>JASPKZ010006987.1:22500-110000 GCA_030220185.1 Diploptera punctata | reverse complement strand
GTGTGTGTGTGTGTGTGTGTATATATATAATTTGCTTACTTGTTATAGTCAGCTACTAGATGGCAGTGAAGACCGAGTTCTCGCGACATCTAGTAATAATGGAGAATATAATACATATATAAGAAAAATAAGTGTTTGAATTGGATTCGCCTGGTAGTGTAATGGATATCACGCTGAGGTACAGACTCAGAAATCCGGGTTCGAATCCCGTCCAGGCATTTATTTTTCTTATCATACCATGTATATATGGGTAACTTATAGTCAATTGTGTATCCCATGATACGCTGATTTAAATTAAGTTTCTGAGAAAATAAATGTCGGTTCTTTCGCACCCAACTTTGAATTGCGGCGCTAATTATCTCAAACCTTTAAAGAGGGTTGGTAAATAGATAACCTGTCTACCAGACTATCTAAACACATATTCTGAGTAGCTTATTTGATGTGTAAGGTAGGAACTCTAGCTTAAGATGAAAACAGCTTTCAAGAGCTATGCATAATAATTTTACTGGCCGTGTTAAAGAAAGTTTAACTCCTGGTTACACTGTTCTCAAGTTTTTACAGAAGTTCGCGTAACTTGGATAAAAACAAGTGCTTGGGATAAGTTGGACAAAAATCTAATTATAAAACTTAAAATCTTACTTTAGCGACAGAAGATTCCATGTCGTACTTAATCTTCATTTCTTAACTAATCTCAAAGTGCACAGTAATGTTCAGCCCTCTCTTCGCAGGCCGTGTTGTCCATAAATTAACAATTAAATATAGACATTTCTGAATGCAAATAGCGTTTATTTATACCTCAGGGCTTCTGATTTTATGTTCAAACTGTAAGAAGACACTTTGTAATGTCATATGTATCATCATCCTTCACGGATTATGTCGTTGCCTGTTCCGATCTCACATCTGTTCAGCCCAGCATATATATATATATATATATATATATATATATATATGGTATGGTAAGAAAAATAAATGCCTGGACGGGATTCGAACCCGGAAAAAAAAGTGTTTGAATTGGATTATCCTGGCGGTATAATGGATAACACGCTGAGGTATAGACTCAAGAGTTCCGTTTTGGAATCCCGTCCAGGCATTTATTTTTCTTATCATACCATATTAAGCATGCATTGCTCAATGTTAAACATTTAATTATTATATATATATATATATATATATATATATATATATATATTTTCAAGTATCTTTTTCCTCAAACGTTTAAATTCCCGCATAAAATGGATTCTCAAAACGAATCCCAAATTATTTCTCACAAAACAAAACGATATGGAAGCTGTATCGTTGTCTATAATGGAACTGCGATAATTTATTTACAACTAACTCACTGCACTATCGAACCCAAAGGTTCATGCCCGCGCGGACATAAGCTCTGCATACAATCCTATCCAGAGCTAATGTTTTCAATCTTCCCCTGTAGAACCTACTTCCTTCAAATCATGGTTAATGTTATTCTCTCACATCGTTCTTGGTCTACAACTGGGCGTTTTTCCTCAGGTTATCCTTGAAAAAGCTTCCATGCCCCTTCTTGATTCCCAATTCGTGCCGCATAGCCTGCCCATTGCAGTGTACGACACTTTAACTGTTCTTATTACATCTGGTTTCCTATAAAGACCGTGTAGCTCATTGTTACGTACTCTTCTCCAGTCCGGTCTCTTCATCTCTCTTTGGTCCAAAAAAAAAAAAACAAATCCTAAGAACTTTATTCTCAAATACTCGTAATATTTTCTGATCCCTTAAAGTAAGAGTCCATGTTTCGCATCCATATAATATAATAGTCTTATATATTTTCAGTTTATTTATTATTTTGAGAGAATTTGGGACAAGAGGTCCTGTAATGCATAATAGTACTCGTTTCCAGAATTGAGCAATCGTTTAGTTTCTTTGTGCATCAGATTCCTATTTGTAACATTATTATTCCTAGGTATTTGAATTCAGCCATTTCTTCAAAATTTGCCTCATTTGTAATTAACTGTTCATTTCCATTATATAATGCGTTAATTTAATTCTGATTTAAATTAATTGTCTGCTCTAATTTGTCATGAATGTTATGATGCAGGTAATTTTATAGGAAAGTTAATTTTATTTAATTCTTATTTATAGACAGTGCAACATCTAAGCCCAATCTGTCTACTGCATTCAACAAATTGTGGGTTTTTCTGTTCTGTTTGTCATATGTTTTTCTGAAGAAATTAACTGATTGTTTTAACATTAATGATATTATAGAATTGTGATTATGATGAAATGAAACTTGGTAATGAAATTACGACCCATGGATATTCTCTTAGGATTATGGGAAACCAGGGAAAACCTCAGGTTTGAAAACTGATCTTCCGAATACTATTATTACCCCAGCCAACTCGTTCGATTCAGGGAAGTTAAAACCCGAATTTACTGGTACTTGTCCTATGTTTGTGGAAAACACTGAAAAATCTCATCAGGAAATTAAACAAAACCTTGCACATAGGCAGGAGAGAGAATAATTTCGATATCATAGCGGTAGTAATGTATTTAATTTATTATTATTATTTATTATTATTATTATTATTATTATTATTATTATTATTATTATTATTATTATTATTATTATTATTATTATTATTATTGAAAAAGCTCAGGTGAAATCGGAAAAAAAGGAAAAAATAAGTTAAATATTATACTAATTGGTATGTTGAATTAAGTTTTTGGAGCAAGAATATTGTATATAACACAAAAATAATTCTTTAGTTCAAAGTGTGTTATATGGAACTGAAACTTAGACGTTAGACAGGCCATATACAAGTAAATTATTAGATGTAGAAATGGATTATTGGCGTAGATCGTTAAGAAAATCGAGAATGGATAAAATTAGAAACCAAAGAATTAGAGAAATGATGAAAATGGATAATATTCTGGAAATAATTGAAGAACGAAAATTGAGATGGTTTGGACACGTTAAAAGAATGGGAGAAGACAAAATTCCGAAAATATTTTGGAATGGAACGCTGAAGGAGAAGAGGAAAACCTCAGGAACAATGGATGTGTGGGATCAAGAGGAGAACATGTAGAAAGAATTAGATTGACACAAGAAAATGCGCAAGACAGACATTTTTGGAAGAAGAAATTTTATTTTATTTAAATTAAAGAAAAAAAACTATTTTGACGTAGAAAAAAATTCTAGCACAAATTATTATTATTATTTATTCACGCTTTAGGCTTATTTACTAGCCTGTTCCGGCTCCAAATTGCTGCTCTTTCCTCCTTTTACTTGGTCTTCCCAAACTTCTTCTTCTTCCTCGTGGTGAATAGCTGTATGCTGCTTTTGGTATTCTATTCTCAGTCATCCTTGCCAAGTGTTCTTTGCAGTTTGTTCTGTATTTCTCTATTGTTGTGTTTAATTCCTCTACTTTTAGTTCTTGTCTTATTTTTGTGTTATGTTTTTTGTCTGTTCTTTGATATCCCTATTGGTGTGAGGAATCTCATTTCAGCAGCTGTGGATTATCACCTTGGCGTGGTAGGGAGGCTTAGTACCAATGACCCAGACGATCATAACCGGGAAGCCTTGGCTTGCGGTTAGACAAGAGGAGAGGAAACTAAGAATAATCCGCAACGTGGGAGCAACGACCACACTGGAAGCTGCAAACACGGAAGACCACAGCGTCAGACACGGCGGAGATAGGAATATCGGAACGGCGAAAATGGCGGAAGTGGCAACCCAATCTCTGGGGATGAAATAAGAGACCCATCTCGGTGAAACAAGAGTGAAGTCCTCAACGACAGAAGGCGGAAGAGGCAACCCTCCTTGTGGGGATAAAACACAAGGAAGCAAGTCCAAAGGCTTTAAGGAGACAGCCCCTCCAAAGGACTAACCCTGCAGAACGTTAGTAGCGTACTCAGGAGACACTTCAAAATACTTACAACCTCCAAAGAGGTAGCCGGACTGTCCAATCGATAACGACAAACGCAAAGCATAAGGATAAACGTTTTGGAATTCAATACCAAATTAAAATAGTACATGGAATACCAGAGGAATACATAATAAAGAAACCGAACTGGAGAATTAAAAGAAAGAGGTATAGATATAGCAGTGATAACAGAAACAAGGAGGAAGTCAAGATCTAAGTAATTATTATTATTATTCTATTGATATTTCGTCTGTCTGTGTTGTATATGAGTAAAATGTTATAAACATGCAAGGTTTTGGGATGTTGTAATAGTTACAAGCTTGCATGTTAGGGGGGAAAAACCTTATGAGCGAGAAATGCTCTCTCTACTTATAAAATAAATTTTAGAATTTAGAAAATATTTTTTTTATTCCTCTGATATACTCTTATGATGTTGCTTTGGATTAATAAAGTACACGTTCTCATAATTTGTATTTGCGTTTTTCGTGTGTGCGTGTTTTAACTGCCAAGTTGGCATTGCTTCAAGCGAAGTTTCTGCTTGAACATGAACTTCATGACTCAAGAGAGGTTCATGATGTGCCAGATACGTAAAATAAGACTTTATAGAATCTTTTGCGCTCAAACGTTACTAGTTAACACAAACACAGTCAGTGAAAACCAGTTAATATATTACATGAGTAAAGGCACCATGTTATTCCAACATATGTGAAGACGAAACATCGTGAACAATGAATAATAATAATAATAATAATAATTATTATTATTATTATTTTTTATGGAAGAAATACTCTGCGTGCAAAAATAGTAATTAGATGTCGGAGTCCTTGGAAGAGATGGTCTTTAGATCTATTAGTGAAGACGGAACAGGCAACTCTTGCCTAAACCAGGAAATGAAGATTATTATTATTATTATTATTATTATTTATTATTATTATTATTATTATTATTATAACACAGATCATTCTTCAACGCCTGAAAATACAACACAAACTTTGCGCGTAGATGCTCAAGATGTATTTTTTCACATTGTTATGTATAACAAAACACATTTGTTACTGCTAAAAGAGTCATAAGTAATGCCACCAGTGATTTCCAAATTTATCTAGAGGATTTGTAAATCAAGAGTGGCATTCATTAGAACTATTTACGAATAAAATTAAGCTGTTTACTTAGAAATCATTATTTAAATATAGTCATTTTAAAATATTTATATATTTAATGTGAACGGCGATATTTGAAAACAAATTAGACATGTTTGGTTATGTTTTATTTATTCATCATGCAACTTGATCATATTTATTTGCCAAATAGGATCGCAATATTGTAAGAATGCGCCCTAGCGGAAAAATTAAACCCGTCAAACTGTATACTATAACCAACATTATAGGTTATTTTTTTTTTGGAAAAACCCAGTTAAATAATATTTAAAAAACAATTATTATCACACAATTATCAAATGTATAGTTCGAAGTAATCTGTTCATTATTTGCTTTTTCAACGTATATGTTGGAGAGTCAGTCACTGCAAAATAATGCTCTGATCTGTTCAGTAAAGTTTTACTTTACTGAACAGGTCAGAGCGGAATATATTAAAAAGGAGGAGCTTTCATTATTTTGGTAAACAGAATACGATAAATATCGAGGTGAAACAAGACTGTCTTTGGTTGTAAAACAAAATTAATTGAAACGTGATTGATCATTGACTCGCATTTGGGGCATAAGTCAAATAGTCAAGAAACTCAATTGATATCATGGTATATGTATACATATATTAGCAATATATTATTCAATGTTAACGAAGAATGAATATCACTAACTACGCAATAATAATAATAAAAATAATAATATGGTGAAAATGATAATACAAGTATCATCTCCTAAATAATATAGTTTTTTTAATAAAATGTTAATTGGTATGTTTTTTGACAAGAAATTAAACTACTCTTCAGATTACATAGCATCAGGTTATATGGTTTTGAGCCATTTTTCAACGAGATTTATTATCCCACATCATGGATATTCAGACTGGAACAGAACTCTACCGACAATCTTTCACAGGTTGTTCGGAGTTGTTTACTGATTGTTTTGAAAATATTTAGTGTTGTTATACTTACTAAATATAATTGGAAGAATTGCTAAATGGGGGAAATATTCTGTGTTGCTATACTCACTAAATATCCATCCACCCATAGTAATTCTGCCCGAGGGCAGGTCGTTCACTGCAATCATAGCTTTCCACGCTATTGCTTGGGCAGCTTTACTAGGAATTATAGGTGTGGTAGCTTCCCGTTGCTTTCCACACCGTTGAAGGATGCCAATGATAAAGATGATGATGGCCGAATGATTTTCGGGGGCCGTTGGGCCCTATGTTTGCTGACATTTGTCTTAAGGTGAGGGAAAACCCCGAAAAAACCTCACCTAGGAATCTGCCCGGACCGGGAATCGAACCTGGACCCTCTGCGTGACAAAGCAGCACGCTACCTCGAGACCACACGCGTTAAAAAAGTAAAGTACTCCCACTACAGGCCTCAGGAGGCCCTTGGGGTAGTGGGAGGTCAAGGCTCCCATTTTTTTTCTGGACAATCGGCACTTGATGTCAGCCCTGCTCGACGGCCGCCTTTACCCCCAGAACAAGCGTCTGGTACTCATTTCCGTTAGAGGCTGAGTAGACCCCAGGGCCGTACCTGCCGCCAGAGGGTTTGGATCAGTGGGACTCACTAAATATAAGATCTGCTAATTACGGAAACAGTTCCGTGTTGCTATACTTACTAAATATACCTATAAGATCTAATAATGGAAGAAAATATTCAGTACTACTGCATTCTTATTAAATAAATTAAAATATGTACTAATTTTGAGTGCTCCTATTTTGGTTGTAACTGAGAATTATAATTGTTATTGAGTTTAACGCCTAAGACTTTAAGTTAAAGTGTCATATCAATGAAGTTATAAATAAACCATGTTACGTAGTAAAATAGTAACTGCGAACGTTACATGATGAATTTATATATTTCCCTTTGAAGTATGGCATTGCGAAGGTATAAAGGTATTGTTTTCATAAGGTTTATTTTAATGTATCTAAGATATTTCCGGTTGGGTTCTTCATTAGTCTGTAAACATTGAAACGAAAATCGTAAAAATATAGTTTTGCCCTCGGTTATAAAGGAGGCAGCTTCCTATAATATTAATCAAGATCTAGAACGCATGATGCGATGGTCGCCACAGGATTGGAAGCATGAAAGGTCACAGAAAGTAAAAATTGAGGTTTGTGTTTTAATATAAATCACGTGCAAGGCACTTTAGCCGTTCCTGGTCGTCGAACTCCTCGTCTAGATCGATTTCGCCTTCCTACTTCTGCATTTTTATTTTATTTTCTATCCGGAACAGGCTTTTACTTTCGCTTTCTCCCATTTATTGTTTGTATACATAGTTAAATTGTACCTAGGAACAATAATCAACAAATAGGAATGAGATGCCACAAAGAAATTAAACATAGGCTCAATCTGGAAATGCATGCTATTATGCATTGCGAGAGTTTTTGATGTCCCAACTCCTTTCAAAAGACTTAAACTGAAAATATATAAAACTATTATTCTACCAGTTATATTTATGGGTGCGCGAACATGGATTCTTACTTTAAGGGAGGAAAGGAGATTACAAAGTATTTGAGAATAAAGTACTTAGGAAAATTTTTGGGCCAAAGAGTGATGAACAGACCGGTGAATGGAGAAGACTACATAACAATGAACTAGATGGTCTTTATAGGAAGCCAGATATAATAAGAACAGTTAAGTCTCGTTAGACTGCGATGGGCAGGACCATGTTGCACGTATGGGGAATGAAAAGATTGCATGGAAGCTTCTTGTAGAAAAGCCAGAGGGAAAACGCCCAGTTGGTAGACCAGAATGAGGTGGGAGAATAACATTAACTATGGTTTGAGGGAATTAGAATATACAGGGAATGATTGGAAATCATTAGCTCAGGATAGGGATGTATGGAGATCTTATGTCCGCGCGGCCATGAACCTACGGGTACGATAGTGCCAGTGAGTAAGTAAGTATACATAGTTAAATTTTTCTTTCCAAATATTCATTTCTGCGTAAGTCTTAAGTATGGGTGTATCGCCGTGTTCTTATGATAACATTGTGGGTCGGTCCTGTTGATTTGTATTTCCTGGTTGTTGGTCTTCAGGCGTCTAGCGCTTTGCCAGGGAATTCGGCACACGACTTTCACGAAAAATCAAGTAGAACTACAGTATTAGTTTATGAAGATGCTCCTTGCCTCTGGTCCCGAAGGTCGCGGGTTCAAATCCGGCCGCGGTCGATGGCTTCTTTTTACGATGGAAAAAATCCAAGGAGCAAGTCCTCCGGGAGGGCCCTATTCTGAAGATTTATAGGCTCGTAAAAGATCCTTAAGCCTGAACAAAGCGAAATTTACCGATATCAAACATCCTAGTAATAATACAGGGTGGACCGCTCGAATGGACCTAATTTCAATTGCTTGTTACTGGCAAACGGTTGAAGATAGAAACTTAAAACAACGTTCATATTACAGAAAAACTCACCAAGTTTTGATATCCAGATCACCACATCTCTATATGAGCCCCAGCAGTCACTGTGACGATATCAAAGCGATGAACAATTTCTTGCCAAGTACGTTGGAGTATGTCTTCTGGAATGTTCTCAATAGCCTCTATGATGCGCTCACGAAGATCACGAAGGTCTTTGACTGGGGTGGTGTAAACTTTATCTTTGACATAGCCCCAGAGAAAGAAATCCAGTGGTGTTAAATCGGGAGATCTCGGGGGCCACGCGATTGGTCCTCCCCTACCAATCCAACGGCCAGGGAAAATGTTGTCCAAAGTCGTACGAACTTCTTGGACCAGTGGGGGAGGAGCACCATCTTGCTGGAAAACGATGTTAGGCTGCAGTTGTTCAATTTGTGGAAAGAAGAACTGCTCCAGCATGTCAAGATATGTGGTACCACGAACAGTTTTTTCTCGGCGAAGAAAAACGGTCCAATGACCTTATTATGTGACAAACTGCACCAAACATTCATCTTCGGACTATCACGAACATGCTCTTGAATAGCGTGAGGATTCTCCGATCCCCAGATCCGCACATTATGCCGGTTTACCTTGCCTGACAAATGGAAAGTGGCTTCGTCCGAGAAGAAAATCTTGGTCATGAAGTCAGGATCAGCGCCGAGACGGTCCAGCATCGTATTGGCGAATTCCACTCGTTTCGGCATGTCATTCGGCTCCAGACGTTGCACTAACTGCACTTTATATGCGTGCAGTTTGAGGCGTTTGTGGACAATCCGTTGTAATGTCGATTTTGGTATTTGAAGTTCCCGCGAAGCTCTTCTTAATGACTTCCGGGGGCTTCGCTCAAATGGCGGCTTGAACATTTGCTACCATTTCATCGGATGCTCTGCGACCACCACCATGCTTCTTCAACACAGATCCTGTAGCTAATAATGTATCACGCCACTTCTTTATGCTTCTAGCAGTTGGAGCATCACGGTTAAACACACGCCGGAACTCCCTTTGAACTCTAAATGATTGATTTAAACTCCGCATACCACAAAACAGCTTGCGCTTTCATCTGCGGAGTCGCCATTTTCCACAAACAATTAAATCTAAGAACGAGAAATGTATCTTTGTGCCATCTACCGACAGGATTCGAAACTTGGTGAGTTTTTCTGTACTATGAACGTTGTTTTAAGTTTCTATCTTCAACCGTTTGCCAGTAACAAGCAATTGAAATTAGGTCCATTCGAGCGGTCCACCCTGTACTTTAGTTGACTGCTAGATGTCTCATTGAGTCGGTGTGTTGACCGCATGCCACTCATGACATTTTTGGACAAATAAAGTAACTAAAATAAACTTTGTCTATTAACTCCTGAAAAAAGATATCTATGGCTCAACAATGGGCTACGCCATTAATTACACGATATAGTACATCAAGTACTTACTTACTTGCTCACTGGCACTATCGAACCCGTAGGTTCATGGCCGCGCGGACATAAGCTCTCCATACATCCCTATCCTGAGCTAATGATTTCCAATCATTACCTGTATAATCTACTTCCCTCAAATCATAGTTAATGTTATTCTCCGACCTCATTCTTGGTCTACCAACTAATTTTGTACGAAGTTATGAAGTAATGAGATGCCCCTGTAGTTGTTGGCAATCAGTTTTAATCTCCTTTCCTTCATAAATTGGTACAATAATTGATTCCTTCCATTCATCTGGAAGATCTTCTTTTTCCCAAATCATACTAAGCAACCAGCGTTATCTTGTCCATCAATTTTTCTCCCCCTGATTTTATCAGTTCTGCTGGGATCTCATCTGAACCTGATGCTTTTATACATCTTCAATTTTCAATCGTCATTTTCAACCTCTAATGCACTTGGACCTGCGACTAGCATTTCTGCTGTCTGTAACTTATCCTCCTCAATGTCCTGTTCTGTATGTACATTTAATAGCTGATTAAAGTAACTTTTCCATCTATTTAATATACTCCTGGAATCTGCAATCATATCCCCATTTTCATTCCGAATTATGTTTGTTCTAGCCTGAAACCCTTTCTTCTCTATACTAATTCCCTGATATAATTCTCTAATGTTCCTATTTTTTGCGTTAATTTCAAGATCATTAATCTTCTCTCTCAAATGTGCTAGTTGAAATGATTAACCCATTTTTTTTTTAATCAGAGCCACCAGGTTTGTCATTACGGTATTCTCCCGTGGCGGTGGTGTACTTGTGAGGGTCGGATGCCTGGAAAGAGAGATTAACACTGCCCATATGGTACAATATAACCATAACTTAAAAACACACACATCACACACATAGTCTCTTGCTTAATATACCGTAACATAGGACATCACATCACTCCATGTCATATACTATCTTCACTTCTCGCAACTGGAATTACCTACCACAAGAAATAAGGGGCTGCCGGACTTTGGCATCTTTTTAAAAGAAATCTAAATTACTATTTGCTCTAACCTCGACTTCATTCATTACCCAGTGTAAGGTACGTATATTAATTGGTGTTTCTCGTATAATTTATCATATTTATATTATTATTATTATTATTATATTACAGTAAGTTATTATTGTTGTTATCGTATAAAATGTGTTGTTTGCATATGAAATGTACATTGCTACTATTTATTATTAGTATAGTGTGTATCTATATTTGTCGAATATTTATTTGTATTTGTGCTGGTTGAGTGGAAGAGAAGGCCTTATGGCCATAATTCTGCCAGAATAAATCAAACATTATTATTATTATTATTATATTATTATATTATTATTATATTATTATTATTATTATTATTATTATTATATGATAGGCGATGGTGATGCGCCAAGAGAAGCCTTAATCTAAACTTATTCCAATGAGGCGAGTAATGATAACGATGGGCCAGATTGCATTCGGGGTATGTTTGGGCCAGTTTCCTAACATTTGTCTTGCAGGTGAGGAAAAAATCGAGGAATCGAACTCGGACCTGCTGAGTGACAAGGCAGCACCCTACCTCGAGACCACAGCGGTGGACACTAACCCCAGATGTAAAATTTGAGTTTCTCAAGGATTTAGGGGTACGCCGTAGAGTAACTTGTTATGGACAATACGCTACAAGCCGGAAGGTCGGTGGTTCCGAGTTCCGGGGGTCAGAATTTTTAAACTGTCCCAAACTTTGTTGCATCACAAAGACCCTGGGGTCGGCTCAGCCTCTAATGAAAATGAGTACCAGACTTGTTTTGAGGACAAAGATGGCCGTCACGCAGGGCTGACAATCCGGTTGACATCTCGTGTCGATTTTCTAAAAGTAGCTTTAACCTCCTACTACTCCAAGGGCTGCTTGAGACCTGTACTATCACTTTACCTTTACCTAAGGATTTAGCCTCTTATTATACAGTAGATCTTGTAAGACACAGTTTATTTAAGTACTCTATTTTAATGAATTACGAATACACATACAGTATAGAGTATGCATATCACTTATTTAAATTAATAATTGAAGGGTCCAGGGGAAAAACGATGAATGTCACATTAAACTCTAACTGAGATAAATGAATTTTAAGTTTTGAAACGCTATATCATTTCCCTGTAAACATTATTTTCAAAGCCTTATAAAACGTAACCCATAGCTTCTTTAAACAGTTTTCGCCTTTTAAATGTTACTAGGGAACAGTACAAACACTAAGAATATGAAACCTCAGTTTTTGTGATTTTGTGACATTCATCGTTTTTCCCCTGGACCCTTCAAATGTTAATTGGATTTAAATTTTCAGGAACGTTTCTAGGTAATAATATGGCCTGCACTGTGCCTCATGTAAAGTATATAATCCTAATTAATATAAAAAATCATACAAAGAGTAAAACTTCAAGAATCATAATCAGGGCTCGGAAGGTGAGGACGTATAAAAATACCTTTAAAATGACCTAAAATATTCTCCAAAAAGAACTTAAAGTGAAAAAAAGGACGTAAAAAAGCAAATTAAAATTAAAATAATAATTTTAGATTCATTCAATTGCATTTTAATACAATGAAAATGTTTGAAAAGTACAGATTTCTAGTGAAATGCAACATACCTTACGAAAAAATTGATAGCTGAAAATGCTTCTTTTTTCATACTATATTTTTTGTTAATTCAACATAGTTTAAAAAGGGAATTCTATATTAATTAAAATGAAAGTACTTGGAGAGGTTTAGAATTAACTATTTTTCCCGCCTAGAATGAATTCACCAAACCCGCAATGAATATCACGCGGTCAGTAGGCTGATAAAAAATAACGGGATGATTTTTTGAGGGTTCAAATATTTTCTCGCGGAACAAAAGTTTACAAAGTGAAAAGTCTTTAGAAATAAAACTAGATAGTGTTTTAAAGGAAGTTGGAATTGAGACTAAACTCTGCGGATTCTTTAATTATACAAATGGTATAAATTTAGTCAAAATAAGTAAAGTTGCAAAACAAGCCGTTAAGACCTAAAATAAATAATAGTTTTAAAAAACTAAAACAACCCCACTTTATTAGAAAACCGAACTAAAAAAATGAAAATAATTTTAATTTCCAAACACGCTTGGGATAAAAATAAAGTGGTCAACAAAAAAATCATCTCCAACACATATAGAATAAAACTTGAGTTATCTACAACAAAAAAATAATTTTACCATCAAAAGCGTGGGGTGCTCTTTATCAATTAATATATTTGATAATAAACAGATATTGGTAAAAGTAAAGTCTCTAAGAAGAAAACGTAAAAACCATAAAAAGCACCCCACGCATTTGATGCTAATTTTTTTTTTGTAGATAACTCTAGTTTTATTCTAGATGTGTTGGAGATGATTTTTTTGTTGACCATTTTATTTTTTTCCCAAGCGCGTTGGAAATTAAAATTATTTTTCATTTTTTAGTTTGGTTTTCTAATAAAGCGTGCTGTTTTATGTTTTTAAACTATTATTTATCTTTTAATTTTCAGTTTAATTGATTGTCATTAAACCGGAATCCCATGAAAATTTATTTGCTACTAACATTTTTAGTGTCTAGGCACGAATATAATTATATATATTTTTTTTAAATTATTAATATCTAACATTATTATAATATTTGTGGAAAGCAACGGGAAGCTACCACACCTATAATTCCATAGTAAACCTGCACAGCATGAAAATGCTATGATTGAAGTGAAAGACCTGCCCTCGGGTAGAATTACTATGGATGGATGGATTATAATATTTTTGAATATTTTAATATAGATGAATAGTTACAGTTCATCATATCCTTCTCACATTTGTGGATAAATCACAATGTGGCAAGTTTACAAAATTGTCATTAATATTTTACAGAATAAGATAAAAATGTAAATATCTTTAAATTCCATACTATTGTAGTATGAGCTAAACGTAATACTCTTCTAAAAAATCCTCCGGGCCGGATTTGAACCAGTGACCTATAGATTACTGAAATTATATACCACTACAGTCCACCACTCTACCAATTGAGCTACGAGAGGATTTATTAATTTCTTACAACGATGGACTAAAAAGTCGATAAGTCGGCAACCTATTATATATTACAGTCTATACTATTTATGAAATTATTGTATTGTCATTGATCCTTTACAAGTGTACAACGTTTCAAGTCTATCCAATGCTTTTAGGTGGGTGAAAATTGTGTTAAAAGATTCCGTTACATAGATATATACATGTCAAGCTAATATAAAGCGTGTAAAAAGGCTAAAAAACTAGTAAAAGCCAAAAATGGTCAAAAAGGACAAGTAAATCCCACTGTTTTCTGGCCTACAATGACCAATATGATATATATATATATATTATATGTCATCTTCATCTTCAGAAATAAAATTAAAAAAAAAAGATTTTCCTCAACTTTCGAGCAGTAATAATAATATTTGAAAATAATGGCTAGACAGCAAAATTCATTGATTTGTTTAAATGTTAACATAAGTACCTTTTTATATAAGTTTTACTCAATTAAAATGAATTTTGGTTTTAAAAAACTTAGTTACTTAGTTAACTTAAAATAATATTTAAAAAATTTACTACTTAACCTCAATTGTGATTACAATGAATTTTAAAAATATTGAATATTGATTGAACTTGAAGTGTTTGTATGTCGCATCATGTGTCATGTGATTATCGAACATACCAGTTTCTCTAGGGCAGGAGGGAAAGCAAACTTCAGACAAGAGTTAAAAATAGCTATAACCTACAGAAAGTAGTTATTAAACAATTGGATTTATAGCTAAAAAAAGTGAGAAATTTTAATGAATGAAATTTGGAATTTAATTTTTCCGCATTATTTTTTTCCAGGTTGTTACTTTTAGAAACATGTTATTAAATATTTAAAAGTTTTAATTCCTCGATGAAGTCTCCTTCTGACCTTCAAATGTCAAATTATACACGGTTAGAGTATGGATATACTTGGATTAAGAACTTTGGAGTGTTATTTTTATTCTGTAATTCTTATTTTATGCACGGATGTTCTCTGCAGGTGGGAAAACCATCTTCCTCTTTTTATCAGCTTCTTCTATTAAACAGGAAAAAAATCGCGTCGCGTAGTTCAAAGTATCCAAGTATAATTTTTCAGTAGAATTAATCTTAGTATTTGAGACCATATTAAATAAAATGAATATTCGAACTAACTTAATGGAAAATCTGATGTATTCAAACTTTAGAAATAAAGCAGTATTGTGTTTTTGTGGACTTTGAGTCGTTTTATTTCTAAATTATTAATGTGCTTGAGAAATCAACTGATATTGTGCTAGATTTAGTTGGATCTAATTCTATTATCTGTTTTTTTTGTACTTCGACCGAATAAAAACCCTTAGGTACGTTTTACAGATTAAATAAATATGACATCTCCAAAGAGCCAAAGCTGACTGTTGGCTGGCCGGTGATCGTACAGTATTTAATCGTAACGCAGCCCAACCATCTTAGTCGATTTCTTAACTTATTTTCACTACCTCTTCCGAGCTAAGTTCCAGTTGTAATGTAAACAAACCACAGCGCTTTCATTGGTCGATTAATAGTTTTACCTTTAAGCGTGTAAGAAAATATAGTTCGCTCTCTAACGCTCGAAATGAAGGAAATACAAATCTATATTATCTAGCATATGTCTATGTAGGCCTAAGTTATATGGGAGAATCTTAAAATGTATAATAACAATTTTAATGGATGAAATAAGCATTCTTATATTCTTTCACATACGCAGAGTACTTTGGAATTTCAATTGTTTAAATGGCCGCTTTTGTAGAATTATTAGACATTTGGGGGGGGGGTGAAAAGTGGAGATACATTATTTTGAAAGTTTTCAAACAATTCAGTGAAAATATGCTTCATTATCCATTGAGGATGTGATGAATAATAAGAGCAGAATTTACAGATGAGTCAACATGGAACATAAGTTCTGCTGGTAATGAAATTGTGTATAAAGGATATCTGTCAACATCATGCAAAATGCGTAAACGTTTGAGTTCGTAGATCCATTGTAATTTATTGTCATAAATAAATAAATAAGAAATTGAAGTTCTAATTATTGGTACCATCTTACTTGTGTTATTCAATTTCCTATGAAAACTTATGTTGCCTATAATGTTTATACGATGACAATTCAGTCAATATGACGGGTAAAAGTAGAATCATGGTTCCTCCAGTAGATAGAATCGACCGTGTAATACCTTATGCGAGTTTGTTTACAGTACAACTGGAGCTTAGCTCGGAATAATTCAAATAAATAATGAAGTTCTTACTAGATTGAGTGTATCTTTTCCATACCCTGTCTCAAAGAAAAGTTCCTATGATTTAGTCGGCAATTGAACCCGACAATTTTGAGATGTTTTGCTAACCGTTATATATACAGTATGCCAATTTGTTATTCATACACTTAGATTTTATAATTGAAATAGCACAATTTTAAATCTCAGAATATTGTAATTATATTTTGCCATAACTAAACATTTTCAGGTACACTTCTTTACATAATTATACAAATCAACAAATTCTATAAACATTTAACGTATAATATGTTAAAAAAAACATAAAAGTTGTAAATTTTATAATCACTTTTCTATTCATACAGTCAGAATGGGGGAGGGGAGAAGTAAAAAAAATGAACTGTCTTCAATACTTTGTAGGGTAACCTTTAGCTCTTAATAACAGCTTGACATCTACGCTGTATGGATCTAACAAGCCTATCACATATCTGAGGACTGATTTTGCACCATTCTCAGTAACCACCTTCTTCAATCTTTCGGAAGAAGGATTTCTGCTGTGGACCCTAGGTTTCGAAAACGCCCATAAATATTCGATAGGGTTTAAGTCAGCAGATTGAGGAGGGGTTTTCAATTGCTTTGGCACGTTCCATATCAACCAAGTCTTATATAAGTCGGCCGTATGTTTGGGGTTGTTATCTTGTCGGAACATGTACTTAGGGATCATATCCAATTTCGCTGCACTTTGTTTAACATTCTTACGAAAAATGTCGTTATACACAAATTTGTCCATAACATTGTCAATGAACTGTATATTGCCGACATACACCCCCACAACATTATAGACCCACCCCCATGTTTTACTGTAGGTGTTGTATTGGTCACAACATTATCCGCATTGGCTTTTCTCCTGACTCTATGAACGCCATCTGAACCGAACAGGTTGATATTAGTCTCATCAGACCAGAGAACATTATTCCAAAATGCCTGCTCCTTATTTACATGTTCTTTTGAAAACTGTAGTCTTACAACATGGTTCTTCTTACTTACATACGGCCTTTTTCTAGTCATTCTTCCATGATAGCCATTTCTCCGTAACACCTTCCGAACAGTCTTAGTACATACATTTTTATCTAGTAGAAACATTTTGAGCACTAATCCGCAATTTCACTTGTCTCACAATGGTTCTCTCCTCCTTTTCACTTAACTTCTTTTATTTAGGTTTTCCCGGAACATTCTCTACTGAACCTTTATACTTGAATTTATTTAGTATATACTGTACTGTTGCATGACATTTGCCTATCAGTCGCCCTATTTTTCTCAAAGAATATCCCTTAAGTACAGATATACAATTGTATCCGTGAGATCAAAACTGAGTTCTTTACATTTACCCATTTTGGAGGCGACTGACTGCCAGTGTACACAACCAGCACAGTAGCAGATGTAAACAAATGCACAACTTAGAGTATTCATGTTGCATTAATGTTTAAGCAAGTTAGACAAGGCAAATACACTGCAGTGTTTTCTTTAGTGTATGAATAGCAAATTGGCTTGTATTTGGGTGTAATAAAGATAATTTATTTTGATAAAATTATGTTTATTTTATAATTAAGTTTGAACTAACATATTTAGATATAACTTAGTGTTTCCTTCAAACCACAATAAATATTTTTTCTTTACTTTTAAAAACGTTCAGAAAATTGGATTTTTATTAATAAAAATGCCTATGTATGAATACCAAATGACATACTGTATATCGTAGGCGGTTCATTCCACAGGTTGAAATAATTCATTATGTCCTATTCTTCTGTAAAAATGTTTAATGTAATTGGAATTACCGTACCGAATTACTGTGAATGTAACAATTACGTTTTGACGTTGCATCCTGGCTGATTGGGACAGCTGTAGTTACACGTGGTGCCCAGCTGAGAGACAGGAGGGCATGACCTTTATCCATCCAGGACGGGCACGTGTCCATATAGCGCAAGCGCACTTTTTACTTCGTGGTAAAAATGTGCGAGGTCAAACAATTTTCTGCAACATAATCCATTTTCCAGCTAACTGACGATATTCTGTTATAATACACGCCCCCATAATCTGAATCCACAAATAAAATATGTTGCTTCTCAGAGTAACAGGATTTAACAAATCAAATATAACTGTGGTTTACGATAGACATGCTTTCCAATTTTAATTTTTTGCTATGGTTGCGTTAACTTATTCCAAGACCTCAAATTAATAAGTAGATTAATATGCACGATTTTGTAGAAAAATTTAATTATGTAGAGACGAAAATTAAATGGAGGACTTTTATATAATAATAATAATACGTATTAATAATAACTAGAGGTCGCAAATTCAACCACAATTCATTAATTTTTTTAAGTTTGTCACAAATACCTTATTAAGCATTAATTTTCGATTTATTTTAAAAATAAGAACGATAGGAAATATGTGGTTATAGCTTGGCTAAGCCATATTTTAAAAACAATATCGCGTCATTTGACATTTGTATACTATTTACATTTGGATTTGGCTTACTGTTATGTGTACTGGAATATACTGTGGGCCTATATATTCCTTCTCTTTGTCTCACACAACCGACCCGTCAATGTTCTATGTCGAGGCATAATGGAAGTAGGTGCGAATGTGTAAATATAAAAAAAAATGTAATGCAATTACTGAAACGAAGATTAGACAGGGTTTAATTTAAATTTAAATAATAAAATGAAAAATGAAGACGACTTACAGAAATCAATGCATGCATTAAATGAAATATGTAAATTATACGATCTAAAGATTTCTGTAAGGAAAACGAAGACCATGGCTTTTAGAGGAAGAGATCCAGTGAGTTCCAAAATTATTTTAGAAAATCAAAGTATAGAACAGGTGTCTAGTTTCAAATATTTGGCTACAATGTGGAAAGAGATATTGACTCCAAAATAAATAAATTTCAGACGGTGTGTGGAACAATACAGAAAACATTCAAAAATAAGATTAGAAAAGAAACCAAGATAAAAATGTATAATGTTATGGCGGTTCCCACAATATTGTATGGATGTGAAACTTGGCTCCAGTGAAAAGACGAAGGATAGAATACAGACGGCGGAGATGCGGTTCCTAAGACACGTAAAGGATGTACAAGACTTGTTAGAATAAGAAATGAGGATATAAGAGAAGAATTGAAAGTACAGCCTTTATTGGTATAAAGTCACGAATTACAGACAGAAATGGATTGATCACATGGATGGAATGAGTAAGGAGAGATATCCATTGTTAGCAAGAAATTATCAAGCAAGAGGAAGGCGTGATGTTGGAAGACCTAGAAGACGTTGGGCTGATGCATTATGAAGTCGGAACGGGCAATTGCCTAATCCCTGGAGTTGATGATGATGATAATGAAATGTACTCACTTTTTTACATCACTACGCGGAGTAAGTCAATTCACATTCCTGTTGCAAGATTTTCTTTTTACAACAATGCACTTTCAGCTAAGAACGAAAACGAATGTGTACACAAATTAATGAGAAATACACATAAATTCCTAGAAAAAAATTGTTTTGTTTAATTTATTTCTAATACATACATAAATTTTGTTTTTCTGCACTCCTTCTTTATTATGAACTTTAATTATGCCAAATATCACACCCCGTGCACGCAATGTGCTTAAAAAGGGGAGCAAAGGTTTTCCTTCACGCATTAATATATAGATAATAATAATATAATAAAAGATGACTACTAACTAATAATAATAATAATAATATAATAATGATAATAAAATAAGAAATAATAATAATAATCAATAATAATAAATAAAATTATATAATAATAATAAAATAATAATAAGATAATAATACAATAATCAATAAGTAATATACGTAAAGTAATAAGTAATATCTAATACTATAATAATAAAATAATAATAAATAATAATAGATTTATTAAAGTAAGCTAGAGTTAAGGCCATAAAGCCTTCCTCTTCCATTCAACCAGCAAATATAAAATAATATAAAAGTATCAACTTTTTACCATAATTAAAATATAGACTAACAAAGGACAATATGGTATTGTGGTCTATATTAGCAAACACTAACAAAATATGGAATTAAAATTAATTAAAGTAAGAAAAGCTTCTTACTTAGGAACTTTTTGGACCAATGAGAGATGAACGGACATGTGAATGGAGAAGACTACTTAACAGTGAGCTACATGGTCTTTATAGGACGCCCGATAAAATAAGAACAGTTAAGTCCATAGACTGCTGATGTCGGCTGGACAAGTGGAGAACGAATGGGGATTGAAAGAGGGGCATGGAAGCTTTTTTTAGGAAACCAGTTTAGTATATCAAGAATGAACTACAGAATGAGGCAGTAATCATGGTTTGATGGGAGTATATTATACAGGGGATGATTGGGAAAACTTTTAACTCAGGACAGGAATGTATGGAGAGCTTATGTCAGCGCGGCCATGTGATCTCATGGGTTCGATAAGAGTGAGTGCGTTTAATTAGTTAATCTTTCTATATGTTATAGACTTTTACATGGGGAATAAGTATATATATGCTTCAAACACTACCAGCCGTGAGGTAGTGGGTTCAAATCCCGGGTGGACTCAGGCTCTAACGGAGATGAGTACCAAATGCTGTGTTCAGAGGATAAAAGGCGGCCGTCACGCAGGGCCGACAACTCTGCTGTCCATCACGTCTTCTTTTATCTCAAAAGGTATTTGAGGCTTAAAACCTCATATTACACAAGGGGCCTCCTGAGACCTGGAATGGGATCACCTTTATCTTTAGTCTTCCGGAAGAGACTTTAAAAACCGTGGGTCCCGAGAATGAAGATATTCATTCTCGCAAAAAAAAACCTCAAGCCTAAATTAGAGTCTCTGAGCATAATTTAATCGACCTTCGCAATTTAAGTAATACTTTAGTTAACTACTAGATGTCTCGTTCAGGCGATGTGCTGACCATATGGCATATGTAGGGAAATAAGTGGAACTGAATGAGATTAGTCAAGAAACTTCTGCTAGGGGAGCACTCATGTTCCCATGAGGGAGATATGATGGTAAGGCCCGTATACATGTATGAAATTCCAAACGACGACAATTTTTAACCAACTACAACGAGATGGAGGTAATGTGGAACATATCGTGGAGAGGGTCACTTCTTAGATTCCATATGGAGTAAAAATGGCATTTTAACTGGACGTGCTCTATACTTTCCCACCATTGAATTATATTTGAACCGATGTACAGTATTGCCTAATATTAACCCGCAATGGCTTGATCTGTTTGTATAGGTTATCTCGTTACCGTCCTACATGTTTGCTAAATATGTTTTGTTGTAGTTTATTCTATTAATATGTGAACAAAGAGGCCGAATTCATTAGCAAAAGCTTTAACAAAATGTGAAATAACAAAAAAATAACTCACTTGACTATCGAACCCGTAAGTTCATGGCCACGCGGTCATAAGCTCTCCAAACATCCCTATAGCTAATATCTAATCATCTCTGTATAATTTACGCAAATCATGGTTTGTTATTCTCCCACCTCATTACTGGCATACCCACTGGGCGCTTTCCCTCTGGTTTTCCTACAAGGATTTCCTATGCCCCTCTTTCATTCCCCATTCGTGCTACCTGTCCTGTCCATCGCAGTCTACGAAACTTTACTGTCACCTCATTATTATATCGGGCCACCCATTAAGATAATGTAGTTCACTGTTACGCGGTCTTCTCCACCTCTCTGTTCGACTCTCTTTGATCAAAAAAAATTCTCCCTTAAAGTAAGAGTCCATATTTTCGCAACACAAAATGTAACTGGGAGAATAATAGTTCTAATATATTTTCAGTTTAACATTTTTTGAGAGAAATTGCTATGTGCTTGCCAGCTTTACTAGGGAAATGTAGGTGTGGTAACTTCCCCGTTGCATTCCACACCGGCGAAAGATGATAATAAGGATGATGATGTTGATGATGGCCATATGATTCCGGGACCGTTTGGATCTTAAAGTTTCCTGACATTTGTCTTACAGGTGAGGAAAAACCCCGATAAAAACCTCCCCAGAAATACTGCCCCGACCGGGGATCGAACCCGGGCCCACGCGTGAACAAGGCAGGCACCTATCTCCAGACCACAGCGGTGGACTTTTAAATATAGTTATTTTTAAATATTTATATATTTAATGTAAACGGCGATGTTTGAAAACAAATGAGAAATGTTTGGTTGTTTCATTTGTTCATCACTACAAACTGATCGTACTATTTATTGCCAAATAGGATCGCAAATTGTAAGAATGCACCCGGTGGAGAAAAAATGAAACACACCAAACTGTATATTATAACCAACATTAAGGTTATGAAAATCATTTTTTCGGAAACAACTCACTAAAATCAGTATTTAAAAACACAATTATTGAACACACAGTTATCAAATGTGTAGGTCGAAGGAATATGTTCATTATTTGCTATATTCAACGTATTTGTTCGAGAGTCAGTCACTTCAAAATAATGCTCTGACCTGTTCAGAATATTAAAAAGGAGAACCATTCTTAATTTTGGTAATCAAAATTCGATAATTATCGAGGCGAAACACGCCTGTGATCGATTTTAAAGTAAAATTCATTGAAACGTGATTGGTCATTGACTCCCATTTGGGGCATGAGTTAAATAGTCATAATAATTGTCATAAGTATTTGAATACATCCACTTCTTTAAAATTTCCCCTCATTTGTCATAAACTTCAATTTTCCATTAACAATGAATTTCTAAGTGTGACCGTATATTTAGTTTTATTGATGTTTATTTCCAGCCCGAATTTCTTTACGAATGTGTGAGTTGGCCCTTAGTATCTCCTCGCTATCGCCTAAAATAGTCAATAATGCGTTTATATTTAGAGAGATTGACTGCCCATTCATATCTCATTGTAACCTATGGCAAAAATGTAATTGAGTTTTCAGCGCAATTTATTTTTAATCTTTCGCATTCAGATTCAAGAAAGTGCTCGAAACACTAAACGGAGTAGAACTTTACCTCGTATGAAAATGAATATGTAACATTTGAAATGGATAGGAACAAGGGAGAAAATGATCATATTCCTAGATAAAGATTATAATTTAATAAAAGAGTTACCAGTTTATATTAAACTGTATTTATCACACATGTTCCTTGTCGAATATTTTTAATTATTAGAAACTGAAGTACCCGAGTCTGAAGAATTTCAGCCTTGTAAAAGATCCCTAAGGGGGCACACCGTAGCGTAGTGGTTAAGGCACTGAGCTACAAGCCGGAGGGTCGAGGGCTCAAGTCCCGTTGGGGTCAGGATTTTTAAACTGACCCAAACCCTCTGGCGGCACTATGGCCCTGGGGTCGACTCAGCCTCTAGCGGAAATGAGTACCAGACTCTTGTTCTGGGGGTAAAGGCGGCCGTCACGCAGGGCTGACAACTCGGCTGACATAAAGTGCCGATTGTCTAGAAAAAGTGGGAGCCTTAACCTCTACTACCCCGAGGGCTCCGGGCCTGTTGTGGGATCACTTTACTTACTTAAAAGATCCCTAAGCCTGAATGAAAAAAATCTACGCAAAATTTACCGACCTCAATAACCTAGTAATACCTTAGTTGCCTGCTAGATGTCTCATTGGGTCGGTATGTTGACCGCATACCATTCATGACATCTGTGGGCAAATATGCGTAACTAAATTAACTTGGTCTGGTAACTCTTGACTAAGGAGATGCTAAGACGCCAATATTGGCCTGCGCCATTGAGATAGATATGTGATGCGAGAGACCTATAATGACCTAGGCGTACCCATATGTATCAGTCGCAATTAAGATCGTTCAGCCAGTATATGTGTAAAATGTGATTAGTATGTCGAGGCACTAGCCATTACTGGTAATTTTTCCGCAACCTGGAACGGCTATTGTATCGAGTGTAATCCAAAGTTCCGCAGGGTGCTGCGGGTGCATACGAGTCCATTACATGAGGAGGCCGAAATATCATAATAAAATTCCTTGTCCCACAGAAATCTCGTATCAGCGTGCATTCCCTAGCTCGTTTGCGAAGGTTGTAATGCATTAGACCAGCTATGTAAAACACGAGCTCCGTGAGACGGGTGCGCTCCTGTCTGCACCAAGAGCGCTCCGCTGGACAGGTAACGCTACCTGGTGAGCTTGGTTCAGTTTCACCATCACAAATCGCCATGATGAGTATGGCTACTTTCAGCAGAGAGGCCTTTCGAGAGAATCAAGCCTTCGTATTTTTTTGCAACAGATTCTCTCTCCCAATTTTAAAAAAGAACGGTTGAAGGTTAGCTAATTCGTTTGAAAAAACAAGACAAAAACATAAAAATCGCCTTTAAAACTAATAACAAACTCAACAACACCGTATCAAACAAAATTGAAGTAACAAGTAAAGACGTTTATAAACTAAATTGCAAATTGCCATAAGTTTTACATCGGCGGAATAAGACATTTTAACACAAGATATACCGAACATTAAAAAATATATTAATAACGAAGAAAATTCAAGTTTTGCCAAACATATACTAGAAACGGGTTATCAGTTTGACAAAATCGATAATACTATGTCAGTTTTCAGGCAAATATTAAATATTGCAGATTAAAATCTTTTGAGGTATTATTTAATACTGTAAAGCAGGTAAACTATTCATTAATAAATGCATTACTCCTGTTTGTGCGTTGTTTTATATTTCGATTCCTCCTGTTACGGAACTTGGAGCTCTGAACTGACATGCCTGCCTTAGACCGTTCGACCATGGTTCAAATATGTTTATTAAACTTGGCATAAGTGTTTTTATTTCCAAATATTCACAATAAAACGTATAAAAATAGTTGTTTTAAATAGCAGTGCTTATTAAAATAGATCGATAGTGTACACATATGCGGATTTAGGGGAAAAAATGGACCAAGTCAATGTTTTTACTCTTTTGAGAAAAATTGATAGAAAGTTTAAAATAATGCATTTAATTTCAGATGAAGAAGCATACATTTTTACAGTGAAAAACGACAAATACAATACTTGGCTCACAATTTCTCTGTAGAATTATTGATGTTTTGAACTCAAATTCACATATAACTAGGATTTTCAGTTTTTGGACTTGGCCCCTTTTTGCTCTCAATCTCTCATATTCAAATTTATAGAGCGGGAAGATTGTAGGGAAGGCGAATACGATGAATAAAAAATGGAAAAATACGTAAGGAAAGGAGCAGATCTTGCTGTAGTGTTCAAACGTAACGATACCAATATTTTAAAACATGATTCATTTTGCAATTATGAAAAAAATAATAATTGAGAAATTTTAATAGAATAAACTCTTAATAAAGTTTGTTGAAGCTCGTTATTTTCCCAACGGGCTAGATAGATGGAATATGTTCAAGACATTAACATTCTGAATATAGTTCACCGCTGTGGTCTCGAGGTAGCGTACTGCCTTGTCACGCAGCGGGCCCGAGTTCGTTCCTCGGCCGGGACAAGTTTCCTAGGCGAGGTTTTTTCCTCACCTGTCCCTGAATACCATCTGACCATCATCATAATCGCCTCATTAGATTAATTTTAAGATTAAGGCCTCTCCAGGCGCATCAACACCTACCATATATCATCGGGGCAGCGTAACCCCGCCTTCCAGGCGCCCCAAACATCAGAAGTGGCTTATGTCATGTCAGGAGAGAATACCAGATATGTCGTAATGGCAATCTGGTGGCATTGATTACAAATACTGAGTATTTCTTCCATCGGAAGGAAACTAAAGTCCTATCTTCCGTGACGTCACGTAAAAGAACCCAAGCCTGAAATAACAGGCCTCTGTGTAAAATTTATTGGATGTTTCTTTCCCAGCTTAGAATCCCGATGTTAATATGTAATGAATGAATTCCCTTATGGGAATCCATACCTAAACACCTAGAATTTTCAAAGCGTATATTTCAAAACCTCTTTTAGTATCACTGACTATTTAACTCATGCCCCAAATGGGAATCAATGAGTTTTGTTTTACAACCAATGACAGTCGTGTTTCACCTCGTTCTTTGTCGATTTCTCTTTATTAGCTCCTGCTTTTGTGATAAAGAAAGCTCCTCCTTTTTAATATTCTGAACAGCTCAGAGCATTATTTTTCTCCAACAAATACATTGAATATAGCAAATAATGAACTGATTCCTTGGATTTTACTCAGTCGCTTGCGAAAAAAAAAAATGAAGTACCTATAATGTTGATTGTAATATAAAGTTTGATGTGTTCCACTTACAATTTTGCGATCCCATTTGGCAATAAAATATGACGAGTTGCAGTGAATGAACATTACCTCACATTTCTGATTTGTTTTCAAACATCGCCGTTTACATTAAATAAAAAAAATATTTTAAAATACAATAATAATCATCATCATCATCAACAACAAGGATTAGGCCCAATGGCCTGTTCCGATCTCATTATAGGTCGAATTGGTCCTTCCATCTCTTCAATGGTCTTCCCAACGTTCTTCTCCCTTGGTTTATAATTATACATTCTTCTTGGTACGCGCTGTTCATTCATTCGTAATACGTGCTGAAGATAAGCATTTTGGTAATATGTTATTCTTTCACAGAGATTATATCTTCGTTTTTCTTTTTATCGGTCCTTTGGTATCCTGCTATTGCTCTCAACATCTTCATTTCAGCAGCCTCTATTTGTTTACTATCTGCCTTTGTTAATGTCCAGGTTTCACATCCATATATAAGAGATGGAACTGCCAATACTTTGTAAAACTTGAAAATAGTTTCTTTTCTAGTCTTATTCAATAAAGTGCGTTTAATTGTGCCACATGGATAATTGAATCGATGTATTTTAGTGTGTTTATCTAAATTTCTGTCATTGCCTAAATGACAACCCAAATAATTAAAATTCTGAACTTGGTCTATAATTACATTGTTTATCACTATTTCTGTTCTTATTGCACATTTTCCTTTCAGAGCTAATATTTTTGTTTTAGATGTAGATATTCTTAAATTGTATTTTAGAGAGATATTATTTAAAGTATAAAGGAATTGTTGCAGAGCATTTTCTGATGCTGTCATTATTACTTGGTCGTCTGCAAAAAGCAGAGTTGTCAATACACTATTTATATTAATTTGTTCTTGCCATTCATTTATGACATGGTCCATATTTAATAATTATTTTTGAGTAAACAGCGTAATTTTATTCCTTAAATAGTCCTAACAAATGCCACTCTTGATTTCCAAATCCTCTAGAATCTATATAAAGTCACTCGTCACTCTGTGATTTGTGAATTTGTCCATGATTTGGAAATCACTCGTGATATTACTTATGATAATTTTGTTGGTGGTATTTTGGTTTTGAATTTCATTAGATATTTTTAATTACAAACATGTTTGAGACTCATTTTAAATTTGTAACATTCGTGAGATACTAATTTATGTGTGGTATAAAATTTGCGTGAGGAATTTAAATTAATCCTTGAAGAGATTGCCAGATAGAGCAATGAACTCTGATAACAGAAAGTCGACACAAAAGAATGGAAATTGTGGATCTGACTTAGACTTGTTGAACATGGTGTAATATTGATTGTGTGGTGCGTTCACCTGGGTAGATGTGCTCAAAGCAGCTTAATTACACACTCCATCTCCATCACCACTCCCATAACTCGTAGCAATAATAATAATAATAATAATAATAATAATAATAATAATAATAATATTTTATGGAGTAGGAATATAATCAAGAGGACTAAATTATTAATATATAACAACATTGTGAAGAGTATTTTATTGTAAGGTGCGGAAACATGGACGTTGAAACAAATACACAGAAATAAATAATTACTCATAAGTAATGCCACGAGTGACTTCCAATTTATCTAGAGAATTTCGAAATCAAGAGTGGCATTTGTTAGGACTATTTCTTCTTCTTCTTCTTCTTCCTTCCAAGTATTAGGCCAAGGCCTGTTACGATCCTATAGAAAATTTCCCTCCGGCGTTTGAGGGAAATTCTCGTATAAGACTTGAAAGCATAATAATAGTCCCTTCGATTGGTTGCTGGCCAAAGGAAGGCAAGACCAATGATGGGGCTGCCATCTTATAGCCTCTGGTCAGGCTTTTCTGGAGAAGAAAAGAAAATAAAGGAAAGAAGAAATGGAAGAAAGGAAAGACTCCCTTGCCCTCGGATGCCCTAATAGCGCCGGTGTCGGAAAAAACAAGAGTTAACCAAGAGAGATTAGATAGTAAAGTTAAAAGAGTGCAAAACACAAGTAAGTGGAAGAAATGTTTTGCACAGCTTGGGCACCTTGTTAGGACTATTTAACGAATAAAATTAAGTTGTTTACTCACAAATCATTATTTAACTATAGTTATTTTAAAATATTTATATATTTAATGTAAACGGCGATGTTTGAAAACAAATGAGAAACGATAGGTACGCTTCATCTGCTTCTTTTGTTTATCACTGCAACCAGATCATACTATTTATTGCCAAAGGAACGCAATATTGTAAGAATGCTCTCTAGTGGAGAAAAAATGAAACACATCAAACTGTATATTAATTCATTTCTGATGTCGTATGATGTAAATATGACAATTATATTTTTCTGGGAAAAAATACATTTAAGAAAGTGCAAACAGTGGTTTCCTTTTTTGGTGGTATAATAAATTGCTACAAATGTTTTTATATTAACTCCCGCATGCGTCATGTGTTGACATTCATGCACTATATAATACAATCTGGTAGCCGTATTTCTCACCGGCTCAGTCACTGCAAAATAATGGCCAGACCTGTTCAGAATATTAAAAAGGAGGAGCTTTCTTTAATATGGTAATTATAACACTGATAAATATTTCGTGAAACACGACTCTGATTGGTTGTAAAACAGAAATCATTGAAACGTGATTGGTCATTGAATCCCATTTGGGGCATGAGTTAAATAGTCACAGAAATTGACTTTTTAAGATGATCGGCAAGAATATCAAAATTAGACAAAATAAAAATTAATACAGTAAGATAAATTATGAATGTGGAAAAGGATATTGTACAAGAGATTGAAGAAATCCAACTAAAATGGTATATAATGAGAAGAAGGGACACAGAAACAAAGAAGTATTGAAATTGATATCTCCTGGAGAAGTGAAACGTGGTAGACCAAAGCCAACGTGGATAAAGGGAATTCAAGACAACATGAAGTAGAGAAATATAACAAGACACGCAAGACTGGGAAGTGTACAAGAAAAAAAATTGATATTTTGGTTGAGGATACCTGTGTATATAACACAAACAATCCTGAAATAATAATAATAATAATAATAATAATAATAATAATAATAATAATAATAATAATAATAATAATAATAATAATAATAATAAACAACTCACTGGCTCTATCGAACCTATAGGTTTATGGCTGCGCGGACATAAGCTCTCCATACACCCCTATCATGAGCCAATGTTTTCCAATCATCCCCTGTATAATCTACTTTCCTCTAATCATGGATACTGTTATTCTTCCACCTCATTCTTGGTCTACCAACTGGGCGTTTTCCCTCTGGTTTTCCTACAAGAAGTTTCAATGCATCTCTTTCATTCCCCATACGTGCAACATGTCCTGCTGATCGCTGTCTACGAGACTTAGCTATTATTATATCTGGCTTCCTATACTTATCACGTAGCTCACTACTGTGTATAGTCTTCTCCATTAACCTGTCTGTTCGTCTACTTTTGGCCCAAACATTTTACTAAGAACTTTATTCTCAAATACTAGTAAACTTCTTTCCTCCCTTAAAGTAAGTCTGTTTCGCATCCCTATAATATAACTGGGAGAATAACAGTTTTATATATTTCCAGTTTAACGCTTTATGAAAGGAGTTGGGACTAAAAGAGTCCCTGTAATGCATAATAGCACGCAATCCCAGAATTGAGCCTATGTTTAATTTCTTTGTGCATCTCATTCCTATTTGTAATTTTATTGTTTCTAGATATTGAAATCACCCACTTCAAAATTTCCCTCATTTGTCATTAGTTATCCATTTTCATTAGCTATATAATGCATTTCTATGTGTGAACATATATTTAGTTTTATTGGTGTTCACTTCCAGTCCCAATTTCCAATTTCTTAGTGTTACTCAATAGAGTGTGCGTGTTGGCCCTTAGTATAGCCTATCCATCATCAATATAAACTGGCATCCTATTAATGCAATTAAGTTGTAGACCATCATTCTCCAAATTTTTGATGGCATGCTTTAAAACAAAATTGAATATTAGTGGAGATAGTGGATATAATAATAATAATAATAATAATAATAATAATAATAATAATAATAATAATAATAAATCATTTTCATTGAGTAAGGTCACTCAGTTCCAGTCTTTGTTTTAAAATGCTCGTATATCTTCCCTTTTTTTAAGTAATGTTCTACCAATAAGATTTTTATAACATGGACAAGAATAACTCTTTGTATGTGATTTGTTTATATTGATTGCGGATATGGACTTGAAAAATTGTTGCCTACGTGTCACAATTCTTACAGAAACTTGTTTTCACAAATTCCGAAGAAATGAAGCTATTAAGGTTGTTATCGTGAAAATGTACAGAACTTCACATATCCTATCTGATTGAATACTTTATAAATATTCCTCTAGTACAGTTCTCCAATTTATAAAATGTATAGTCGATCCATGATTTTGAGTTATATTCATAAAGTTTTATAAACGAAAATTTTAAAATCGCTTTAGCGGTCGCAATTTTCGATGTTTCATAACGAAGCTCAGTTTATGCTATTGAAATAAAACGAGGAAGGTATTCTTTAAAAAATGAGCGACATCCGACAATTAGAAGTGAAACCCTGAAAATATTTTCTTTTGTTTTGTTTTAAATATTGTACAAACGTAAAATTAGTTTTCTATATCTCATTATTTTTCTTTGTTTTATATATACGTTAGACAGGGACAATTTAATATGTCTTGATTGTATACATTTTATTATTAGTTTTAGTCTTAATTTTAACTAACATTAACTAGTTGCATTATAGATCATAATATAATAGATATATTTTTGATCAAATTTTATTTAGTATTTAATATTAGAGTTCATTGTGATTGTTATATTCTGATGTAATATATGTTTGCCCTGGTGAGTGGAAGAGAAGCCACATGGCCTTAACTCCACCAGGCTGAATAAATAAATCTAAATCTAAATTAATAATTGGCTCTAGTAACCATCATGTTTGGTTCGAGCAGAGCCATACAGTTTTATTAACGCTTAAATTGGCAACGTATCCTGTAAGATACATTAATTTCATATTTTTAATAAAGTAATGTAAATATATTATTTATATTGGTGCCAAATGTCCACCGCTGTGGTCTTCGAGGTAGCGTGCTGCCTTCTCACGCAGCGGATCCGGGTTCGATCCCCGGTCGGGAGGTTTTTATCGGGGTTTTTCCTCACCTGTAAGGCAAATGTCAGAAAACTTTAAGGCCCAAACAGTCCCCGAGCATCATATGGCCATTGCAGTCATTATCATTCATATTAATCTTACATTAAGCTTAGTATTAGGGACTCTGCTGGCGCACCACTATCAACATCATCATCGGGGCAACGTAACCCCGCTTTCCAGGCGCCCCAACCTTAGAAGTGGGTTACAATTACGACATTGTCAGGTGAGAGCACCAGAAATGTCCAAAAGGACAAAGTGGGATATTAAAAAAATGTCAAATTATACACCAATATGCAAATAGATAGTAAGTTACGGTAATTCATGATTTTGTCTATTGTTGTGTATTTACAGTTATTATGTAAATCCATTGAATATTAATTTTAAAGAAATATTTATATATGATTAAGTACGAAAACAAGTGTAACTAAATTAGTATGGTTCAAATTCTTCCCTGTAGGGGGAGAACGCCTAAATCTCTGTCAAGGATAACATGGGCTTACAAGATACAGAAGATGAAAATGGTTCGTGGTAATGAAATTCCAACCCGGCATTTGCTCGACAACTGACGAAAACCATGCAAAAATGGTCGAACTCGGGACCTTAGCAAGTCGAATTAATAGTCATATTTTGCTGGTTTACGGAATATATGTTTATTTTATTAAATATCTATGCAAGCTTATTTAAAAGTGTCGGACTACAGTGAAAATGAATCATACATAACCGTGACCTATTACGTACGTTTTTCATATTGTTGTATAATTTGACTCCATTAATCTTCCATTACTTTATTAAACTATTAAATAAACTAAAGTAATGTACCCGGGTCATTCCATGTCGTGTCCAAGGGGTCCCCATTCGACCACCCCAGATTTGGTTCAAAATTTGTGCATATGTACACATGCATTTGTTAGGTTACTGTGCAAAATTTTAGCTCGATTGATGCAGTGGCTCTAGAGCTGGGGCTACCTTAGTGGACCTATGCCATGTCATGAAGCATGCGGCGCGAAGAACTGATCAACTTTGATATAACCTTGTGCTTCAACTGTAGTGTCTATTACATTGAATTATTTTATACTAGTATAATTTTCGGTGCCGAATGCAACTATAACATTCAAATTGCTTAGAATGTATTACCATCTATGGGATTTGGTCTGAAAGTGCCTTGCAAAGTTTGACACAGAAGATTTATGCCATACTTTAACCATCATTAACTACAAAATTTTATTTTTACATGATAGCCATATTGAAGACTAGCCCTGCAAAAATCTAAAATTTGCAATTTTTTAATTTTATGTTCAGAAGGGGGTCAGTAAAATCTCAACCACTAACTCATAGAAAGTAATACTGGTGCAGTATAATGTGGACCTGATTGTTAGTTGACAGCCTGAAAATCAAGGTCCCAGCTGGTTTTGCCTTGCAGTAAACGATGGTAAAGTATGGCATAAATCTTCTGTGTCAAACTTTGCAAGACACTATCAGACCAAATATCATAAGTGGTAATAATCATAGAGAATAAAAACCGAATAGAGGGAAAACTGCGTACAGTGACATCTAAAAATATACGGTCATTTACGATGAACTACAATGAGCAAACTACAATGGTAGCGCTGTTTCGTACTAACCGAATATGTATCTAAATAAAACAAATGCAAAGCACACAGCGCGTTCACTCGGGATTATGGGAAATTAGGCATTTTGTAAATTGAAATTTTAAACTGCTATCCTTTCGTTCTACGTAGACGGTGCTGTAAAAATTATATATTAGCGAAAGTTAAAAATCATTACTTAGATTTTATTTTACTCTAATTTGTAAGTAAATACAAACTTGTTTACGTTTTTAATGTAAATCTATTTTCAAAGATAAACCTACTAGAAGTGATAAAATTCTAAGATTTGTTAGGTTAGGAAGAGTGATGTTAGTGTACCGTCATTTCTAATAAACATTTTAAACAATGTGAGTGACTTTATAATGGATTTGAGATGTACTTTAATAAATATTGTGTAATATATGTATGTGAGAATAAGGAGGTAGGTCAATTGTACATATTTAAAAGAGCTCATAATGCACGTTTTTAAATTTTAATAAACGAAAATAAATTAACATGTTTTATTTTTTTCCATTCTTCCCTTCTGTTAAAATTAAAAAAAAATATTTAGGTATGAGAGGCTGGGTACAAATAAATCAATAACTTAAGATAAATTAAAATGTTATTTATACCTATAAAAATTCAGTCCATGATTATTCACCAGATGGTGGTGTATTATAATTCTACCACCAGTCGGTGCTGAATTTCATATTAGCACCAGAAAAAAAATTGAAAAAAAATTAGATGTCGTTAGTTCTACACTAGCGCCGCTTGTGGCATGTACGCGAAACTTGTCCACTTTCTCCTCTGGGTCCTTCTGTGCGTAATAATTTCCAAGCAATTTGAATGCTATAGTCACATTCAGCACCGTAACTTGTTCTAGTATAAAATAATTCAAGGTAATAGACATTACAGCTGAAGCACAAGGTTATACTATAACAGTTGACCAAATTCTTTGTGGCGCGTGCTTCATGACATCGCATAATTCCACTAAGGTGGCCCTAGCTCTGGAGCCACTGCATCAATCGAGCTAAAATTTTGCACAGTAACCTGACAAATGCATGTGCACATATGCACAAATTTTGAACCAAATCTGAGATGGTCGAGTGGGGGGCATTTTTGATTTTAGGACAGTTGGCCTAGAATGAGCCACTTTGTAAGATTTATTCCGATTAAATTGCATTGTAGACTTTACCACAAACCAAACAAGCCGGTTGCTAGAATCAATTTTTAATTTCGGGGTTCAGGTAAACCTCCATTCCTGTGATCGGATTTCGCAGGTTTTTTTTAATATACCTTCCTCGGTTTATTGTAATAGTATGATACTGGGTTTCGTTGTGAAATATCGACATTTGCGACCGCTAGAGTGATTTATACATTTCCATTTCAGGTGAACTCCTACATCTAACAATCCGATATTGCTAGCTAACGAACTCGACATTGTTTTTTTTAATTAATTGATATATGCCAAGTTTAGTTTCGATTAAATAAGAATTGCTGCCGCTAGAGGATCGACACGCGCGCGCGCGCACACACATACATACATATATATGTGTGTGTGTGTTTATATATGTATATATATATATATATTTATTTATTTATTTATTTATTTATTTATTTATTTATTTGGTCATGGTTATTTTCAATAGACGTCTCCTTGACGTAAGCGGTTAGACGCACTCCTCTCACCGCTGGGGTCCCGAGAGATCGAGTCTGTCACTCCATGTGCGTTTCATGGTGGACGAAACGGAGCTTGGACAGGTTTTTCTAGGGGTTTCTCCCGTTTTTCTCTGCCACAATTTCGCCATGCTCATCTCATCCATAATGGTGCGTCAGGCGTGGTCGGCCGGCACCCTTGTCATTCACAGGCCCGACCCTGAGTTGGACACGAGTTGAAGATATTCATATTTATTTTCAGTATCTACTAAATAAGATCCGTGAAGATACATAATCATTAAAAATATATTTTTTCATGAGAACAATATATTTTGCTTCATTCTTTTGAAATTAACTAAAAGCCATGCTTCCATTGTCAAGAAGTAAATAAACAAATAAATAGAGAACAGTATGCCTGTGGCTTGCGTATCTGCGGTTTGGAGTTGGCAGAGTTGTAGGTAAGAATTCCTTGATACCACATTTTAAATCAAGAGGCTGCAATTAGATGACCACATGCTGGCAGGGGGGGGGAGATATTTGCAGGAAACCCCATCTTAGTCACACAATTACTGCGCATTATATTAAGAACGCTGTAGGTTTTCTGGAATCATTGCCACCTACAGCATTTGCTTTGTTCTTTGTCATCTTGTTTATTTCTACTAAATTCAGCCATAATAGTTTCATTGGGAACTGGCGCCTTTGTTTTCAGAGTGGGGATTATTTAGAACATAAATATTAACCAGAATAACACTGGTTACTTCCTTTGTTGTGCTTTCCTCTATTCCCGGAATTAAAAAAAAAGTCTATGATTCGTCCATTATAATTAATGTAAAGTGAAAGTAATGCTAGCAGTAAGGCTTAAAGTACACTTTTATTAATATAATTAGCTAGAAACGTGTGCTGCGGGATTAAAGCGAGTGGAATTAGGGGTTGGTCTGCAAGTGTTGCCCTATATCAGAGCTATTGTCGTGAATTCATGCCCTTACAGTCACATTTTTTCTATCTAAATATGTACCTTTTAGTTCAGTATGCATATGCTGACTGAGAACATTCATATTTTTATTCAATATTTTTTTAAGGTAATATAACTTCGAAGGTTTTCAGATATACCGGGCTTCCAATATAAACCCGGACCGGCCTCACGGGGTTCCACCCGTCAGGCAGCGCTTTCTCCTCGTCCGCATTTCACTCTGCCAGCCGCTCGTCCTTGAACTAGTCAGTTTACTATCGTTCGACAAGATGAGACGTCAGCTGACATTAGAGCAGCGCATTTATGTGTGTAAATGTTATTATAAATACGAATCAGCTCGTCGCGTTCGCGAGGAATTTATTCGGAACTTCCCTGGACGATTACCTCCTTCCAGATCGACAATCCACGATCTTGTGACTAAATTTGAGACCACTGGTTCCGTACAAAATAAGAAACACACGCGAAGGCGTACGGTTCTCACCGAAGAAAAATTAGACGAAATTGGCGAAAATTTGGAACGTTTACCACAAAAATCATTACCGAAATTAGCACAACAAGTTGGGATTTCAGTATCTTCTGCACATACAGCAAACAAAATTGTTAAAACTCAAACCTTACAAGTGTACACGTGTTCATTGTCTAAGGACAACATTTCCAGCATTTTCTATAAGGTAAGAAACAGTTCAAGGACGGGTGGCAGGCAGAGTGAATTGCGGGAGGAAGAGACAGCTCTGCGTGCCGGGTGAAACTCCGTGAGGCCGGTCCGGTTTTATATTGGAAGCCCGTTACTTACAAGATGTATTGTATTATCTAAAATTAAGCCTATTGTAGGCAGGTGGTATTTTATTTAACGACAATTTTCTTTTTCTTCTTCACTTCCTGGTTTAGACATTGATTGCCTCTTCTGTCTTCACTAATGGATCTAAGACCATCTCTTCCGAGGACGTCCGATATCTCTTCTTCCTCTCGGAAAGTAATGGAAGATTTTCTTTGGTAATCTGCTCTCTTCCATTCTTTCTACATGTTATTTCCACTGTTTCTTTGTTATTAGATTTATTTTATTTTATAGAGTAGGTCTGCAGTTCTTCACGAATATCATCGTTTCTTTCTGGTCCATTCTAGTACACCCTTTTACTCTTCTAAAAAAATCATCTCGGCTGCTTGGATTTTACTTCTTGTTTGGTAGTGGTAATCCAAAATATGTTAAGAATTAACGAAAACAAATTACGTGGAAATAATTAAACCAAATGATACATGATTTTATTTAAACGAGAACTATAAGTTTGAAACGATTAAGAATTTATTCATATTTATTCATATTTGTTGCAGATGAAGTCCACCGCTGTGGTCTCGGTGTAACGTCGCTGCGTTGTACTCAGCGGATCCGGGTTCGATTCCCGGTCGGGGCAAGTTTCCTGAGTTGGGGGTTTTTCCTCAGCTGTAAAACAAATGTCAGGAAACGCCGAACATCATCTGGTCATCATCATCATCATATTCGCCATGTTTAGTATGAATGTGTGTGTTCAGTCTTAATGTTGAGTTGACCATTTATTCGGCGAGGCCCTCCGTGTCCTTGTGTAATTCGCATTTTAAAAATCCCTCTCTCGACAGGTCGCATCACTGTGAGGCCCGGGTACCGTGTGGTTTGTAAAAAAGTACTTATAAGATGAGAGATTAAACTGAGATGAATAAGTTACAAACGAAAACAAGATTAACAAGGAAACTAATCAGATAGCCTATTAATATTAGACAACCGAGAATAGTTTAGACTTAAGCAATTTAGCTCTCGATCCCCTGGTCTTCAGAGATCATAGTATTTAAAACCTTTTGTTGAAGTCCATGAGGCCCTGAAAGTTGGGGATTCACAAAAGCGCAAGAAAACAAGCTTAAAATATTTGAAATAAATATCATCATCCACGCAAGTATTAGGCTGTGTGGCCTGTTACGGTCTCAAAGAGGAATTTTCCATTCAGCGCTTTTTTGGACGTCACAGCGATCTTTTTCAACAGGTTGATCAGTCTGATCCATCCGAGGCTTGGTTTGAGACTTGAAAGCAAATGTAAATTTTTTCGCCCAATGGGTTACTGGCCCAGAGGGGTATTACTGTGGGGTTCCCACTAATGTAGCATTTCCTCTACATTAAGGTGACGTGGTTATACCGCCAGTACTCGGTCCTCAGAGCCTAATTTGTAATAGCAGGTTGCACCACGAGCAGGTTGAGGATGAGATTTGGATAGGAGACGTGATGAAATGCACGTCACTATCCCTTGCAACCCACCTTGATATAAAAATTGACCCGATTATGAGGCTCGTCAGATACGATGGATTTTTACATAAGATCTATTGTGATACTAATTAAGTAATTAAAGTAATCAAAACATCAAGGATTAGATTCCTGGATCATATTTACAGAGACTATTTAACTCATACCCTAAGTGGGAGTCAATGGCCAATCACGTTTCAATGAATTTTGTTTTACAACCAATGACAATCGTGTTTTACCTCGCTCTTTATCGAATTCTCTTTACCAGCTCTTGTTTTGTGATAAAGAAAGCTCCTCCTTTTTAATATTCTGAACAGATCAGATCATTATTTTGCAGTGACTGACTCTCCAAAAATACATTGAATATAGCAAATAATGAGCAAATTCCTTCGAACTACAATTTGATAATTGTGTGTTCAATGATTGTGTTTCTAAATAATTATTTTACTGAGTTGTTGCTAAAAAAATTAATAACCCATAATGTTGGTTATAATATACAGTTTGATGTGTTTTTTTTTCCTCCACTACGGTGCATTCTTACAATATTGCGATCATATATGGCAATAAATAATATGTTAAAGTTGCAGTGAATAAATAAATTAAACTTAATCACACATTTCTGATTTGTTTTCAAACATCGCCATTTGCGTATAAAAAATATTTTAAAATACCGATAACTACAGCGTAACTCCGCCTTCCAGGAGAGAATATTAGAATGTCGAAAGACAACGAGGTGGCAATAAACAAAAGTTTTTTTTGAGTAAACAGCTTAATTTTATTCATTATATATTCCTAACAAATGCCACTCTTGATTTCCAAATCCTGCAGATAAAATCATTCGTGACATTACTTACGAGGGGGCACGCCGTAGCGTAGTGGTTAAGGCACTGAGCTACAAGCCGGAGGGTCGAGGGTTCAAGTCCCGTTGGGGTCAGGATTTTTAAAATGACCCAAACCCTCTGGAGGCACTATGGCCCTGGGGTCGACTCAGCCTCTAACGGAAATGAGTACCAGACGCTTGTTCTGGGGGTAAAGACGGCCGTCACGCAGGGCTGACAACCCGGCTGACATAAAGTGCCGATTGTCTAGAAAAAGTGGGAGTCTTAACCTCCTACTACCCCAAGGGCCTCCGGGTCTGTTGTGGGATCACTTTACTTACTTTGACATTACTTACGACTATTTAACTCCTGCCCCAAATGGGAGTCAATGACCAATCGCGTTTCGATGAATTTTGATTTACAACCAATCACAGTCGTTTTTCACCTGGATTTTATCAATTTAATTTTATCACTAGCAGCTATAAAGAGTTTGTACTGAAACACAAATTTTGTTATAAAAACTAGAAATGAAGTAAGTAAAAATAAAATTCATACTAATCAAGGAGTTAAACAAGGATGCAGCATCTCTCCAGTTTTATTTAACCTATACATCAATGATATAATAAAAAAATGGAACGAAGAAACAAATAAAGGAATAAAATTAGATAAAACACACTACTTGAAAACATTATTATACGCTGATGACCAGGTAATAATAGCAAATACAGAAGACGAACTTCAGAGGAATATTTTTAAACTACATAATATATGTGAACAATATAATCTCAAAATATCCATAGAAAAAACTAAGGTAATGGCATTCCAAGGGAAAAATCAAATCAGATCGAAAATAGTAATAGGAAACAAAATCATAGAACAGGTGAACCATCTCAATTATCTAGGATGTGACATTTCATTTAATTATGATAATGATATAAATAATAAAATAGCAAAATTCCAGGGAATATGTGGTACGATAAAACGAACACTAAATAACAAAACAACAAGAGAGACCCAACTGAAATTTTATAAAATGTTGGCAGTACCGGTACTGCTCTATGGTTCAGAAGCCTGGATACATAAAAAACAAGACCTAAGTAGGATAACGGCGGCAGAAATGAAATTTTTGAGATCTGTTAAAGGGTGCACTAAGGAAGACAGAATCAAGAACACAGAAATAAGACAGGAACTTGAAATATTTGCAATAACTGATAAAATAGATACATATAGACAAAAATGGAAGCAACACATAGACAGAATGAATGAAGATAGATATCCAAAACAAATAACAAAATACAAACCTAAAGGCACCCGAGATGTGGGCAGACCTAGAAAGAGATGGGCTGAAGTCGGAACGGGTCAACAGACCTAATCCATGAATGAAGAAGATGATGATGATAATTTTATCACAATAAAATCAAGCTCCTCCTTTTTAACATTCTGTATAGGTAAGAGCATTCTTTTGCAGTGACTCATAATGTTGGTTATAAACAGTTGGATGTGTTTCATTTTTTCTTCATTAGGGTGCATTCTTACAATATTGCGATCCTTTGGCAATAAATAATATGATCTGGTTGCAGTGATGAACAATTCTAGATAAATTGAAAATCACTCGTGGCATTACTTATGATAAATAGCTTTTTCGAAAATATTCATAGTCTATTTACATGGTTGCCACTCATTTTGGTATTTCGGACATTGTTCGAGCTAATGTAGAACCTAAATAAGCCATTCTACACACAATAGAGATCCAAATCAAATGGATGGGTATCTGATGATTAAAGTATTTTTATGAACCAAAATTGTCGAAAGTCGGTATAGAACTTGGGATTTTACCTAAAAAATCTATGTTAAATTAAAAAAAGTCTTTATAGCTTGCAATATATCCTCACAAAACAGTAAAAAGGACGAAGTTACTATTGAGAATACTGTAAATAGTTATTTTATTGTAATATATCCTCACAAAACAGTAAAAAGGACGAAGTTACTATTGAGAATACTGTAAATAGTTATTTTATCTACGCCCATCTAATGAATGGTGATTCTGGCAAAATGTGTGAACGTGCCAAACCCGAGTTCACGATAAAATATGTTTTACTCCAATGAAAACTTCATTTGACTTTCTGCGACATATATATCAGTTACCTGACAACTTAAAGAACCTAACTTGGGGAGAATGACAACTTAAAGAACCTAACTTGGGGAGAATGTCGACGTAGATAAATATTTTACATGCTATAATATGAATCAGTAGATTGGCTAGAATATATCTCCTGTTGATACCTAAAAGAACAACTTTGAAAATTTCCCCCATTATTTAATGTTACTATGTATTTTAATAATTTGATAACTTATGTCGAATTCATTGCTGGAAATATATATACAAGCTTGCGTGCTGTTTTGTCACGCAGCGGGCCCGGGTTCGATTCCCGGTCGGGACATGCTCCTGGGTGAGGTTTTTTTGGGGTTTTCTCTCACCTATAAGACAAATGTCAGGAAACTTAGGGCCCAACGGTCCCCGAAAATCATCCGGCCATCATCATCATCCTTCATCGGTGTGGAAAGCAACAGGAAGCTACAATTCCCTAGTAAAGCTGCAAAGCATAGAATGAAAACGCTATGATTACAGTGGAAGACTGCCCTCGGGCAGAATTATTGTGGATATATATATATATATATATATATATATATATATATATACTATGGAACTGGTGTCCATCCAGCTTCATAGCGGCTCCAGATTGAAAATATCAGCTACAACGGCTGGGGGTCTGAAATGCTGACTACGTCTGTGATTAACATACGTGAGTCCAGTAGCCGGATGGCCAGTAGCAGGGGCAATTACGGTATTATTGACAGATCGAAATTTAAATACCATCTTTCTTTGACTCTGCAGGGGGAGGAGACCCTATTCTATATCAACATTTATTTTGATTTTTTAGTCACCCAGAAGTTTATATTTTAATTCTTCCTGGGTTTGGAATAATTTGTCTCGCGCCAGCGAGTTTTGTACAAAACATAATCAAGAGTAGGCTATGATTCTATTTCAGTAGGCCCTAATGTAATTCAGTACTTGTAAATAAAACGACTTCAAGACAAAAGTAAATAAGAAAACTTTTGCAGGACTCTGGCCTGAAGCCATCCGCGTTTTTATTTGCTTTTTGGCAACAACGACATGGCGTAACCGAGACCTCGTAATGCCGACCTCCAGCTGTGACGGTACCTTTCTTTCTATTTTATTTATTTTTCAGCCCACCTTTATTTGATTTATAGCATACGTATTTATGAAATAGTCAATCACTCCATATTTTCGAATTTAGGCAAAACATTACTAAAATTACCTAGCGAATTTGCTTACACGCTATGTTTTGTGTCTTATAAACAGGAACTCCGTGTTTAACTCTTTAATTGACAAAACACTAATTTTTCGTACCAGTTATTTAAATGCAGCGAACCGCGCTGAAAATAAAATCGCACATGACTGTTATTATTAAGTTATGTGTAATTTGACACATTTAAATTAATATTCGTTTTATTCTGTTTCATTAATAGTACTAAATAAACCGAACCAATTGATGTATCCTCTAGGATACATTGCCAACTAAAGGGTAAAAACTCAGAGCCGTCATATCGGGATGCTTCTTCTATTGTTTTGTCTTCTTCTTCTTCGACAGGCTCTACGACTTCCAGTGGAATGTCTTGGCCTTCTCAACTAGTTTACGCCATTTCTTCCTATCTTGTGCAGTAGATTTCAAATCAAAAATCCCCATCTCTCTTAAATCTTCAATTACGTCATCTTCCCATCGATCTTTGGGTCTTCCTCTTGGTCTTGTTTTGTCTGCTGTTTCAATCTAGCCTATATACGTAAAGGCTATAGACTGAATTGTCCTATTTCGAAGTATTGGGTATAGTGAAGTAGGGATCTAAGGGAGGTTCGGTCTTGTCATTATGACGTCTAATTTCCCCTTGAACATGAGTCAAGTTGGAACCATAATTTTATTAATGTCATGTTAATATCCAATTCTTCCAATGCTTGTAAATTATTTATTGATTTTTTGTTATAAGTTTTGCTGTTCAATTAAATGCATTGGATTAGACTTGGATGATAGTAAGAACTGAATAAATATGGATTTGAATCGTATTCGGAAAACTTCTTCATCCATACAAGTCTTAGGTCTACAGGCCTTTTCGATCTCACTGATGAATTTTGTATACAGCGCTTCATTGTATGACCCAGAGAGAGATCTGTTCCCTGTTGGACAATAACGAAGAATGGCTCTTTGGGAATTTTATCTGAATTCATTCGTCGTGCATGATTCATCCAGTTTTCTTTATTGCCTCACTCTGATGGTTAACTGTTTATATAAAAGCGGGTGCCGCGCGGCAATGCTTGACATGCGGTGTTTCTCATAGCTCTATGGGTATTTATTACACAAATACAGAAGACATTGATTATTTATATTATTATTTAATTTTTATGTTATTATTTGGTATTAAGTTTTAAAATTAAATACGTATTTAATTATTAAATAATTTAATTCCAACATTATATAGCTTGTAGTTCACCGCTGTGGTCTCGAGGTAGCGTGCTGCCTTGTCACGCAGCGGGCCCGGGTTCGATTCCCGGTCGGGGCAGTTTTTCTGGGTGAGGTTTTTATCGGGGTTTTTCCTCACCTGTAAGACAAATGTCAGGAAAACTTTAAGGCCCAAACAGTCCCCGAAATCCTATGGCCATCATCATCATCCTTATGATTATCATCATCATCATCATCCTTCACCGGTGTGGAAAGCAACGGGAAGCTACCACACCTACACAATTCCCTAGTAAAGCTGCAAGCATAGCATGAAAATGCTATGATTGCAGTGAAGGACCTGCCTTCGGGCAGAATTACTATGGATGGATATAGCTTGTAGGTCTATATACATTTAATATCCACACAAAATTATGCTGAAAATGATATTGTTGTTATTATTATTATTATTATTATTATATTTATTGGTATTATTATTAACTGTTCTCGGTCTGATATATTTTCCCATGGCCGCCACATGTTGAAATCACTTATATATTAAACTAATATAATATGTAGATATTGTATTATTATTCGAGCTACATATCACAATAAACCACTGATAAAACCATTAATTACGGTATACAATTTTATAACTGGATCGAATGTTCCACATCGTTCCGAGTTTTAATTGAAACTGAGGAAAGAATAGCAATGTGGCAACATCGTCGTAGTCGCGGCAGTCGAGATCTTTGTATTTTAATAACATATAACAGCTGCGGGGAAACAAAGCGAGCCGCTTGTTAAGCATCATAGTGAGGCGATAATATGCATGTATGTACTTAATAACTAGGTCCTTCAAGACATCGTAGTTCCGTTCGTAATTCCACTTGGTGTCGGAAAACTGAGATTCATAATATAGCAGCTTTGCTTATGCGCTATACGACATATTGCCAGTAGAATAGAATATGGAATGTATTGCCTTTTTTTTTTCAGAATAAAGAAAATACATATGCATTTACATTGCGCACGGGCCTGCTTGGCCGTACGTGCATTATTTTTCCATGAATAAAAAAATAAAACTAATAATATAAACAAATACCTACAAATACACCTGTATCAAACAACAATAACAGGCTACATATAAGTAAAATCTATGTCTGCACTAAATCAAAATAATACATATCTACATTCATCCACATTCCGTACATTAATATTAAAAAAAAATGCTAGAAAACAAATTAGAAAAAAAAAGCACACACACATACACCCACACACCCCCACACATATACACACCGCACGCTCATAACCCCCTCCCCCCGTCCCTGCAGACATTAAGTGCACTATCATGATTAAAGATCGAAAACAAAGACCATATTGAGATTCTTCTTATTGTTAATACATATATCCTTAATCTACAATTTTGTTATATCTCAATTTTCTTACTGTACCCAAAAATTTGCATGTTTTTGATTCACTCTCGATCCGTCCTAAAAGATCCCAACACGCCACTCTCCCTCGATCCGACTTGAGAAATCTCTCCGGCAGCATCTGTAATCTAAGTTGTTCTGTCTCTCTACAGAATGCTATAATATGCTGCCAGTTTTCATGGTCATCGCATAGTGGGCATAGTTTAATGCCTTCCTCATTTGTTAAATTATGGGCCATCCATCCCCCCAAATGAAACCATGCAATAGCACTTTTATCATCCCCATCCAAAGAGTCAATATATTTCTCCCTTCCCCACGAAAGTTTCAGTTCTGTCTGCAGGGTGAGCGATATTTTCTGACTACACTCTGCTTCTATATACTGTCTGTCTATATCGATTAGTCTCTTCTTAACTGTCCTCCAAACATTTCTATTATTCCGCGTACTCCTCTCCCATACCCAACCCATCCCTATGCCCTTCAATCCCCTTTCTACACCGATTACCCAATCTCCCGAAACACACTGCCTTTTCTGTTCATTGTAACACTCTGCTCTAAGCGAGTCCTGATTCCCGTTTATTATGTCCAACCAATACTTAATAGCCATAATTTTGCCCCTTATTGTGTCCGAAAATGTACCGAATTCCTTCAGTATGCCACAATTTGAAGTCCCCGTTGCTAATCTCATTGCTTTCTTAAGAAACATAGGTTGAATTTTATCTAGTGTCCCCGTTCGTTCCCAACCCCATAATTCTGAGCCATACAGCATGGTCGCTCTCCACAGTCGAAGAATAAACCTGTTCTAGTGTACGCATCGGTATGTTTCGCAATTTTGACATATTATTAAGCATTTCGCTTGTCCGGCACCTAGCTCTCATTGTTGCATTTTCGATGTGTCTCGTCCATTTTCCATTCATTGTCAAAGTCATCCCCAAGTAGACAAAGTTTTTAACGTTTTCTAAGTTCTCACCACGGTATGTCCACCTTTCCCTCCCGCTGTATACCGACCCGTTTTTAAAAGTCATGGCTTTCGTTTTGCTAACGTTAACAGTAAGTCCCCAAGTCGTACAGTATGTCGATAGTAAATCTAAACCCTTCTGCATGCCATCTATTTTTGTGGAAAAGAGGCATAAGTCATCTGCATACATTAGAACAGGAATACTTCGCTCACCCACCGTTGGAGCATCGATCCCCTCTACTTCCAGCATCAAAGCTACATCGTCTATAAATAAGTTAAATAACAGTGGTGACAATACACATCCCTGTTTTATACACCCTTAACTGCCTTTATATTTTCTGAAACTTGGTCCCTCCCATATTTAACACAGAACTCCACTTTTTTATAAATTCCCATTAGCGCCCTAATCATAGTTCCCGATACTCCTAGTTGCCATAATTTCTGCCATAGGGCATTGCGTTCAACAGAGTCAAATGCTTTTTTCAGATCTATAAAAGTACAGTGTAACCTGCCTCGTTTGACACTCAAACATCTGTTTAATTGCTGTTCTCAGGACAAATAGATTGTCCGCCGTCCTGAAGCCTTCCCTGAACCCGGCTTGGTATCGTGAAATTTTATTATTTTCATTTTATCCAATTTTTTAGCCTGTTATATAGCACTGTGCAATAAATTTTTCCAAACACCGGCAAAGAGAAGAGAGACACCGCGGTAATTGTCCGGATTGTTAACTCCCACCCTTACCCTTGTAAATAGGATGCAGTATTGATGTGGACCATTCATCTGGATAGCTTCCTTTTTCATAGATTTTGTTAAAAATACCTACTATGTATCCTGTCCATTTATCAATTTTCAAGGCTTCTTTATAGAACTCGGCTGGTAAACCGTCTAGACCAGGAGCTTTTCCATTTTTCATGGATCGAATCGCATCCCTCACCTCTAGTTTTGTTATCTCCGAGTCTAGCATTGGTACGTCTTGACCAACTAATAATAGCCGCGGTCCCTCCCAATTCCCCCCTCCTGTAAACACCCTTTCGAAATGAAGTACCCAAGTTTCTGGCGAAATTTTTATTTACTTTTTTACGATATTTAATTTCCCTAATTACTTTCCAGATTTTGGTAACATCCCGTTCCTTCATAGCCTGATTAATTCTCTCCAAGATTTTTCCCTCCCAATTCTCCCTGGTTCTAGCCGTTATCTCTTTTATATCGTCTCCTCATCTCTATGTACACCCGCCGATTGAAGTCGCCACCCTCCTTTCTGAACCTCACTAAAGCCCTCTCCGCTCGTCTTTTTCCTTCCCTACATGCATTATCGTACCAGCCTTCATCTCGTTTTTGCCCTGATTTTCCTCTAATCTGCATATTTTTCCCCCCTTCCCACATTAGTAATCTTAATTTTTTTCACCTCTTCCTCCACATCGCCTAATACCTCCGGTGTCGAAGACTCTAGTTTGTTAAGTAGTTCCTGTGTCTTATCCTCTCTCCAGCAGAACCGCCTAACAGTTCTAATGTCTCCCCTCCTTCCCGTATTCAAGCTCCCCACTTCCTTTCCCTCTTCTTCAAATTCTAATTGGATTTCGATAGGTGAGTGATGCGATTCGATTCTGTCCGCTACTTTAAATGCTGCAATCCTAGAAATAAGATTCTGTGAGCAGAGCATATAGTCCACAACACTTCCTCCATTACCGTTTATGAACGTAAGTTCTCCTTCAGTATCTTCCCCGTATTTTCCGTTTAGCATTTCTAGGTTATGAATATCGCAAAACGTCAGAAGTTCTCTCCCATACGTATTAATAACCCTATCCTTACTCGCCCGAAATCCCTTTCTTAAATCTTCCTCTCCTTCTTCCGTCCCTAAAGTTATATTTTCTCTCCAGTTCTACCATTAAAGTCCCCCATTATAAGAGTATCTGTATCCGGGAATTTATATGTCCGAGTTCTATCATGTGTATCTCCCCAGGTCATCAAAAAAGGTAGATATAGCGTGTCGAGACCCAGCCGGGTGACGATATACCGAGAGGATACACAAACAAAGATCTCCGATTTTTACATGAATACACGTGACACCCTGTAATTCAACATGAACATTTTCAGCATGTCTAAATGTATTATTTTTCAACATTGTTAATATCCCTCCCGGATATCTTCCCCTTTTTTGTTTACTACCCCTCCCCTTATTTATACAATTAAATCCATCAAATTCAATATGGTCTTTGTCCCCCATCCAAGTTTCTACAAATGAAATAAAACTAAAACTTTTAACAAAATCAATAAATCTGTCGGAAGACATTCTTTTTTTCAAACCTTCAATATTCCACACAGCAATTCTGAGAGGGGGGTTTGTCCTCTATGTACTAACGGTTTTCTTTACCTGCTGTTGGCGGCCCTTCTGCATTGTGTTTGCAAGCTTTTCAGACATCATACTTCTTAATTGTCGCGCCGAACTTCCCTCCCTCACACTGCTGTCTTCTGTCGTCTTCTCTGCAGTGTTGTCAGTTCTCTCGCATTCTTCTCGTTCCCGTGTTGTATTCTTGGGACTCGAACTCTGCCTCTCCGATGTCGTTCCACGCGACTCACCTCGTTCCCTTGTTGTTTTATTGCGATTTAAACTCTGCCTTTCAGAGGTCGTCTCCCGTTGCGTTGTCCCTGCCGCTTCCTTCGTGGACACAGACATCTCCTCCAGTTTCTCTACGAGTCCTCACCCCGTCCATTTATTACTAGTTTATCGAAACGGATGAAAGCCTGAGCTCCCTGCTTCCTCGCGTCCACTAGATGTCGTTTCAGGAATGCTCGCTCCTCTCTCACTCTCCGGCTGTGGTCTTCACTCACTGCCACTCCAGTGCCCCGTAGATATCTTGCCCCCCTTATGATTTCTTCTTTATCCCTATAGTGAGCTAACTTGCACACTATAGGCCTGGGGTACCGTCCACGACCCACTCTATGAGCGCGTTCGATGTCCCGTTCTAGCAGAACTATTCCCATTTGCCTTAGGACATGCCTTTATCTCTATACCTGTCGTCTTTTGAGATAATGACGCACCAATGATATCCATTGTGATGAAAGGACATATAATTCGTCAGTGAGAGATGATGTATACTGCACCGAATATCACGACCCTAGACTGTTAACTAACTAGCACTATCGAACCCGTAGGTTCATGACCGCGCTGACATAAGCTAGCCACACACTCTTATCCTGAGTTTTCCAAGCATTACCTGTTTAATCTACTTCCCTCAAATCATAGTTAATGTAATTCTCCCACCTCATTCTTGGTCTACCATGGGCGGTTTCCGTCTGGTTTTCCTACAAGAAGCTTCCATGCCCCTCTTTAATTCTCCATTAACTGTTCTTATTATATCTGGTTTCCTTTACAGATCATATAGCTCACCCTCCAAAACATACTAATGCCTAGATTGATACACGCTAAATTCCGGTCTATAATTTAACTGTAATAATCTGGTTACGTTGTTGTGAATTTGATGGCTCTGCTGTCTTTAATCAATTTCATGTTAATATGATTGATGATAATAACGAGGCTGCTGATACTCAATGGTATTAATAAGCTGTTAGTTTATGCTGATGATGTAGTATTGTTGGCCGATTGCGAGGAGATACTAAAGGACAATACGCACACACTGTTGAGTAACACTAAGAAATTAGGATTGGAAGTAAATATCAATAAAACTAAATATATGGTCACACGTAGAAATTCATTATATAATGGAACTGGACAGCTAATGACAAATGAGGGAAATTTTGAGGAAGTGGCTGAATTCAAATACCTAGGAACAATAATCACAAATAGGAATGAGATGCACAAAGAAATTAAACATAGGCTCAATTCTGGAAATGCGTGCTATTATGCATTGCAGAGACTCTTGATGTCCCAACTCCTTTCAAAAAACGTTAAACTGAAAAAATATAAAACTATTATTCCACCAGTTATATTATGGATGCGAAACATGGACTCTTACTTTAAGGGAGGAAAGCAGATTAAAAGTATTTGAGAATGAAGTACTTAGGAAAATTTTTGGACCAAAGAGAGATGAAGAGACAGGTGAATGGAGAAGACTACATAACAATGAACTACATGGTCTTTATAGGAAGCCAGATATAATAAGAACAGTTAAGTCTCGTAGACTGCGATGGGCAGGACATGTTGCACGTATGGGGAATGAAAGACTTGCATGGAAGCTTCTTGTAGGAAAGCCAGAGGGAAGACGCCCAGTTGGTAGACCAAGAATGAGGTGGGAAAATAACATTAACTATAATTTGAGGGAAGTAGATTATACAGGGAATGATTGGAAAGCATTGGCTCGGGATAGGGATGTATGGAGAGTGTATGTCCGTGCGGCCATGAACCTACGGGTTCGATAGTGCCAGTGAGTTAGTAAGTAAGTAAGATTCTTGGCTGTGTTTATACCGAGTTGTATATAACACGATCAGCTGATTTTGGAACGGGTATTGAACTCTAGAACGCTAAATGATTTATATGCAGTCACCTCACTCTCAACATGTGCTTTGTGAAGAATGTCGTACTTTGTTCTTGTTTTCATGACGTTCAGTCAGTTCATTGCACAACTTACACTTTAATACGTATTAACAGCTCTTTGTTTCAAAATACCGAGAGCATAAACATGACATTTTAAAATATAAGATAGCCATTTTCCTCAAATTGATAACTTTTTTAAACTTTAGTGCCTATATTAATGATTTTAGTGCCTTGTTTTTTTAATTTTTTAAGTGCCTAACATCCGGACTCTACAACTCACCTTATTTCCTTATCGTGTCGTTGGTAAGATTCGTTGTACAGATTATCTATGTACAATGTTAATTATAAAGGGTTAAAAGACAGTAAAAGTTGCAGTGTAAATTTCATGGACAAACAATTTATACTATAAATATAATAATAATAATAATAATAATAATAATAATAATAATAATAATAATAGAATATTATAAATTTGACGATTATCTATGTACAATGTTAATTATAAAGGGTTAAAAAGACATTAAAAGTTGCAGGGTAAATTTCATGGACAAACAATTTATACTATATAATAATAATAATAATAATAATAAGAATAATAATAATAATAATAATAGAATATTATAAATTTGACGATTATCTATGTTCAATGTTAATTATAAAGAGTTAAAAAGACATTAAAAGTTGCAGGGTAAATTTCATGGACAAACAATTTATACTATAATATATAATAATAATAATAATAATAATAATAATAACAGAATATTATAAATTTAACGAGAAACATCAATTAATACACATATCTTAGACGGGGTAATGATCAGGCCAAGGTTAGAGCAAATGTAGGTTTCTTTTAAAAGATGCAAATGTCCGGGAGACCCTGATTTCCTGTGGTAGGGAATTCAAGTTGCGAGAAGCGGAGATAGTATATGACGTGGAGTGATGGGATGTCCTATATTGCAATATAGTAAGAGGTTATGTTGTGATCGTGTGTTCATATTATGTCTGTAGGATAGATACTGGAAACGAGAGACTAAATAAGTGGTAGTCGAGGTATGTAGAATCTTAAATAAGAGAACTAGACAGTGTAATTTTCATCTATCTCTAAGACGGAGCCACGACAATTCGCGTAAATACAATACAACTGGAACTTAGCTCGGAAGAGCACCCAATGTTTACATTATTCCTCAGTAAAACAATTGTTTTACGTAGGTGTATTATTGTTCTGGTGAAGCGCTTGGTTCTAAAGAAATCCACAGTGTGAATTTTGATGGAGTTTCAAGGAATAAGCTTATTGGCAAACTGATGGAATAAGCTTTCTTTTCAGGTTCCTGGGAAGTATCTACGCTGGAAAATTCCTATTTTATGTTTTGATGTGGAATAAGATGGTGCCAGATAGCCGGCATTCACATACCTCCACCCACCTTAATGTCGTGTCAATGAATTTCTGGCTCTACACAACATGCCGCAATCTAACACGTTCATTTAACTTTCTCGTGTTATTGCCCACATATTTATATTAATCATCATTCGCCCTTTTTTTTATGGCCTCTTTTTTTTTTCATTGTCTTCTTGTTTGTTTTTTCTTGCACATTGGGTGTAACATCGTATATTTCTGCTCCGATATCTTATGCGATTCAGTATAACTTGATTAAATTAAACTTAATTGTATGAATATATTTTATTGATTAATATGTTAAATATAATTGGTTTTGTATTTATTAAGGATACAGTGATAAATATTGTAATTGTTCATAATCGATACTTTTAAAATTCATGACAAACACCGTTGAGGTTACTATGTAAAATTTACAATAAATAATAGTTTTAAAAGGGGGCACGCCGTAGCGTAGTGGTTAAGGCACTGAGCTACAAGCCGGAGGGTCGAGGGTTCAAGTCCCGTTGGGGTCGGGATTTTTAAACTGACCAAACTCTCTGACGGCACTATGGCCCTGGGGTCGACTAGCCTCTAACGGAAATGAGTACCAGACGCTTGTTCTGGGGGTAAAGGCGGCCGTCACGCAGGGCTGACAACCCGGCTGACATAAAGTGCCGATTGTCTAGAAAAAAGTGGGAGCCTTAACCTCCTACTACCCCAAGGGCCTCCGGGCCTGTTGTGGGATCACTTTACTTTAATAGTTTTAAAAAACTAAAACAACACGCTTTATTAGAAAAGCGAATTAAAAAAATTAAAAATAAACGTTTGGGATAAAATTAAAGTGGCCAACAAAAAAAAAATAATCTCCAACACATATAGAATAAAACTACAGTTATCAACAAAAAGAAAATAATTTTACCATCAAAAGCGTGGGGTGCTCTATATCAATTAATATATTTGATAATAAACAAATATTGGTAAAGTAAAGTATCTAAGAAGAAAATGTAAAAATCATAAAAAGCACCCCATGTTTTTTATGGTAAAATCGTTTTCTTTTTGTTGGTAAATCTAGTTTTATTCTATATGTGTTGGAGATGATTTTTTTGTTGACCACTTTAATTTTATCCCAAGCGTGTTGGAAATAAAAATTATTTTTAATTATTTAATTCGGTTTTCTAATAAAGCGTGTTGTTTTAGTTTTTTAAAACTATTATTTATTTTTTATTTTTTAGTTTTAATATTTTACAGAATACGATAAAAATGTAAATATCTTTAAATTCGATACTATTGTAGTATGAGCTAAAAGTAATACTCTTCTAAAAAAATTCCTCCCAGCCTGATTTGAACCAGCGACCTATGGATTACTGAAATTATATACCACTAGAGTTCACCGCTCTACCAACTGAGCTCTTACAACGATTGACTAAGAAGTTGACAAGTCCGCAACCTATTATACCAGTTTTCATTTTTTCCCTGATGATTCTGGCCAGGATTTTAGAAAAAAACTGAAATTATTGTATTGTCATGAGTCCTTTACAAGTATACAAAGTTTCAAGTCGATCCAATGTTTCTAAGTGGGTGAAATTCGTGTTTAAATAGTCCGTTAGATAGATACAAAGACACTTTTTTTTTTATTTTCTGAGGATTGTGGCCAGGATTTTAGAAACAAATGTGAAAATATTGTATTGTCACGGGTCCTTTACAAGTATACAAAGTTTCAAGTCGATCCAATGTTTCTAAGTGGGTGAAAATCGTGTTCAAAGATTCCGTTACATAGATACAAATACACTTTTTTTTTTATTTTCTGATATTCTGGCCTGGATTTTAGAAAATAAATATGAGATTATTGTATTGTCACGGGTCTTTTACAAGTATACAAAAGTTTCAAGTCGATCCAATGTTTCTAAGTGGGTGAAAATCGTGTTCAAAGATTCCGTTACTTAGGTACAAAGACACTTTATTTTCTGATGATTCTGTCCAGGATTTTAGAAAAAAATCAACGTATTGTATTGCCACGGGTCCTTTACAAGTATACAAAGTTCCAAGTCGATCCAATGATTTTAAGTGGGTGAAAATCGCGTTGATGGATTCCGTTACATAGATAGATAGATGGATAGATAGAAAGATACAGGTCAAGCTAATATAAAGCGTGTAAAAATAGAATACCCGATATCTCAGTCTTCCTCAGGTTTGGATGTAGGGTGTGGAGTACGAGTACTTTCGGAGCATATGCTTTATCTTCAGCTTGTAAATCGATACTGATTTACAAGCTGAAGATGAAAAATATGCTTCGAAAGTACTCCACACCCTACATCCAAAGTTGAGGAAGACAGATCGTGTATTATATTTTTATAGAATTCTTTATAACTAACTCACTGGCTCTATCGAACCCGTGGTTCATGGCCGCGCGGACATAAGCTCTCCATACATCCCTATCCTGAGCTAATGTTTTCCAATTATTCGCTGTATAATCTACTTCTCTCAAATCATGGACAATGCTATTTTCCCTCCTCATTGTTGGTCTACCAACTGGACGTTTTTTCTCTGGTTTTCCTACCAGAAGATTCCAGGCACCTCTTTCATCCCCCATACGTGCCACATGTCCTGCCCATCGTTGCCTACGAGACTTAACTGTTCTTATTATATCTGGCTTCGTATTGTATAGGATAATAATTTATTTTAAAAGTTTATTTTAATTTTGTACATGGGATGTCAGAGTGTGATTTCATGCACTGTACTAACTGCTTTTAAATTGCCACCCTAAGGCATCCTCGAATTAAAACAGTATTAAAATGTTTAACGAAAACACAACCTAAGATGAGGAAACTGAAGATATTTTTAACGTGAACTTTAAAATATGTGAAATGACTTAATCTCGTGTCTTATTCTAATCTAATTTTTCTCTCCTAATGTATTCTTTAAAATTTTGTTTATGCCGACTGGTAGGCCAAGGGCCTTCTAGACCTGTCGCGCCATTGAGTTTAGTTTTAGTTTTTTAGTATGAAAGTTGAACGATTAGTTTGTAAAAAAAAGAGTGAATCATTAAGTTAGTAATTGAAAGAATTACCGTGACATTTGTATTTTTCAACATTTATGGCCGTGACCAATAATTCGGAAAATTATTATTTCCTCCATTGAAATAGATGCTCCGTTGTGGGAATTGAATAAATTAGCATCTTCTGGTATGAAAGGTAAGTCCCATGCCGTTGCCGAGTAGTTAAGGCAAGATGCATTGGCACAGATGTACGGTACTTGCACTGGTTCCAGTCCCCATGGGGGAAAAACATGTTCTCACGGAATTTTGGCCAGTATGGGACCGGTGCCCACCCAGCATCGTGAGGCATTTAAATAGCTAAAATAAGTAGCGGCTCCAGATTGAGAAAACCAGCTATAATGTCTGGGGCGTCGGAAATGCTGATCACATGTCATCCATACACTGGCTGGATGATCGTGACTGACACATGCGGATGTGAGACCAGCAGCGACTGGTAGGCCAAGGGGACCTGTCGCGCCATTGGGTTTAGTTTTAGTTTTTTAGTATGAAAGTTGAACGATTCGTTTGTAAAAAAAAAGAGTGAATCATTAAGTTAGTAATTGAAAGAATGACCGTGATATTTGAAAATAATTTATTTTTTATTTTTATCTTAAACAATAATATAGGCCCATGATAGTCTAATGACAATTAGTTTTCTTATTTATAGTGTGTGTGTGTGTGTGTGTGGTGTGTGTGTGTGTGTGTGTGTGTGTGTGTGTGTGTGTGTGCGCGCGCGCGCATGCATTGATTTTTTACATATTTAATAAAATGTCAACAAAAATTAAAGTGTTAACTAGTTCAATTGTTTACATAGTTGAATATATATAAGAAAATTTATTTATATTTGTGTTCATCTGAAGAATAAATTTCATCGAAACAACTGTCATGCATATTGGTTAAAATAAATATTTATGAACATCAATAAAACTTTGATCATTTTATTTAATAAATAAAAAATATATAATAATACTAATAACATACATATTAGTGCAGAGACATTATAAAATGATGCGAGAAAATGGCGAATGACCCACTGGGTTCCCGGCTAGAGCCTATAGGCCTATATGAATACGTATATACGTTTCTATTCCGACCTTTGATGAATAACAAGTCCACCGCTGTGGTCTCGAGGTAGCGTGCTGCCTTGTCACGCATCGGGCCCGGGTTCGATCCCCGGTCGGGGCAGTTTTTCTGGGTGAGGTTTTTATCGGGGTTTTTCCTCACCTGTAAGACAAATGTCAGGAAAACTTTAAGGCCCAAACGGTCCCCGAAATCATATGGCCATCATCGTCAACCTTCATCCTTCACCGGTGTGGAAAGCAACGGGAAACTACCACACCTACAATTCCCTAGTAAAGCTGCAAAGCATAGCATGAAAATGCTATGATTACAGTGAAAGACCTGCCCTCGGGCAGAATTACTATGGATGGAAGTAATAACTTGATTTCTATGTACCTTTCCTCTGATGTCGTATTAGCATTGATTTTAAAGAGAATAAGGAACTTGTTGAAGTTATGCATGTATTTCTTGGGGAAGGATTTGTGGCATTTCCGGATTCGTGATAAATTGAATGCGATTCCGTGTAATTTGGATCTTGGCCAGCGCGCGAATTGCATAATACTGTTGTGTCTCATAACTTACTGCATTGATATTCATAATTAGTTGCTTTGACTCGAAAATGCGTCATGACTATGACTTCGTGTTAAGTATACAGGTCACCTGTGCTACATTGTACGTCTCATAAATTAATCTTCACAATCTGTGTATTACGTTAATCTTATTTGAACTTTAAATTAATTAATATAAATGACATGTTCTGCATTAGTAAATATTTTCATATTTTATTTGCACCATATTAATGCTAGCTTGTTACAAACCGATTTATAATATTTCACCGTACATAATACTTTGTAACATTACAATATAGTACAATGCTATGTAATTTGCAGAGATCAGTGTTTAAATTGCAGAATAGCCTGGAAAAAGACAACATGAAAATATCTGAAAATAAAACCAAATCCATGGCAATCACTGGAAAGGGACTTTCGAGAGTAAAAATAATAATAAATAATAAACCAATAGAACAAGTAACACACTTTAATTATTTAGGTAATACTATATCACAGTTTCATAATAAAAAAGATGTGGAAGCAAATTTAGAAAAATATAACAGATTAAATGGTATAATTAGGAGAAATTTTGGAAAACAAATGAGGAAAGAAATCCAATTGAGATTTCATAATGCCATAGCCAAACCTGCTCTACTATACGGAAGTGAATGCTGGACACTTCGAGCAAAAGATAAATCCCGCATTAGTAGTTTCACAAATGAGATTCCTCCGATCACTAACTGCAGTAACATTAAGGGATAGAATGAAAAGTGATGAGATAAGGATGCAGTGGAATAGTAGGGAAATGGTTTAACATATATAAAATTATCAGATTAAATGGTTCCAACACGTCCAGAGAATGTCAAATTCCCGTTTACCAAAGATGATTTACCACCTCAACCCTAAAGGCAAAAGAGACCTCGGAAGACCCTTCAACCGATGGAAAGATCAGTTTTTGTAGTCGCAGAACGGGCATCATCGCCCAATACTGCATTCGGAAGAAGAAGAAGAAGAAGAAGCTATGTAATTTAGTATATGGCCTTTTTTCAATTACTGAGGTGTCTCAACCAGTCAATGATACAGTATTCACGGACACAGTGAAGAAGTATGATGATCTTGAAGAAGATTTTCGGGTTGTAGGCCGTGGTCGTGAGGCTTGTAGATCATCATAGCAACTCCGGCCGTGAAAGTCTACGTGAATACACAGTGAAGAAGGTTCAAAGTTAATACTGATTTGATTGATATTTTAAATCTGTAAACAAGAAGATTTTTTATATCGTTTGGAAGACTATTGAATATATTCACCATCATCCTGCTGACGATGGAAGTTATCTTCCGAAAGGCCTCCAGTTAATATTTTAAATACAACATTTTAACACGGTTGTGGACGACGGCATCTGCTAAAAGGTGCATATTTTAATTTTTATCTTGTGAATATTCACGAAATAAATAAATTAATAAATCTTTACGAATTAGACACCATTACTTAAAATTGCCAATAATGCTCTGATCGATTTACCTTTCCCCTCCAGGGATAGCACCTCATAACTATTATGTTTACTAAATTTACATTTATTTAAATTCGTATTACTATTCCTCGAGGGATAGTTAGTTATATGCACTAACTACTTGATCTTTATAGAAAACCATAATAAGGACAGTAAAGTCGCGTAGACTACGATAGTTAGGACATGTGGGACGAATGGGAATGAAAGAAGGGTGTGGAGGCTTCTCGTAGGAAAACGAAAAGGAAAACGCCCAGTTGGTAGACCAAGAATGGGGTGATAGAATAATATTAACATGATTTGAGGGAAGTCGATTATAGAGCAGGTGGTTGGAAAACATTAACTCAGGCTAGGGATGCATGGAGAGATTGTGTCCGCGCGGGATGAATCCATGCGTTCGGTAGTACCAGTGAATTAATAGTTAGAATAGTTACGCATATTTGTGTGAATTATTTTTTTACATCCATCCATCCATAGTAATTCTGGCCGAAAGCAGGTCCTTCACTGCAATCATAGCATGCAGCTTTACTAGGGAATTGTAGGTTTGGTAGCTTCCCGTTGCTTTCCACACCGGAGAAGGATGTGATGGCCATATGATTTCGGGAACCGTTTGGGCCTTAAAGTTTTCCTGACATTTGTCTTACAGGTGAGGAAAATACCCGATGTTTTTTTTTACATCCATCTATCCATAGTAATTCTGCCCGAGGGCCGGTCCTTCACTGCAATCATAGCATTTTCATGCTATGCTTGCAGCTTTACTAGGGAATTGTAGGTGTGGTAGCTTCCCGTTGCTTTCCACACCGGTGAAGGATGATGATCGTGATAATGATAAGGATGATGATAATGGCCATATGATTTCGGGGACCGTTTGGGCCGTAAAATTTTCCTGACATTTGTCTTACAGGCCCCGATAAAAACCTCGCCCAGAAAAACTGCCCCGACCGGGGATCGAACCCGGGCCCGCTGCGTGACAAGGCAGCACGCTACCTCGAGACCACAGCGGTGGACTTTTTTTTACATAAAGTAACTAAGTGCAATAATTTGATGTCTGAGTAAGAATTCCTAATTTTATAAAGGTGGTTTATAGTGAGTTCTGATACTATTTCCACTAATTATTCTAATGGGTATTTTCTGTAGAATTTTTTTGTCGATAGATTATGGTTGCCGCACAACAAAATTCCATAGCGCAAATGACTGTAAGAATGGATATATAAACTATATATCAAATAGCTAATCAGTTTTTCTCATGAAGATTAGTGAACCCCGTTTCAGACCCTACATCGAAAGATAAAATTGTATGTAATGGCGAATATCGAACCCGGGATATATCGGATGCTAGTCAGTCATGATAACTCCTACACCTTAGAAGCGGTCAAAGCTCATAATAATTATGTAAACCTAAAATTAATCTCCAAGTTAGTGTTAAATTCCGCTGACAACTTATTATTGAATTTTAGATTGCTTATGTTTTATGTGGGGAAAATAAAAACGTAAAAATATTGTTGGCTTTTACACACATTTTCTGGAATAGTTTATCGTGGGTCGTATAAAAGAAAATTCCATTTCCAAGGTTCTGCTGAGGTTTTGATTGAATTGGATGTAGATTCCAACTCTTTTTCGTGTTCGATTCAAACAAAAGGAACATTACAAATCTTACTGTTGCAGAACATTCGATATTTACATCCCGTAGTGGTACTGTTGATCTACATATGTTCTCAATCCTTTGTATTTTTTCTTCTGCTTGTAATTGTAAAGTTTAAATATAGGGTGTAATCTGATTATCTAAGCCTTTATACTGTACATTTGAAAATATAATAAATAATCTGATTAGGAGATTGCTTATTTGTTTATTACTTGAGATATAAACGGGTTAACTTACCTTCAAGCCTTCGGATTTAATAGATTTTGTAGAAATGTACTTCATCTCGAAACGTAAGTTCCCACTCCTCAAATCAATTCACATTTAAAAATACACCTTTGCCACATCTACAATGACGTAACAGCCCAAATGTTGGGCATTAGCCTCTCTTTTGTTAGGTGTTATTAGACCAAGATAGTTGCTCTTATTTCCCTAGAAATGGTATACAGTCAACATACAAACCCAATAAGACATGTAGTAGGCCTCTAAGGTATAGCTAGGATGAAGAATGTCGGTAAATTTTACACTTAGGCCTATTTATTCAGGCTTGCGGTTCTTTTACGAGCCTGAAAATTTTCAGATTCGGGAGGACTTTTCCATCCTAAAAAATTAATTTACCCCGGCCGGGTTTGAACCCGGGACTGTGGGGGACTAGATGTAAGGAACATAACCACCAGTTCACCGCGGCCGACACTGTTCTCACATCCTTATTAAAGCTCTAATATGTATTTAAAAAAATAACAATCTTACTTGTTTCCGTAAATGACAAAGAAGAGCTAGACTTCTGAACACGTGAAACTTCACCTGAAGCTTTCAACAACTAACTCATTGACACTATCGAACCCGTAGGTTCATGGCCGCGTGGACATAAGCTCTCCATACACCCTATCCTGAGCTAACTTTTCCAATCATTCCCTGTATAATCTACTTCCCTCAAATCAAAGTTGATGTTATTCTCTCACCTCATTCTTGATCTACCAACTGGACGTTTTCCCTCTAGTTTTCCTATAACAAGCTTCAATGCACGTCTTTCCTTCCCCATTCGTACCATATGTCCTGCCCACCGCAGTCTGAACTGGCTTCCTATAAAGACCATGTAGTTCACTGTTATGAAGTTTTCTCCATTCACCTGTCTGTTCATCTTACATTGGTCCAAATATTTTCCTAAGAACTTTATTCTCAAATACTCGTAATATCCTTTCCTCCCTTAAAGTAAGAGTCCATGTTTCGCATCCGTATAATATAACTGGCAGAATAATAGTTTTATATATTTTCAATTTAACGTTTTTTGAAAGGAGTTGGGACGTCAAGAGTCTCTATAATGTATAATAGCACGCATTTCCAGAATTGAACCTATGTTTAATTTCTTTGCGCGTCTCATTCATATTTGTGATTATTGTTCCTAGGTATTTGAATTCAGCCACTTCCTCAAAATTTCCCTCATTTGTCATTAGCTGTCCATTTCCATTATATAATGTATTTCTATGTGTGACCATATATTTAGTTTTATTGATATTTACTTCCAGCCCCAATTTCTTACTGTTACTCAATAGTGTGTGCGTGTTGGCCTTTAGTATCTCTTCGCTATTGGCCTTTAGTATCTCTTCGCTATTGGCCTTTAGTATCTCTTCGCTATCGGCCAATAGTACTACTTCTTCAGCATAAACTAACAGCTTATTAATACCATTGAGTTGTCGGCCTTCTTCACCGTCTTAAAGATTTAATGGCATGCTCTAGTACAAAATTAAATAGTAGAGGAGATAGTGCATCTCCTTACTGCGACCCATTGTGTATTTCAAAAGTATCCGAAAACTGTTTGCCTACACTCACCCTACTCTTTGTGCCATTTAGACACATTCGTATAAGTCTAACTTTTTAGGATTTTCGAACTCTAGCAGGATACTATATAACTTCTCCCTCTTAATTGAATCATATGCGTTTTTTGAAATCTACATGTAGTTGATGTACAGTACCATTATATTCCCATTTCTTTTCTGTACAATGATCGGAACAATTTTTGAATTTTTTTTACAGATCTTCATCAATCCTATCTTGTTTGCACCGAAAATGACCATGACCAATATATATATGTGTGTGTGTGCGTGCGTGCTCTTAGAATGAGAAATTAAAACTCTTGGAAATTAATCATTTACAAAAACAACTCGAAATTTATGTCGCACTTAATTAAGTAGGCCCTACTTAGTGTGACAGGTAGTTAAGTTATCTCACCGGGTGATAGTAAATATCTTTTTCTTCCCCCCCCCTTGTAGTAACAGTAACTGATACGGAAGGCATTGCTTTGTCTGAACAACATTAAAAACACACTGGTGCAACAAGAACATATCAATAAAAATTGAGCAATAATTTAAATCGCATCCTTTAAAAATTAACTGAAATAATCTTATGTAAGTAAAACTAACTCACACTATCGATCCCGCTAATTGAAGGCCGCGCGAACATAAGCTCTCCATACATTTCAATTGTGAGCTAAAATTTTTCATATTTTCCCATCATCCCCAGTATAATCTACTTCCCTCTAACCATGGTTAATGTTATTCTCCCACCCAATTCTTGGTCTACCAACTGGGCGTTTTCCCTCTGATTTTCCTACAAGAAGGCTCCATGCTCCTCTTTAATTCCCAATTAGTCCAACATGATCTGCCCATCGCAGTTTAAGAGACTTAATTGTTCTTGTAGTATTTGGTTTACTATAAAAATAGCACATGATGTTAAAATACAAAATTAGTAAATCAGTCGTCCTCAACTAAATGAATGAAACGTTTAAAATTGATTTTAAAAGTATTCATATAAAGGTCACGTAGTTCACTGTTAAGTAGTCTTCTCAATTCGCCTCTCTGTGATCCAAAAAACTTTCCTAAGAATTTTGTTCTCAAATACTTGTAATCTTCTCTTCTCCCTTAGAAAATCTTACGAATACTAAACTAAATCTTATCTCTCTGTAAAAATAAACTAAAGAGTACTTTTAGCCTCAGGTGACGATCTGGAAATATTTAATCGAAGAGATTGTGCAGCCTCCCGGATTTAACTTCAGTTTTTAGAATATTTGGAATGTTTACTTTCAAGACATAACCAAATGTATTATAGATAGACGAAAATATTGGGAGGGTCATATAGAAAGAATGGAGGAAAACCGGCTTGCAAAAACAGCTAAAGAAGATAGACCAATGGACGGGAGAAGAACAAGAAGAAGACCTGCCAAGAGATGGATAGACAGTGAATGTACATCCAGTACGTCTTCCTCCGAGGAGTGATTTTAGAAATAAACAGGATGAAAATCCTACAAATTAAGTTTAAGAAGAAGACTTTCAATATATACCGTGTATTGGAACAAAAAGTGAGCAGTGTTAATACACCTGTGGTACTGTTATTCTACCATCGAAGGGGGATTGGATATGGGAGAAGTAGCGATGAATTAACCAATCTTTTTCTTTATATATAAAATGAGTGCGAGTCTTTTTGTCTGCCCTTTATGGACGCAAACACTACTTGACCGATTTTAATGGAATCTTCTTCCATCATTTAGAAAATTCTTCTGGGACAATTAAGTATATAACATATTGCCCTATGTACTATAGGACCGGGGGGCACGCCGTAGCGTAGTGGTTAAGGCACTGAGCTACAAGCCGGAGGGTCGAGGGTTCAAGTCCCGTTGGGGTCAGGATTTTTAAACTGACCCAAACCCTCTGGCGGCACTATGGTCCTGGGGTCGACTCAGCCTCTAACGGAAATGAGTACCAGACGCTTGTTCTGGGGGTAACGGCGGCCGTCACGCAGGGCTGACAACCCGGCTGACATAAAGTGCCGATTGTCTAGAAAATGTGGGGGCCTTAACCTCCTGCTACCCCAAGGGCCTCCGGGGCCTGTTGTGGGATCACTTTACTTTGGGGCACGCCGTAGCGTAATGGTTAAGGCACTGCGCTACAAGTCGGAAGGTCGAGGGTTCAAGTCCCGATGGGGTCAGGATTTTTAAACTGACCAAAACCTTCTGGCGGCACTATGGCCCTGGGGTCGACTCAGCCTCTAACGGAAATGAGTACCAGACGCTTGTTCTGGGGTAAAGGCGGCCGTCACGCAGGGCTGACAACCCGGCTGACATCAAGTGCCGATTGTCTAGAAAAAGTGGGAGCCTTAACCTCCTACTACCCCAAGGGCCTCCTGAGGCCTGTAGTGGATTACTTTACTATAGGGCCGGACCTAAAAAAAAAGAAGGGAGCATCGGTGCACTAAAATGTCACTTTTTGGATAGGCCTACTTAAATGGCTTACGCTACCTAAACCGTAACAAATACACTAAATCAATGTACACAGAATTGAATATCTAAAAAAAGTTTGCGATAGCATATCTTATCTTTTATGGATAACTCACAATTATAATTTTTCTCTTTCAAGTTATTGATGCGAAGTATATCACGATAAACAGATTCCAGGGCAACGCCGGGTAATCAGCATGGGTATAAAAATAATTGCGATATAATTTTATATTTTTTTTTTTCGTTTTGCTTATTCAACTAATCATAAAAACGCATATAATTTATTTAGGCGTAGCAGCGCACGCCGAGTATTCAGTTCACAATTATTGTGCCTTTATGTGTTTATTTTACTTACAGCAGTCCCATATCAATTCTATTATTGCGTGGGTTACTTCATACGATTCCTGTTTAAATGTGATACAATGTTGCAGTACTGATATACAGACTGAATAACTGCCGACACTATAAATGGACTATAAACCGACCCACTTATATATTTTATGTTTTTCTTGTAAATCCATTGCTACCGTTTGTGTAAAACTACTTTAGTTTAGTAGCTATGATACAACGTGAAATAAGGTAGAGAAATGCGGTTTTATGCCATCAGAGATAAAACTGGAAGTATCTATAATATCCTCTATACGGAATGAGGGAGGAAATCCGGCGGCGCATAAATACACTCAATCTTTTTTGGTATCAAAACTCGGAAAGTTTCCAAAAATTAAAAGTTTAATTTATTTTCCACCAGATAATATTGATATTAAATGTGTGTTGAGTTTAAGTTTTAGAAAACAATTATAAATGTATATCGTAATTAGTTGTAGTTGCCGGGAATGTACTTGTCCCGATCTTCTTGGCGTCAGTGAAAAAATTATTATGTGTTATCCGTAAAATATAGCCTAACATATGCAGTGGCGGATTTTTTGGTAGAATTTTTTGAGATATTAATTTCTGTGTGTCCCGCGCCGTAGCCGAGCGGTTAAGGTAGGAAGCCTTGGCGCAGAGCTACGGGACTTGCGCTGGTTCGAGTCTCCATGGGGGAAGACATTTTCTCATGGTATTTCGGCCAGTATGGGACCGGTGCCCACCCAGCATCGTGAGGCAATTGGGTAGCTACATTAAGTAGCGGCTCCAGGTTGAGGAACCAGCTATAACGGCTGGGGGAGTCGACATGCTAACCACATGTCACCCCTACACTGGCTGTTGATCATCTACCTCTGTGATTGACACATGTGGATGTGAAGGGCCAGCAGCCGGCTGGTAAAAGGGCAACCGCTGAAAAGTGGAAAGACCCTCAATCGGAATTTCTGTGTACATTAATTTGGTGCACTTGTTATGGTTTAGGTAACGTAAGCTACTTAAATGTCCAACAAACAACTTTTTATTGTAGCGATGCCCCCTTTATATATATATATATATATATATATATATATATATATATATATATATATATATATATATATGGTATGATAAGAAAAATAAATGCCTTGACGGGATTCGAACCCGGACTCAGAGATCCGGGTTCGAATCCCGTCCAGGCATTTATTTTTCTTATCATACCATATTAAGCTTGCATTGCTCAATGTTAAATATTTAATTATAACATATATATATATATATATATATAATATAAGATAAATGTTTGTATTAGATTTGTCCGTTGGTGTAATGGATATCACGCTGAAGTACCAATTCAGAGATCCGGGTTCAAATCCCGTCCAGGCATTTTTTCTTATGTCATATATATATATATATGCATATATATTATAATTAAATGTTTAACATTGAGCAATGCAAGCTTAATATGGTATGATAAGAAAAATAAATGCCTGGACGGGATTCGAAGAGATCCGGGTTCGAATCCCGTCCAGGCATTTATTTTTCTTATCATACCATATATATATGACATGATAAGAAAAATAAATATTCGGACGGGACTTGAATCCGGACCTCGGATTTATATTCCAGTGCGCTACCGATTACGCTACCGAGCAAGTCTAGTACAAACATTCATTTTTCTGATATACATTCTCATTGTTACTAGATGTAGTGGAAACTCGGTCTCCACTGCCACCGGTAGCTCCTATCACAAGTAAGCAAATTAAAGATTAATATTTTTACTTTATAGCAGTGACGCTTTATGTATATATATATATATATATATATATATATATATATATATATATAATTCAGATAACAGAACCCATTAACATCAATTATTTTAGTAGCAATCTTCTGATCGAGGTTAAAATTGGTCAAGCACAAGAAGATAAATTGAGCCCAACCGCAAGTTTGCGAATATTAGTTTACCTTTGTGTATGTGAGTGCGTGCCCTTGCTCGGTGCTACTGAATAGACCACATTATACAGATCAGTATATTAAAACTAGGGTTACCAGTTATGCTACTTTGTGGCTAGAACTGGGTTTTTTGAAAATGTATCTAACCACAAATTTGTGATAAAATCAATAATAGCTTTTGAGGCCATTTGTTGCCTTTTATTAAACCACTTGTAGCCAGTTTTTATTTTAATTCAATTGTTTTATATAAATTCTGTAATTATAATGGATGAAGATTGATAGAATGTTCCATCATAAAAAAATTAATATGAGTACCTTATTTCCAAGAAAGAGCATGCCCAAAGAATCGTTGACATCCCCTGATGGTATTACTAATCAGATAGGCAATATGTTAGTATAGAACAAGCTAAATATACAAGGGAAGTATGTAGATAGTAACTGAAAATATACAAAACTGTTATTCTCCCAGTTATATTATATGGATGAGAAACATAGACTCTTACTTTAAAGGAGGAAAAGATTACCAGTATTTGAGAATAAAGTTCTTAGGAAATTTTTGGGCAAAAAAAAAAAGATCGACAGGTGAATGGAGAAAACTACATAATAGTGTGAGCTACATTATATGTGCAGGAAGCCAGATATAAAAAAGAACAGTTTAGTCTCGTAGACTGCGATGGGCAGGACATGTGACACGTATGGGGATGGAAGGAGTGCATGGAAGCTTCTTGTAGGAAAATCAGAGGGAAAAGCTCAGCTAGTAGACCAAGAATGAAGTGGCAGAATAACATTTTCCATTATTTGAGGGGATTATTGGAAAACATTAGATCCGCGCGGCCATGAACCTACAGGTTTGATAAAGCCAGTGAGTTAGTTAGTTAGGGAAGTAGTTATTCATACAGCCACTCAGTGATAGCAAGATATAAACGATGAATATCCCATATGAATAGAATTTCTCGTGAGAAAAGAATAAAAATATAACTTGGATACAATTAAAGAGAAAGAAATCAAAGAAAACTTTCTTTTAAAATCCAGAATTATAGAATATTTCGTTGTAAAAATATATTTATTTCTTAAATTAAAATTTATATTCACAATTTAATCAGTATATTATAATTGCAGAAATTCCAATAGAGTAAAAGAAAAATTATTAGCAAAATTGTACTTCAGAGGTGCAGATTTGTAAGCCTATTTTGTAATACAGCTCCTCCACAGATAAAACTTGCGTGTTAGCCATTTGTAGCGATTTTTAGGTGTTAGTTTTACTACTTTTTCTCATGGGTATGGGCAGCCCTAATTAAAACAAACATTTATATATGTAAGATTAATTTGAAGTATGTTAAATATATTTTAAAATTATGAAGTGGTTTTTCGTCAGAATCATTGGAATCTGAATGCCATTGAATGGACATATGTCGTTCATTGCTGGAGAGGACGTTGAAGACATCTTTAGACAGGCTTCCTCTTTTCTTCACAGAAATGTTTCTAATTGCAGAAATGACTGAATCGGATGTATCCAATGAAATCATCAAGATATATATATTCATTCATAGTGTTCTGCTCAAGACCAGGTCTTTCACTGCAAACTCAATATTCTCCACTCTTTCCTTGACTCAGCTTTCCTTTTTGTATTTCCATACAAACCATTTATTTTAATATTGTCTATCATCTGATGTCTTCTTCTGCCTCTAACTTTCTTTCCGTTGACCATTCCTTCTAGAGCATCCTTCAGCGGGCAGTTTCTTCTTAGCCAGTGGCCAATCCAATTTCTTTTCCTCTTCTTTATGAGTTCCAGTATTGTTCTTCTTTCACCCACTCTGTCTAGCACATCTTCATTTCTTACTTTGTCTGTCCAGTTTATACGTTCCATTCTTCTCCATATCCACATCTCAAAAGCTTCCAGTCGCTTTTCCTCATTCCGTCGTAATGTCCACGTCTGCGCACCATATAATGCTACACTCCACACAAAGCACTTCACTAGCCTCTTTCTTATTTCTCTTGCCAAAGGTCCGTAGAAAATGCTTCTCTTCTTGTTGAAAGCTTCTTTTGCCATTGCTATCCTCTGCTTTATATATATATATATATATATATATATATATATATATATATATATATATATATATATATATATATATATATTTGTTGATATTCTAGAAATTTGTCTTGTATAACTTTCTCTAAATTTTCGGAGTGTCTTATTTATTGCTTCTTGATCTACCTCCGACTGCTGTCAAATTGGAAATAAATGTCATTATTTCTGGGCCGTGAGTTAGAATTTTGTGGACAGTTTGTGGCATGTAACACTATGATTGTAGATGCATGACCTTGTTTATTTTGCGTTTGCTTCAAATTTCTTTAGATTAATATCATAACCGGAAAATAATGCTTCAAGGATAACTACAAAATGACGAATGAGGTCTAAAGGTTATATATGTAGTAAAACGGGGATTTCAAAAAAAAAACATCTTCATGCAGTTTTGTCATATTTGATTTCCCACTTGCGAGCCTTGTTCTATAAACAATTAGTCACAAAGCATCCTTAAATGTATTTATAATTACCTTTTGTATTGTTCATGCTCACTTGTAATGTGCTTTTTTTTAGCACCAATCTGTAATTATATATGCAGCAGACACTAAAATGGATATTGATAGATAAAATTACTGCAATAATTCTTTCTGTCCACCGCTGTGGTAGCGTATTGCCTTGTCACGCAGCGAGCCCTAATTAGATTCTCGGTCGGGACAGGTGAAGTTTTGCGGGGTTTTTCCTCACCTGTCAAATGTCAGAAAACTTTTAAGACACAAACGGCCTCGGAACATGATCTGGCCATCATTATCATCACTATTATAGTCACATCATTAGAATAAGTTTATATTAAGATATCTCCTGGCGCACTATAACCATCATCATCCCCTTTCATATCATAGCGTAGCGATATCCCCGCCTTCCAGGCGCCCCAACCTCAGAAGTGGTACAAGTTCACCATGTCAGAAGGGAATAACAAAAATGTCGTAATGACAATCTGGTGGCATTCCATCTATCCATAGTAATTCTGCGCGAGGGAATGTCTTTCACTGCAATCATAGCATTTTCATGCTATGCTTTGCAGCTTTACTAGGGAATTATAGGTGTGGTAGCTTCCCGTTGCTTTCCACACCGGTGAAGGATGATGATAATGATAAGGATGATGATCGGATGATTTTCGGGGACCGTTGGGCCCTAAGCTTCTTGAAATTTGTCTTACAGGCGAGGAAAAAACCCGAAAAAAAACCTCATTCAGGAGCCTGTCCCGACTGGGAATCGAACCCGGGTCCGCTGCGTGACAAGACAACACGCTACCTCGAGACTTCAGCGGCGAATTTGATAATTCAGAAAAAATATAAAGATTTTAAATTTAGATAGATGCTGAGTATTTTATGAATTACTGCACGTAATATAAATGGAAATATGGTTATGAATGACAGGAATGCTTACAAATTTGATGGTATCTTTAAGACGGGTGTTTTTCATCACTTTTTACGAGCGGAACTGTACTTTACTCTGGAATGCGACTAAACAGCGAATAAAACTATTTTTATACTTGGTTCCTGACACGAAAATAAAATTGTATAACTCAGAATGGCTACAAGCCTCGTTCTTCAATTTAAATATAAAACTGATATTTGGCATTCTCAGATTCTAGCATTCTCAATTAACTGCACGTGATTATATTTCAATTCATTATCTGAACGGACTATTCTTTTGAAGAAAGATAATTAAGATCGAATTATAGATCAATGATATATTTGACATAGGTCATAGAGTCTAATGCTTTATAGCGTTTATCGAACAAAATTCATCGCATGCAATTTTTTTTCTCTCGCAATTCTAAGATCCTGTCAATGTCAGTAGAGGATATACTAATATCCGAGCTAAGTTCCAGTTTTACTCCAAATAAACTTGCATAAGGTCTTCGTCTATTGGGGGAACCCTGGTGCTACTTTTACCTGCCATATGAGTGGATTGCGTACGGAACTATCATCTATAGAAACATTGTTCTTAGACAACATCGTAATTAACGGGAATAAGTCTGAATACAAGGTAAGATGGTAACAATAATAAGAACTTACATTTCCTATTTATTTCTGACTATATATATATATAAGTTTATATATATATATATATATATATATATATATATATATAAGTTTATATATATATATATATATATATATAGGCCTATTATATGAGCGTTTACACTTTTTTTTCCAAGATGCCGATAGATATCCTTTATTTGCAATTTGATTATGAGCAGAATTTGTGCTCCATTCTGATTCATCTGTAAATTCTGCTGTTATTTTCACACCACGTCCGCAATGACTAATGTGGGATTTTTTTTACTAAACTGTTTGAGAACATTCAAAGTAGTTTGTCTCTCTCTGCTTTTTAAAATTGTTTCTTTTCCATCTTTTAAGAAATTCTACAGAAAGCGACAAATAGAACAATAGGAATCCCAATATATTCTGCATCGCGCGTGCGTAAGAATTAAAGAATGAAATTTTTATTTATTTATTTAACCCATTAAAATTGTAAGTATATATTTTAAGATTCTCCTATTTATAGACATGTACTAGATAACATATATTTTTAATATTTTTATTTTATTTATTTTGAATGTTAGACAGTGAACTACATTTTCTTTCACCTTAAACGTAAACAATTATTTGATAATGAAAATGCAGTCCATACATCTGATTTGTTTACAATACAGCTGGAACTTAGCTCGGAAGAGGTGTAGTAACGATTGGGTCTTCAATTCGTCCATATAGAATTTCTTTCTGGAAAGCAAACTTTTGAAACGATATGGAATGTACTTTGAGTCTTTTCATAGCCTTCATTTGTTGCAGCTTTTTCTTTCATATGATGATCCCATATTCTCAAAAGCAATGGTTCACACACATGTTTTTTTTTTTTCGGATCCCTTCGAACTTATAATAAATCATGTTATATATAATATAAAATACTTTATTTTAGTCACAATTCCGCTAAAAGAGTAGACATTCGACCTGGGATGGAAATATGCCTAATTAAAACCACAGATACAAGTAAAAGTGAGAAGACAATAAACGCACTCAAATTGATGCAGACACGTGTTTCGCCCTTGAACATAACATCATAAGGGTGAACACACTTTGTTGATGATGCCCTAGTCAAGGGCGAAACTCGTGTCGATATCAATTTGGCCATGTTTTTCTCTCATCACTTTTACTGGCATCTAGGTTTTAATTGGACACACTTTGTTGATGATGCCCTGGTCAAGGGCGAAACTCGTGTCGGTATCAATTTGGCCATGTTTTTCTCTCATCACTTTTACTGGCATCTAGGTTTTAATTGGACACACTTTGTTGATGATGCCCTGGTCAAGGGCGAAACTCGTGTCGGTATCAATTTGGCCATGTTTTTCTCTCATCACTTTTACTGGCATCTAGGTTTTAATTGGACACACTTTGTTGATGATGCCCTGGTCAAGGGCGAAACTCGTGTCGGTATCAATTTGGCCATGTTTTTCTCTCATCACTTTTACTGGCATCTAGGTTTTAATTGGACATATTAGCATCCCAGATTGATTGCTGACTCTTATAGCGGAATTACTACTAAGGTAAATTGTTTTATTTTATATATTATATGGTGTCTCTAAAGTCACTATCATTTCAAATGAAGGAATGCAATGATTGAATTCAATGTTATTTTGAAGTTTCCAATGTTATTGTGAAGTTTTACGTATATTCTACTGCCTTTCTACATGACCGCCATCTGGGTGAAAATACATACTCCATCTTTCAACTGTGAAACGAAATTTACACCTTAACATTTAAACCGTAAAAAAGCCTGTAGCTTCCGTGCACGATTCCATAAATCAAGCAGACGTGATGAGGACGTTTCCATAGAGTGAAACGCAGAATTTTCCACATAGTGTTGCGAGGCGCATTCAACTCCTTACTGAGGCGTCAAGTTGATGCGTTCGGATTATCACTGGTAATTTGAACCTGCTTGTATTGTTCTGCTGATACGCGTCATCAAGTCATCATACACACTGCCGGTACGCTTAAATTTGTTTACAAGCCTTTGTTGGGGCTGGTTTACGGAATTAATGCGTAAATTCAGCTCTGGCATCTTCATATGACAATCCACGTGTCCGTGCACAAACAGTGGTAACCCATTCTTCCGCGCTATGGATGTTGCACTAAGGTAATTGAGACAAATCAGAAATATGATTCGACCTGGAACCTTAGCAGTTCGATTAGCAACTAATATAATCGCAGGACATTTCAGTGTATGTAAAGAAAAAATAGTAATGTTTCCATGGAAATGGATAGTGACTTTAGAGGCACTCTGTATAATAGGATTTCCACAAAATTACGCCTGACTCCATTAATTATATTAAATCATATTATAACAAACCTTCAAATTATATTATCCAATGTCTGCAATACTTATACACTTGATGCTATATCAATGTAGTCAGCATACGGTATTGCACAGAAACAAATTGTTAATATATTATTTATTTGAAGAATGCACGACTTTTGCGGATCCTCTGGTGATCTCGGACCACACTGTGGCAATCACAGTTCTAAAGTATATTATGTAGTGTTCCGGATTATATTCAGCTTTGAGGCCTGTACTTAGTTGCGTTAAATGATACCTTCTGAATTAGCCTGGTTTCGTTCTTCGATGCTAACACTGCTGTTATTTTTTCCTGAAACAGGATATGATTGTTCTAGAGAGAAATACCATAGACCAGATTTCGACTACGTGTGTAAATTGTTCGAAAAGCGCTGCTAGAGATGTATGGCAACATGTAGTAACCGCGTGTTATTTTCGTAATCAATTATTCTTTTGTTACTTCAACTGTACAGAGATAAGTTTTAGTATATATTTGTATGGAATCCAGAATCCATTGTTTCGCTTGTGAATAGTCTGTAAAAGTTCAGGAACTTAATTTTAATGGTAATATGAAATGATTATTTAATAAAAGGATAGAGGTAATGAAATCCAGTCCCAGTATTCGTTTGGATGATTAAGGAAATCCCCGAAGAAACCCTAATTAGGAATTTTAACACTGGACTTTCAGAATATGCGTCTCAACCCCTCCGTTGGTAATATATATTTATGTACGTATATGAATGCTTATTAAATTAAAATTTCAAACTGTTTTCAGCCCTGCATTGGGCCATATTTTAATGGACATCCAAAGTTCTGAGCCAATTCGCTCGATATAGTATCGTATAAGATTTTTTTTTTAACAAAACGAGAATATAAGCTGAAAGGTATTAAAATTATGTTCAGAATCTATGAACCTAGTACTGTAATTGATGAATCTATTGAATGTGATAGAGGGAATTCGTTAAAGCTAACAGTTATTTAAATCGGCAAACATTTCGCCTCAAGGACAAATTTACCATCCACTATTTTCCTTTGTGATATACAACTCGGCGCTAGATAAGCTGGCTCTCGATCCCAGAAAATGCGGTAAATTAGATCCCACGTCGAAAAGGTAGTACGTAAATTGGATCCCAGGTCAAAAAGAGTAGTAATAGTTAAACTGGATCCCTACTTATTAGCATATTTAGCGGACGCCGCGCGGGGGTTGGCTGAATCGATCTAAAAAATTGTATTTAAAAAAAAATTAGACCTAATACTATTTTAGTCTGTTGGATAAACATTTCAAACTTCCCGATTTTACAATTCCAAACATACTAATTTGTCCTTTGTCAACTGTGCCATTTTTTTTTGAATAAAGTGTTTCTTTTCCTTTCTTCTTTCAGCATGTTTTTGCTGAAGTTTTACTTAAAATGTGAACTTATTTTATTACATTTCTGGTATTATCTCCTGACATTAGCATACTTGTAATACATTTCTGAGTTTGGGGCGACTGCAAGGCTGGGTTACGCTGTCCGTTTTTAACATAATATTAAAATAGTGGGAACTATAATAATGTAGATAATACTGATATGGTAATGCTAATGACTAGAGCTCGGACTTCATTGCCTTTTTATTGCCGTGTCGCTTTCAAACAGTTGACTACACTGTCCCGTGCGCAGTGTCACAGTCATTGGCTGGTGATGTGTTTTCTCTCCAAGGTATAAAATATAATTACTTATTATTAATTAAATAAAAATAAAACGTAGTTTTATTTGATTTTCATATTTATTATATAAATACTGAATTATATAATAAATATGAAAATCAAATAAAACCACGTTTTATTTTTATTTAATTAATAAATATGGATTTTCATCAAGTAAACACCCAACTCAATTGATTATATAATTACGTAGTTTAACGTTAGTATGTAGGCCGAATCCTACTAAATAAATAATACTTGGTAGTAGTCATATTCTCATGTTTTAAGAATTTTTATCCATTATCCATGAGAAAAGCACTATCCTGTACCGAAATATTTCGGTACAGGAATTACGTCTTACTGCGCAAACTATACGTCATCGTGTCTCCATCTCGAGTGTCATCTTTATGAACAGTGCCAAATGCTGTCCTATCTATCCTTTGCCTTCCTAGTGCGCACCCTGTGCTATCGCGCACTCCCCCCTCTCCCTGTGAACTCTCATAAATAGTTGTGTTTTGTAACATCGGGGAATCATCTACTCAGTCATCATTGGAGTCTGGCCAGAGCAGCTCAGGAGAGCTGGTTTTGTTTGTTTAGTCCAGTAAGCCAGGGTGGGGATGCTAGGACAGTATTTACCCCAAACCGAGGCTGGACTAGAGTGAGTGATAATGTATGTATGTATGTTGATTTATATCATATTTTCTTTTTGTATAGATGATCTATTATGATTTCTTTTCTTTGTAAATCGAATATTTATTTATTTATTTATCTTTATATTATATCTGACTACATTTAGACTCGCATTAAAAGCTTTAGTTGTGCTTTATACTTATGCCTATTCATTCAGTAGTTAGCATAAGTCAGGTATCAAAGTCAAATTCCAAAAGCTTGCTCAACCGTGTGTTAGTTCCTTTATCCCAAAGCTTCCACGATTGTATTTTATAACTCAGAAAACATTACATATTGGGAGAATTTAGTAAAGAAAGTTGAATTCCTCTTTGCCTCTATGGGCACGGGCAAAGATGTCACAATTTGAACAATCTATGCTTTCCAATCAAAATAGTTATCAACAATAACGGTTTGATCCAGCACCTATACGGTGCAATCTGATATTGTTTATATCTAATTTCATAAGAATACAATTGTGTAATCAATTCTAGGTGTAACATTTTCGAAATCTGGTTAAAAAGACTGAATGTAAGGTTGAGAACTTCCATCTGCTAGTCCTGTCAAGGCAGTTACTTTCGTTGTCATTGGCTCTGCATGGATTGTCTTGTTAAGGATTTATCCATTCAGACTATTTATTTATACATTAAGTTTACACAATTTTTTTTAAGTCCGTCGTATTTAATTTTAACTTTCTTAAATAACTTCCAAATATAGCAGAGGAAATAAAAATTTAGGAACCAGTAGCATAAGCCATTCAAACGTTCAAAAGCTACTTTTTTAATGCACACCGATGCCCCCCCTTTTTTTAGCTCCGGCCACAGTACTTACGGCAATATATTATATACGTTAATTGTCCTAGAAAAATTCTCTAAATGATGGTGAAACCGCCATTCAAATCGGTCAAGTAGAGTTTAAGTCCTCGACCAGTCTCATGGGCTACTGCTCAGCGTTTCTGAGTACGTTTATGAGGTCCCGGGCTCGATTCCCGGTCAAACCATAGGAATTTTTCCTTAAATGGAATTATTCCTGTGGTTGTCCATGGTCTGGAATTTAGGTTAAGAACTCTTCTGGCGCTTCATTATCATTTATCATCCATCATATCATCGGGGCAACGTAACTCCGCCTTCAAGGCTTCAGAAGTGGGTTACAATTACGCCAGTGCCAGGAGAGAAGACCAGAATGACGAACTGATAACGTGGTGGCATTGAATAAAAAGTTTTCGAGTCCATAAAGGACAGAGAAAAAGACTCATTTTTGCACGCTTTATATTAGCTTGACCTCTATCGATCTATCTATCTATCTATGTAACGGATTCTTTCAATGCGATTTTCACCCACTTAAAATAATTGGATCGATTTAAAACTTTGTATACTTATAAAGGACACGTGACAATACAATAATTTCATATTGTTTTTCAAAAATCCTGACCACAATCATCAGAAAATAAAAAAAAAGTGTCTTTGGATTTAGGTAACGGAATTCTGTGAACACGATTTTCAACAACTTAGAAACAGGGGAGCGACTTGAAACTTGTATACTTGTAAAGGACCCGTGACAATACAATAATTTCATATTTATTTTCTAAAATCCTGCCCAGAATCATCAGAAAATAAAAAAAAGTGTCTTTGTATCTATGTAACGGAATTTTTGAACACGATTTTCACCCACTTAGAAACATTGGATCGACTTGAAACTTTGTGTACTTGTAAAGGACCCGTGACACTACAATAATTTCATATTTCGTTTCTAGAATCCTGGCCAGAATCATCAGAAAATTAAAAAAAAATAAAATTGGTATAATTGGTTGCGGACTTGTCGACTTTTTAGTCAATCATTGTAAGAGCTCAGTTGGTAGAGCGGTACACTCTAGTGGTATATAATTTCTGTAATTCATAGGTCGCTGGTTCAAATACGGTTGGGAGGGTTTTTTTTTCAGCTCATACTACATTAGAATCGAATTTAAATATATTTACATTTTTATCTTATTCTGTAAAATATTAAAACTAAAAAATAAAAATAAATAATAGTTTTAAAAAACTAAAACAACACGCTTTATTAGAAAACCGAACTAAAAAAATGAAAAAATAATTTTAATTTTCCAACATGCTTGTGATAAATATTTTACCATCAAAAGCGTGGGGGCTTTTATGATTTTACATTTTCTTCTTAGATACTTTACTTTTACCAATATCTGTTTATTATCAAATATATTAATTTATAAAGAGTACCCCACGCTTTTGATGGTAAAATTATTTATCCCAAACGTGTTGGAAATTAAAATTATTTTTCATTTTTTTAGTTCGGTTTTCTAATAAAGCGTGTTGTTTTGTATATTCACGTAGACTTTCACGGCCGGAGTTGCTATGATGATCTTGAAGAAGATTTTCGGGCTGTAGGCCGTGGTCGTGAGGGTTGTCTTGAGACTGGCATCAGACAGCGGACAGAAATGCCAGTCTCAAGACAACCCTTGAGGATGCCAGACGCAGTCTCTGGCGAAACGTCGGGGAACTACAAGCCTCACGACACGGCCTACAGCCCGAAAATCTTCAAGATCATCGTGTTGTTTTAGTTTTTTAAAACTATTATTTATTATATATAAAGATTAAGCTTACATAACTTTTTTTCTAAGTTTGTCATATTTAGTTTTAACTTTTTAAACAACTTTCAAATATAACAGAGGAAATACAAATTTCTTCTTCTTCTTCCTTCCAAGTATTAGGCCAAGGCCTGTTACGATCCTATAGACAATTTTCCCTCCAGCGTTTTGATCCTTCCGGGAAATTCTCGTATAAGACTTGAAAGCATAATAATAGTCCCTTCGATTGGTTGCTGGCCAAAGGAAGGCAAGACCAGTGATGGGGCTGCCATCTTATAGCCTCTGGTCAGGCTTTTCTGGAGAAGAAAAAGAAAATAAAGGAAAGAAGAAATGGAAGAAAGGAAAGACTCCCTAGCCCTCGGATGCCCTAATAGCTCGGAGTCGAAAAAAACAAGAGTTAACCAAGAGAAGTTAGATAGTAAAGTTAAAAGAGTGCAAAACACAAGTAAGTGGAAGAAATGTTTTGCTCAGCTTGGGCACCTTGTGGTCGCCATCCACATATCCCCTAGATGAGGACCCCTGAGGGAAAATACAAATTTAGGAATTTAAAATTAGGCTATACATAAAAATTCATACATTTAACATTCCTAAATTTTTATTTAGGAATGTTAAATGTATGAATTTTTATGTATAGCCTAATTTTAAATTGGTTGTTTATTTTCCACGCATACTACAGCTGTGAGGAGTGCAGTGAGCTATGAATAGACTTGGCCACTATTCACGATAAAAGTAAATGAGGCAAATAGGAATGTTGACATCTCAGGTGCGCTGTCCAACTGACCATCTGATCGCCCTTGAGGTCTACTACTCTTTCACAAAGGCGGGAAAACGCATCTCTACTTTATCAACGGCAACAATACGTTAATCAAATTCATATTAAAGCACCGTTGAGGTTATGTAATAAAATATTAAATATAAAATTTGTACCTGGTAAATCAGTCGTTCCAACTTTTTGATGAAGTTTAACAATTTAGTTGAGGATGTCTGACTTACCAGATACCAATTTTTTATTTAATATTAGCTAATACAAATAAAGGAATAAAATTAGATAAAACACACTACTTGAAAACATTATACGCTGATGACCAGGTAATAATAGCAAATACGGAAGACGAACTTGAAAGGAATATTTTTGAACTACATAATATATGTGAACAATATAATCTCAAAATATCCATAGAAAAAACTAAGGTAATGGCATTCCAAGGGAAAAATCAAATCAGATCCAAAATAGTAATAGGAAACAAAATCATAGAACAGGTGAACCATCTCAATTATCTAGGATGTGACATTTCATTTAATTATGATAATGATATAACTAATAAAATAGCAAAATTCCAGGTAATATGTGGTACGATAAAACGATCACTAAATAACAAAACAACAAGTGAAACCCAATTGAAATGTTACAAAACGTTGGCAGTACCGGTACTGCTCTATGGTTCAGAAGCCTGGATACATAAAAAACAAGATCTAAGTAGGATAACGGCGGCAGAAATGACATTTTTGAGATCTGTTAAAGGGTGCACTAAGGAAGACAGAATCAAGAACACAGAAATAAGACAGGAACTTGAAATATTTGCAATAACTGATAAAATAGATACATATAGACAAAAATGGAAGCAACATATAGACAGAATGAATGAAGATACATATCCAAAACAAATAACAAAACACAAACCTAAAGGCACCCGAGATGTGGGCAGACCTAGAAAGAGATGGGCTGAAGTCGGAACGGGTCAACAGACCTAATCCATGAATGCAGATGATGATGATTAGCAAATACCCAGCGTGCGCTGCTACACCTAAATAAATTATAATGTGTTTTTTGCACTTAGTTGAATAAGTAAAAGGAAAAATAAATATACATTTATATCGTTATTATTTTTGGATCCCCCTGCTGAAAGACAAATTCGTTATTTTTTATATATACATGAAAGAATACCCACCGTGCGCTGCTACGGGAATCTACTTATCCCGATCTTCTTGGCATCAATGAAAGACAAAAATGGTTATAGTGAGTTATCCTTAAAAGATAAACATTTGCTGTGGCGGACTTCTCTGTAGAGGTTTTTTGAGATATTCAATTCTGTGTACAATAATTTTGGTGTTTTGTTATGGTTTATGCAGTGTAAGCCATTTTAGTTTACAGAAAGCGACGTTTTTTCACTACAGAAGATGATTTTTAAGGGTTAAGGACTTGAGCATTTAAACTCTCTTATAACCTATAACCTTCCCGGGAAAAACCCCATGACAATCGGATGAATGGTAATGGCAGCACATGCTTGCCCGTGAATCTACTTATCCCGATCTCCTAGACATCAATGAAAGACAAAAATGACTATTGTGTGTTATCTGTAAAAGATATGCATATGCTGTCGTGGACTTCTTTGTAGAGTTTTTTGAGATATTCAATTCTGTGTACATTAATTCTGTGTATTTTTATGGTTTAGACAGCGTTAGCTATTGAAGAGTAAAAAAAATATATACTTTTTCGCGTTTTTCACTATAAAATGATATTTTAAGGGTGTAGGAGTTGAGTATCTCAACTCTCTTATAGCCTATGTTCATCCCGGGAATCTCCTGTACATTTTGCAAAAAGGTCCATCACAATCGGATCAACGGTATGGCAACGCATAAGTACAAACAAACAAACATTCATTTTTATATATTACATATTTAGGCCCGGAAATAATGAATGTGAATGTATTTTTAAATGTCTTTTGCAGTTTATGTGGAAATTTCATTAAATTGTAACTTATGTTATATTCTACTAATCATTATAAAATGATTTTCTAAAATATTCTAAGCATAATGGAACTTGAATTTGTTTAACTGCGTAAATAACTTCCTCTCCAAAATAGTTATGCTATGAAAATTCAAAATGGCCGACAGTTACAGAGTAAATAAAGATACCCACTTCTGAAAATTTAAAAATACATTCACAATCATTATTTTGCGTACCTAAACATTATTAATATAAAATTCTACAAACATCCCATTCAATAAAATTTCTTGAGAAAATTTCGGCTATTATACATTCCTATCGATAAACATTACAGATAATTAAAATATTTAACAAAAAAGAATACACACATTTATTTTATAATATTCATTTATTACAGGAGCTAAAGTAACATTAAAATTGATCTACTTTTTCTACATTAATTTGAGATATTCAATTCTGTGTACATTAATTCTGTGTATTTCTTATGGTTTAGGCAGGGTAAGCCATTTAAGCGTCCAAAGAGCTGCTTTTTCACATTACAATTGACCCTCCTTTGTAGATAAGTTAAGAACCATCATATAACAATTAAATTAGAGTGAAAAAAAAAGATAAATTCATGAGGGTTAGTGAAAATAGCACTTTTCCAGCTAGATTTCATTTCTGGCCCTCTGTGCACCGGTCCTATACTGGCCGAAATTCTACGAGAAAAAAAAATTCCCCCCATGGACACTCGAACCAGCCTAAGTCCCGTAGTTCTGCGCCAATATTTCTTGCCTTAACCACTCGGCTACGGCGCGGGACTGTCGGTATCAATAATAAAGATGCAAGGTTCATACGAATGGCATCTTGGTATCAAAGAAAGACAAAAATGGTTCTTGTGAGTTATCCGTAAGAGATAAACATATGCTGTCGCGGACTTTTTTGTAGAGCTTTTTGAGATATTAAATTCTGTGTACATTAATTTTATGTATTTCTTATGGTTTAGGCAGCGTAAGCAATTAATAGTCCAAAGAGCTACTTTTTCACGTTTTCCATTACAACAGACGATTTTTAAGGGTGTAGGAGTTGAGTGTCACAACTCTCTTATAGCCTATGTTCATCCCGGGAATCTTCTGAACATTTTGCAAAAAAAAAAACCCCATCACAATCGGATCAACGGTATGGCCGCGCATAAAGTACGAACAAACAAATATTAATTGTTATATATAAGATATTATAACAATATTTTATTTTAGTCGCTTTAACATACAAGTCCATTGAAACTTAAACGGTGTCTATTAGCTGTTGTGTTTGTCACGTATTTTCTTAAAAATTAAAAAATAAAATAGGTACCTGGGATATAGTGTGCGTGAGATACTAAGTGCCAACACGCACACTATTGAGTAACACTAAGAAATTGGGACTGGAGATGACCATCAATAAAACAAATAAATATAGCCTATGTTCACACATAGAAATGCATTAGGCCTATATAATGCAAATGGACAACTAATTACAAATGAGGGTAATTTTGAAGAAGTGGCTGAATTCATACCTAGGAACAATAATCACATATAGGAATGAGATGCACAAAGAAATTAAACATAGGCTCAATTTTGGAAATGCATATTACTATGCATTACAAGGACTCTTGTCGTACCATCTCCTTTCAAAAAACGTTAAAATGAAAATATATAAAACTGTTATTCTTCCAGTTATATTATATGGATGCAAAACATGGACATAGGTTAATAGGGGCTACATGGTCTTTATAGGACGCCAGATATAATGAGAACAGTTAAGTCTCGCAGACTGCGATTGACAGGATATGTGGCACTAATCGGGAATGAAAGAGGTGCATGGAAGCTTCTTGTAGAAAAACCACAGGGAAAACGTCCTGTTGGTAGACCAAGAATAAGGTGGGAGAGTAACATTAACCATGATTTGAGGGAAGAAGATTATGCAGGGGTGATTGAAAACATTAGCTCAGGATAAGGGTGTATGGAGAGCTTATGTCTGCGCGGCAATGAACCTACGTGTTCGATAGAGCCAGTGACTTAGATTAAGGCAACTTTTTTTTTTTAGTTACATTGTATGTTACCCACATTTATTTTGTGGAATGAATGAGATTAAATTTACTCTATGCAGTGTGATACGTAGTCTGTTATGGTGTTCCTGGTTCTCCCAACATCAAGCATTTACACATGTCTTATACCGCCATTTATTGGGTTGGACTAAAGTGATCGGGAGGGGCTACAATCCTCCCTTAGGTCTTATTCTGCCGTAAGTTGAGACATAGGCTCGGAATCATGAGGCAGTACATGAGTGTACCCCATTAAATCTCACCGATCCGATTGAGGGTCTTTCCACTTTTCAGCGGTTGCCCTTTTACCAGCCGGCTGCTGGCCCTTCACATCCACATGTGTCAATCACAGAGATGATCAACAGCCAGTGTAGGGGTGACATGTGGTTAGCATGTCGAGTCCCCCAGCCCTTATAGCTGGTTCCTCAACCTGGAGCCGCTACTTATTGTAGCTACCCAATTGCCTCATGATGCTGGGTGGGCACCGGTCCCATACTGGCCGAAATACCATGAGAAAATTTCTTCCCCCATGGAGACTCGAACCAGCGCAAGTCCCGTAGCTCTGCGCCAAGGCTTCCTACCTTAACCGCTCGGCTACGGCGCGGGACTAAATCTCACCACAACCACAAATTTTAAACACCAATGGTTTTCTAAACCAAACTTTTTTTTACTTGAGATTAGATGAAAAATGATATTAAATAAATGAATGGAAATGAAATGACATGATGGGTAAGGGAAGAGAAGTGGAGAGTATTGGTGTGATGGAATTCGGATACGGGATAGTCCCGAGAAAAGCCCGAAAAATCATGGTGCGGTCCACCACCAATACTCCTCTGGAACCGCCAGGAAAGCATAATGCAACTATTACACGGAATGAAATAATGGATCCTTTCAATCTTGAGCTGTTTGTTGCTACATCAACTATATGCGGCATTATCATAAGTAATGCCACGAGTGATTTCCAAATTATCGATAAATTCACAACTCACGAAGTGAGAAGTGAATTTATCTAGATAATTTGGAAACCAAGAGTGGCATTTGTTAGGACTATTTAAAGAATAAAAATAAGTTGTTTACTCACAAATCATTATTTAACTATAGTTATTTTAAAATATTTATATATTTAATGTAAACGGCGATGTTTGAAAACAAATGAGAAACGATTGGTACGCTTCATTTGCTTCTTTTGTTCATCACTGCAACCAGATCATATTTTTCGTTCTCTATGTTATTTATTGCCAAAGGATCGCAATATTGTAAAAATGCACTCTAGTGGAGAAATTTATAACCAACATCAAGAGCCTCAGAACATTTGAATACTACTACTACTTATAGGTATTAATTAATTTCTGATGTCCTATGATGTAAATATGTCAGTTATATTTTTCTGCAACGTCATTTCCTGGAAACTAATTCGTTCAAGAAAGTGCAAACAGTGGTTTTTTTTGTGGATATATTCAATCGCTACAAATGTGTTTATATTATCTCTCGTATGCGCTATCTGCTGACATTCATGCACTAGGCCATATAATATAATCTGGTAGCCGTATTTCTTGGAGGGCCAGTCACTGCAAAATAATGCTATGACCTATTCAGAATGTTAAAAAGAAAGCTCCTCCTTTTTAATATTCTGAACAGGTCTGACCATTATTTCGCAGTGACTGAGGCCGTGAGAAGTACGGCTACCAGATTGTATATATAGTGCTGAATGTCAACACATGCCGCATGCGGGAGTTAATATAAAACATTTGTAGCAATTGATTATACCACCAAAAAATAAACCACTGTTTGCACTTTCTTAAATGTATTTTTTCCCAGGTAACAATCCAGAAAAATATAATTGTCATATTTACATCATACGACATTAAAAATGAATTAATATACAGTTTGATGTGTTTAATTTTTTCTCCACTAGAGAGCATTCTTACAATATTGCGTTCCTTTGGCAATAAATAGTATGATCTGTTGCAGTGATAAACAAAAGAAGCAGATGAAGCGTACCTATCGTTTCTTATTTGTTTTCAAACATCGCCATTTACATTAAGTATATAAATATTTTAAAATAACTACAGTTAAATAATGATTTGTGAGTAAACAGCGTAATTTTATTCGTTAAATAGTCAACAAATGCCATTACTTACGATAAACTTTAGTTGATAAGTTTTAGGCGATACACGACTGTGATTGGTTGTAAATAAAAAATCATTGAAATGTGATTGACCATTGACTCCCATTTGGGGCATGAGTTAAATAGTCAATGTTAACTTGATTTTAACAGCGTTAGATTTAAATCAAGTAACTGTATGTGTACCTCACATCAACAACATAAGCTTAGTCACCATAATAGTATTGCTCAAGAACATAAATATAACTTACCGCATTCCTGTAGTCTTTCAAGGTGACTTACCCCATTCTTTCATGTATATACGTGTTTCTTAATAACAAATAATACCAATAATGAATCCCGTGGTAATTTACGCAACAAAATAAAAAATATATGTTTTTAACATTCAGATAGTAGGACACCAATTTTCTCTTCAAAACATTTACATAGGCTATAGGTTCCAATATATTCAACATAAAATGTGGAATATGAATAAATAAGATCTTCTTGGTAATAATACAAATTGTATTACACATTATCAATAAAATTGATTAAATTCAATGGCTAGTCTTGATAATGATAGTTGAATGAAGGCTTTCACGGCCGGGAATCCTAATGTTAAGAGATTCCGGGCTATGTGGCCGTGGTGTTTATTCCATACATTTCTCCTTCAACTGTGAATCACCTTCACAGTCGAGACTCCGACCAGGGAACACTACCTCAAGTACTCGCCTCTGAAGATGACCCTCGCAGTTGAGGGAGAAACGTATGGAATAAACACCAGTAATCGACCACGGCCACATAGCCCGGAATCCCTTAAAATCTTGATAATGATAGCTTTCGCTATCGGAACGCGTTGACTATTTTAATATTTTAGTTTGATGATGTGTAATACATAAACTATGGAGTTTCTACCTTAATAGGCCCTAATTGTACTTAAAAGTTTTATATTGGTAATTGATGTAATTGTAGAATGACATCAAGCTTTACAGAATGAGAGCAAAATAATAATCTCTGTGAAGTTTTCATGTTATTTCAACAAGCAGTTGTGAATGTAGCAGGCGTATATAAGAGAATTTACAAACATATATGTTTTAGATTCATGTTCCAATATACATTACTTACTGCTCACTCACTGGCACTATAGAACCCGTGGGTTCATGTCCGCGCGGACATAAGCTCTCCATACATCCCTAACCTGAGCCAATGTTTTCCAATCATCCCCTGTATAATCTATTTCCCTCAAATCATAGTTATGTTATTCTCCAACCTCATTCTTGGTCTACCAACTGGGCGTTTTCCCACTGGTTTTCCTGCAAGAAGCTTCCATTCATGTCTTTCATTCCCCATACGTGCAACATGTCCTGCCCATCGCAGTCTATGAGACTTAACTGTTCTCATTATATCTGGCTTCCTATAAAGACCATATAATTCATTGTTATGCAGTCTTCTCCATTCACCTATCTGTTCATCTCTCTTTGGTCCAAACATTTTCCTAAAAACTTTATTCTCAAAAAGTCGTAATCTCATTTCCTCCCTTAAAGTAAGAGTCCATGTTTCACATCCATATAATATAACTGGTAGAATAATAGTTTTATATATTTTCAGTTTAATGTTTTTTGAAAGGAGTTGGGACGTCAAGAGTCCCTGTAATGCATAATAGCACACTTTTCCAGAATTGAGCCTATGTTTCATTTCCTTGTGCATCTCATTCCTATTTGTGATTATTGTTCCTAGGTATTTGAATTCAGCCACTTCCTCAGAATTTCCCTCATTTGTCATTAGCTGTTCATTTCCATTATATAATGTATTTCTATGTGTGACCAATTATTTAGTTTTATTGATATTTACTTCCAGTCCCAATTTCTTAGTGTTACTCAGTAGTGTGTTGGCCTTTAGTATCTCCTCGCTATCGCCCAATAGTACTACATCATCAGCATAAACTAATAGCTTATTAATACCATTGAATTGTAGGCCTTCTTCATCCTCTAAAGATTTGATGGCATGCTCTAGTACAAAATTAAATAGTAGAGGAGATAGTGCATCTCCTTGCTTCAACTCATTGTGGATTTCAAAAGTATCCGAAAACTGTTTGCCTACATGCACCCTACTCTTTGTGCCATTTAGACACATTTAGACAATATACATTGTTCACTAATACTATACAAAATAAAGGTAACTGACATAACAAACTGACGTTTCTGCGATTGTGTAAGTTTTAATTAAAATGAATTACAATTGTTTGTTACACATGAATTTATTCGTTTTCTATAACGTTTTGGGATGTCGGCACTTGAAAATCATTTTAATAGCCCATATACCATTTTGAGAATCAAGGATGAAAGTTTAATTTTCATGTGTTATATCAAATATTACGTGGAATTAACCTAATAATAACGAAACTTTATTTAAATTGGCAGAGTTAAGGCCACTTCCACTCAATCAGTGAATAATTAAATAATACAAAGGTTTATATACTTATTGCAATTTTAAATATTATTAAATTTTAGATTAAATATTGCCCAATGTGAACGTAGTCTATTACGTATTAGCACTAAGAACTACAATAATAGTATAATACGAAGCGGGGTTGGGATAGTGAGGTTTTTAATTTCCGAGGTTCTGTAAAACACTTCACAAACGTGCGTTGTACATTATTTTTTTGCGCGATGGTGTTTTCAAAATAATAAGTAATAGTAAAATAATATATTCGTTGGAAATATTTGCGTTTATTATAAACAACTGACTAACGTTAACAGCGTGGGCAATGTTTATTAGTTTTCAACTACAGCAGGCCGTGACACCAATCAGTCATAAAATGGCGGCAAGTACAGCTCTACCTTTTGGATACATTTTTGTGTATATACTGTACGCAGTATACATAAAGGGCAGTGGTTTTACTTTCCGCACGTGGTTTATATTATATGTAATATTAAAGTTTAGTTATTTACTTTGGCAACCCCGAAATGTAGGAAGTTGAACTTTCAATTATGGTCGCCATCGCTGTAAGTACGACAACGCACTATCGCGCAAAAAATAAAGTAAGGAAAGCTTCCGGGATGAAGTATATTTTGTGACGCTTTATAATAACAGTGTTTGAATTTGTCGGGTGATGGCGAGAGTATTGGTAGAAATAGAGCCGTGAGTCGTTGACTCACGAGTTGAAAGACCCGCGCACAATGATTGATGCGTCTAGACTTCCGTTCAAAAAGTTCCTTTATTTGATGCCTATTCAAGAGCTGATGATGGAACGT
>JASPKZ010006987.1:0-17500 GCA_030220185.1 Diploptera punctata | reverse complement strand
GTCACACCGCTTCTCTGTGGAAGAAATTTCAAGGTAGGTTTCGGCATGCATTGATTCCAGTTCCCTTGTGAGAAGACGTTTCTTCATAAGAGAAGTAATTAGAGTAGATTATATCACCTGAAAAAAACTCTAGTCTCGCACCGTGACATAGAACTACGGTACCAGAGCTAGTTTGAATCCCCAAAAAGGGAGACATTTTCTCATGGAAATAAATCCAGTGTTTGTGTCCGATGCCCACTCATCTCATGAGAAATTTGGATAGCTGCAGTATGTAACGTCTCCAGGTTGAGAAAACCAGATAAAATGGCTGAGGACTCGACCTGCTGACCTTACGCCACTTCTGTATTTACTGAAAAATCATTCACGTCTGTGATGAAAACATATGAATGTGAAACCAGCAGCCGGCTGGTAGATTAGGGCCTTCTAGATCTGTCATGCCGTGTAATGGAAATAAGTTTTTTTTTACTTTTTTTTTATTTACAAAAAAATTGTAACACAATATTGACACCCGAATGAGCATTTGCTCACCTGCAGTTCACTTACGAAAATAATACACATAGAATGCATAAGTTACCTTACAAAAATTTAGTTAAGGGGCAACGAAAACTAAAATATACAAACTTTAGGAGCCAGTTTTCACGGAATTAAATAAATTGTGACACGTCAGCAAATTCAAAAAAAAAATGTAAGGGAAAATGAACAAAATAAATGTAGAATATATTACAACCAGACTTAAGATGGTAATTAAAGACATTAAGAAATAATATGAAACAAAACCGTTTTTAGGAGTAAGTTTCAATAGCACATTACGATTCGAGGTTGTGGAAGTTTTTGTTGCCACTACTCGCGTAAAATTTTTAAAAACCAGCGCGATAGAAGAGGTTTTTAAAAATTTCCTAGATTCTGTAAAACACTTCACATACATGCGGTTGTAACATTATTTTTTTTTGCGCTATGGTGTTTTCAAAATAATATATAATAGTAAAAATATAACTAATTTGGAAATATTTGCGTTCATTATAAACAAAAGACTAACGTTTAACACAGTGGAGCATTATTTATTAGTTGCAACCGGAAACCCCCACTCCAGTAGCCATGAGACCAATTAGTGATATAATGGCGGCAAGTATGTATTTATTGTTTTATATTGTTTGAAATAAATTTAAAATGCAGTGATTTGTTACGTACAAAAGTTGAAATTTCAATCGTGGTTGCCATTGCTGTAAGTACGACAAAACGCACTATCGCGCAAAAAATATAAAACGCATTTTGACGCACAAAGAATTAATGCAAATGAGGATCTCACAGTAAATTTACAAAAAACAGAATATCTGGCAATAAATAGCAATGAACGAGAAAATTTAATATTGGAAGAAGGAATCCAAATAAAGCAAGTGAAACAAACTAAATATTTGGGAATAATTATGGATAACATTGAAGGTATAGGCAAAGAGAACATAAAACATAGAATTGAATTGAGTAACAAAATAATATCATCGTTAAATTCCATATGGTGGGATAAGCATATTTGGAAAGACACAAAAAAATATATTGGTAAAACATTGGTGGAATCTGTTGCAATTTATGGAAGTGAGGTATGGACAATCAATAAGTACTACAAGAATAGACTAATAGCTCTAGAAATGGATTATTTACGGAGAAGTGCCAGAAAGTCTAGATTAGAACATGTCACAAATAAGGAAATTAGAAACATAATGGAAGCAGAAGAAATCATAATTGAAAGAATTGAGGAGAAGGAATTAAAGTGGTTAGGACATGTCTTAAGAATGGAAGATGAGCGATGGCCGAAGCAACTATATGAATGGCATCCGAACAGAAAGAAGAAAAGAGGGAGACCAAGGCTAACATGGAAGGAAAACATGAAGACAGTAATGCAAGCTAGAGGGCTAAGCATCGAAGATGCCCAAGACCGTAGGCTTTGGATGTTTGGCACGGGAAGACGGCAGCAGCTGTAAAAACCCCGAAGATAGATAGATAGAGGATGATATAAACAAAACATATAACACATTAATACTAAACTGAAGAAAGTAATTAAATACATTAGATAATAATATAATGCAAACCATTTAGGAGGAAGTATCACACTATAAAGTTTCTCAACACACAAAGAATGAATGCAATGGGGAACGATATAAGCAAAATAATATAGGGCCTAATACAAATTAATATATAATAGAATAATACGAAACTGAAGAAAGTTATTAAATACACTAGGAAATAATAATATAGACAAAAAAAAAGGTTAATACTTAATTATTACTTTAATATATTAAAATAATTAATTTAATTGCTTTCTTAAATCTGTATTCAGTTAAAAATAAAACTTCAAAATATGTTGCTAGTATATGACATTGCAGATCTTTCACTTCCAGATTAGAATTGCGACACCAACACCTGAATTGGTACCATTTACATCTATTTAATTATATCCATCCATAGTAATTCTGCCCAAAGGCAGGTCTTTTACTGCAATCATAGCATTTTCATGCTATGCTTTGCAGCTTTACTAGGGAATTTATAGGTGTGGTAGCTTTCCGTTGCTTTCCACACCGGTGATGATTTTCGGGGACCGTTGGGCCCTAAGCTTCCTGACATTTGTCTTACAGGTGAGGAAAAACCCCGAAAATTACCTCGCCCAGGAACCTGTCCCGACCGGGAATCGAACCCGGCCCGCTGCGTGACAAGGTAGCACGCTACCTCGAGACCACAGCGGTGGGCGCTTTTATTTATATAAGCCTACTTATTTATTTTTTGGATTTGTAGAACAGAAAAATGGTCAGGCTTACTAAAACAATTCATTCAAGTTGGCTCGGATGGTAATATTTAAGATTCGTGTATGGGGGGGTCCCGAATTCAAATATTAGTGCTAACCTAACGGGCAACGATAGACATTCGCACCCCCCTGATGTAGCCTAATCCATTTATATCCTAGATGTGATATGATAAAAATCTTGTGGTTTCTTAAAAATAAAATTGAAATAAAAAAGCATATAGATAAATCATTATATAATATTGGTAAGAACTCCACATGAAAATTGTTCAACAATACAATATTTCGCGTATTCTTCCATCCAACAGTTATAATATCCATTGGGGGCAAAATTTGATATTGTTATTTCTGCTTGAAGGCATATGCTACCTTATAAATAGTTAATTCAGTAGAACTATCGAACCCGTAGGTTCATGCCGCATAGACATAAGCTCTCCATATGTCCCTATTCTAAGATAAATTTTTCAATCATTTGCTGTATAATTCACCTCCCTCAAATCATGGTTAATGTTATTCTCCCACTTCATTCTTAGCCCACCTATTAGGCGCTATCCCTCTGGTTTTCCTAGGAGTTTCCATACCCTACTTTCATTCCTCATTTGTGCCATATGTCCTGCCCATCGCAATCTACGAGACTTAATTGTCATTATTACATTTACTTTCCCACAAAATCATGTAGCTCATTGTTAAATAGTCTTCTCTATTCATCTGCCGTTCGTCTCTCTATGGCTCAAAAATAGTTCCTAAGAACTTTATGTTGCGTGTGTCACGTGTTACAGGAACACTATGATGTCGAGGGGTTCATGTGGGGTAGGATACAGTATTTAATAGTGATTACTATGATATAATATTTCAAAAGTCATAAAATATGTCCAATAAATAACATCAAATTACTGTTTTTAAGATGCCGGGAAACCAGGGTTTCTTACATCAAAACACTCAGCCAACATTCTCAACCTCTGAAAGTTTATCGGTAGTTTTTTTAATCTCTAGTCTTAATAACTTTAAATCCATGTAACTATGGTATTTTTTGTGGCTTTATGGGACATTTATTTTTGGTATGAGGATTTATTCCTGAAAGAGTTGTCTGGAAAGTTAAGAGCTTAGCGGGAGAGGAACCCCAGGGTGTGATGAAGCCAGGTCCCCGGCCACCTCAGCTCGTGTCCCCATTATTTCAAAACGTTACAGTCAAATGTTGGACATTCATTTCAATCTTTATTTATATAAATCATTTTGTATAATGGCCTACGCATATAATAATCATCGGCATAACGGATTAGACCTTGTGGCCTGTTGCATCTCAAAGTAGTTGTTCACGCCATCTCTTCAATGTTCGGCCTATATTTACTTTTCCATTTGAATTATAGTAATACAGCTGCTTTTGATATCCTCGACTCAGCCATTCGTCAAATGTGATCTTTCCAGTTTGTTCTGTATTTTTAACTTTATATATATATATATATATATATATATATATATATATATTTTTTTTTTGACATTTGGCAATGAATGCAAATATGATATGAAAAGAAAAAAGAATGCTTGAGTCGGAATTTGAACTCGAGTCTCTAAAGTCTGTACCTTTAGCGCTCTAACCAACTGAGCTACCCAAGAATTCCAATACAAGCATACAATTTTCTTATACATGTAGTATTCTCAATTCACACAAGAGGTAGCGGAAATTTGTTCCAACTGCCGTCTCGCGGCTAACATAACAGTTAAGCAAATTTTTAAAGAGAATATTTACTTTATAGCAGTAACGCTTATATATATATATATATATATATATATATATATATATATATTACTAAAAATAGAGGAACCCATGTTTAAACCAAAGCCACAAAATAAATATTGAAACAATTTAAGTTTTGATATTTTGTAATTATGAATTGAAGATTTATGTAAAAATAGAATAGACATTCAAACAATGTTTTATTGTATAGTATTAAAAATAAGATATAAGCAATTAAATTGGTATGGACACGTACGACGAATGCAAGAAGAAAGGTTATCCAGGAAAATATTGGAATGGTGTCCACCTGGAAAAAGAAAGAAAGGAAGACTCGAAACTCGTGGATGCAAGAAATAACTGGAATGAGAACAAGAGAAAGAAAATTAAAACTTTAGGCATAGAAAGATGTGTAAACATTAAAAATCTGTATATAAATAAATTAGAAATACGAACCAATCATTTGTAGCAGAAAACAAAGTGGAAATTTGAGATTTATTGTTATAGATATCAATGTTTCCATGGTTATTTCAACGCTCAGTACATGGTGTGTCCTTCGTGAGCTTCAATGACTGCATTACACTTACGAGGCATGCTTCGCAGAAGCCTTCTTACAGAAACTAGTGAGATTCTCTCCCGTTCCTCGGCGAGTGCATTTGAAAGTTCTTCCAGGTTCTGTGGCACAGCAGAACGCTTACGAACAATTTTTTCCAGCTTATCCCACATATTATGCTCGATCGGATCGAGTCCGGACTACATCAGTCCGGTCCATCACCCGAATTTGGCATTCTCTGGTAGCCTGTGCTGTATGACATTATCAATCATTATAAGAAAATTAGGATAAGCAAAGAGTACAACATAACCTCATTAATGTAAACGTGAGCATTCATGCGCTGTGGGGCACGACATGCTCTGTCCGAGACTCAATAGTAACAGCCCAAACCATAACCGAACCACCTGTCACATACAATAATTGTGGCTCAATCAAAACCTTCACCAGGACGTCTCCATACACGTGCACGACCATCAGAATCCTTTAAACAAAATCTTGGCACTATCATTTATCACCACCTTTAAACAAAATCTTGGCACTATCATTTATCACCAATCATATCATCGGTGTAACGTAATTCCGCCTTCCAGGTACTCCAACTTAATAAATTAGTTACAATTTCGGCAGTGTCAGGGGACAAAGCCAAAAATGTCACAAAATATAACCTGATAGAAATACTATCCTTGAATTAAAACTTTTGGTGTTACTATTGGTCTGTTTTCATGAGAATTTTATTAATTTATTCAGTTCGACAATTACCAAAATTGTAACATTCTTTCTGCAGAATGGAGTCAGTTTACATTAGGGAAACTGAAAACATAGACTAACTTGCTTTTAATTTTCATATAAATACTATAAATTATTTTTGACGTTCATTTTAATGTTTTAGATTTAATATACACTTTTTTTTTTCGCCTCTATGACGTTCTGTGCTGACAAATTACATGCATTTTTTAGTATAAAATAATTAATTTTCTTGTTCTAGCAACATTAATTTTGAAGCATTCCATAACTTAATCTCTCTAAATACTTGTGTAATTATTAACTTAGTTCGCAGAGTCAGTTACACAGTCATCGTTGAATATAATTTAAACAAGGAACTGGAAAAGTTATAATAGTCGAGGATAGTAGGAATGGAGTGGGAACCTCGTGTTATATCGATCGGGTTAGCTCGAGCACTGCATTCGAGAGGCCCGGAATCGCGTCCAGTTATCCAGGCTACAAGACTCGAGAAACCTTACATTCCTATCCTAGTACAGTATTTAACAGTTTTAATAAGCTGTCTGACGGATATAAGAGCAGTGAATGTTAAACGAGTAGGATAAATAAAAAAAATCTTAGGAAAATTTTTGGACCAAAGAGAGAATGGAGAAGACTTACATAACAGTGAACTACGTGGTCTTTATAGGAAGCCAGCTATAATAACAGTTAAATCTCGTAGACTGAGATGGGCAGGGCATGTGGCACGAATGGGAAATTAAAGATGTGCATGGAAGCTTCTTGTAGGAAAACCAGAGGGAAAACGCCCAGTTGGTAGACCAAGAATGAGGTGGGAGAATAACAATAACTATTATTTGAGGGAAGTAAATTATGCAGGGGATGATTGGAAAACATTGGCTCAGTTTAGGGATGTATGAGAGCTTATATCCGCGCGACCATGAACCTACGGGTTCGATAGTCCAGTGATATAGTTAGTGAATCCAAACTATATCGACAAACTTTCACAAGTGCAAAACGAGACACTCAAATTCTACAAGCACCCATGAAAGAAATGCCTTACTCTAGATCTGCCATTCCTATCTACTCTCAAGATAAAATCTTAATACCAACCGGCATTGTTAGAAAGAACCAAAGAAAGCCAATGGAGGAATTTTTTTCTGAAATACCAGATTGGCCACTCAAAGAAGATGTCGAAAAATGTCGGATAGCAATAGGACATGACTGCATCCCTACCCATCTTCATCATCTTGGAATATTGAACAATCCTTTCTGCATGCTGTGTACAGCTGGTGCCATGGATTCTGCTCACCTACTCCACTGCCCCGCATTAACAAACTGCTACACTCCATCAACGCTACTGGGAGGCAAGAGGAAAAAATATCTCACTGCAACTAATTCACAGTCGAATCTCCAACCAGAGAACTCCATTCATAGGCCACGGATATACATTCCGGAATCTCTTAATATTATGAACCGGCCGTGAAATCCAACATTCAACAAGTAGAGTATTATTTCATCTTATAGCTTGACTGAAAAACAAAGATAATGATATTATAATATATAAATGTCCAGCGCCCTAGTCGAGTGGTTTAAGGCATGTTAACTTCGTGTAGATTTATCACCATGAGGGAAGAAATTTTCACATGGAATTTCGGTCAGTATGGTACCGGTGCCCATCCAGTCAGCATAGTGAGGTTGAGAAGAACAGCTATAACGGCTGAGGAACTTGGCATAGTGGCCACATGCCATCCCTATACGGCTAGATGATTTCCCATCTCTGCAACTGACAAGTGGAGGTGAAACTAGCAGGCTGGCTGGTAGGCCAAGGGCCTTCTATGCATGTCGCGCTATGGAGTTAATATATATGCAGATAGAAATATAATAATAATAATAATAATTTTATTTTAGGAATATTCCAAAAAAGTGTCTCCTTCAACCCAAAGTGATTTGTCGCCAGAGGTTCCTGTCTAAAGCATCTTCTTCCCTCAAATCTCTAGCTTCCATACTTCTCTACACTCCATCCATCCATCGTTCTCTAGGCCTGCCTCTTCAACTCTTCCACTAATAATAATAATATTTTTATTTCGGAATTTATCCACAATAATAATCTATCCATAGTAATTCTACCCGAGGGCAGGTCTTTCACTGCAATCATAGCATTTTCATGCTATGCTTTGCAGCTTTACTAGGGAATTGTAGGTGTGGTAGCTTCCCGTTGCTTTCCACACCGGTGAAGGACGATGATGAGATAATGATAAGGATGATGATGATGACCATATGATTTCGGGGACCGTTTGGGCCTTAGAGTTTTCCTGACATCTGTCTCACAGATAAAAACCTCACCCAGAAAAACTGTCCCGACCGGGGATCGAACCCGGACCCGCTGCGTGACAAGGCAGCACGCTACCTCGAGACCACAGCGGTGGACTCACAATAATAATAATAATAATAATAATAATAATAATGATAATAAAAGTGAGGGATTAGTTATGTATGAAATATATGTGTGTATTATACATATTTCAATTCAATTTATTTTCCAGATGCAGCTCATTACACAAAACACACACACACACACATTATAAGGCCCTCGAGGTGGAATGAAAAAAGAATCATAAAGGTATAAGCAGTGAAAGATAATCGGTTAAGTCATTACGTAATGTGGGTTTTTTTATATATATTTAGTTATAATTTACTGTAACAATATTTTAGGAACATCTGTACATAGTTTTTATTTCTTTTTATCAAAATATCGTTAAAAACTATCCTTCTATAATACAGTAGACAATATATTCTTTATGTACCTTGTACCCTATTTATGGAAGGCTCATGTAAAGTCGTGAAGGTGGAACTTCGCACGTCCACCTTCCAATTGTTTTGTAAGAGACACATTAGAAAGTATTTTAAAATCAACATTATATGAGCTGAAATACGACAAATTAATTGTGGTTTCATCGTTTAGTTAAATTAAGAGGAAAAATTTATAAGCGTAATTCACTTGTTAGAATGCCCAGTTGCGGTTTATCCGGCATTTGTTCGGGAATCTCCTCATCCCGATCTTGGCATTAAATGAGTACGATATAGAATTAAAACCATTAATGCACTTTCTTATGATTAGTTGAAGAAGTAATGAAAACATAATTATAAAATGTGCTCATCGTAATTATTTGAAGAACCCCCGTGCTGATTTCCCGGTTGTTGCCCGAGAATCTACCTATATCGATCATTCTTGGCATAAATGAGCTAAAAAACAAAATTCGTTGTTATTGTGAGTTAATCCGTAAAAGAATACCCCGCCAGCACAGGTATCTACGTACGTACTTGCCCCCCCCTCGTATCTTCCATGGCATCAATGAAAGACAAAAAATGGTCTTATTGTGGAGTTATTCGATAGAGATAAGCGCCTTTATGCTGTCGCGGACTTTTTTTTGCTCTAGACTTTTTGAGATATTCAATTCTGTGTACATTAATTTTTGTGTATTTGTTTACGGGTTTAGGCAGCGTAAACCATCTTTTTCGTAGCGTCAAAGAGTGTATTTTTTTCACGTTTTCCACTACACAAGGGCGATACTTGTAAGGGTGTAGGAGTTGAGTATAACAACTCTCTTATAACCTAGGTTCACCTCCCTGGGGAAATCTCTGAACATTTTGACCAAAAAAGCCCATCACAATAGGATCAACTGGTATGGCCGCGCATAAAAGTACGAATAAACAAACATTCAGTGTATTATAGTAAGTTAACAGTACATAGAAATACATTTCGAATTGGCTATTATTAATGATGCTAAGAAAATACTGGTATAGTTTTAAGCCATTTTAAAAATAACCGCGAGCCCATCCAAAACCTACCTCAAAGTACTGTACACCCACACACCCATACCACACACACACAACCACAAAACACACACAATATATATATATAATTCTTTTAAAATTTTAGTATGGTTTTCTTATTTTCAGATTTTTATTTCATTGTCTTTAATTTGATTACTTTATTCAACAGTAAGACATTATTATTATTGTTATTATTATTATTATTATTATTATTATTATTATTATTATTATTATTATTATTATTATAACATGTTCATCGAATGGAAGATCACAGAATACCCAAACAAATGTTAAGATATCAACCTGCAGGAAGAAGAAGACCAGGACGTCCACTCAAATTGGATGGTGTTTCTCTTGAGACCGAAACAGGTCAACAAATGGCCTAAATTCGTGAATGTACTATGATTATTATTATTATTATTATTATTATTATTATTAAATATATAGAGCCATGTATTATGTGTATACATTATACATACGCGTACGTACATACGTAGGTACGAACGGTACGGTGCATACCTCCACACATACCGTACAGTACGGTACATACGTACGGTACACCATTAATTGATAAAGTGTACAAAATAGATTTCTAATGGACATATTAACAGTATTACAGCTGCTTATGTTTTTTATTATTTGTTTCTGAAGATGCAATAAGATATTTATTTTATGTAGTATGCTGTAATCGGTCAGCTGAGATAGTTTAGCATTGAATGGAGGGGGTAATATGACGTCATGAGGTTAAGAGCACCCCCATCCTCTGCTCGTGACGTAGGATTGTATTGAACGGGTGGGGTGGAAAAGCGGGGAACTGGGGGCACTGGTTTATATGGCGTTTCAAAGTCAGAGCAGCGCCAGCAATGCAATGCGGCACAAATTGTTATTTCTCCCTCTTAGCATTTTGATTAATCTTATGTGTGGAAATTTTTTGTCAGATATTCTTTAATTTTTAGTGTAGCAGACAAAATACAGTCAAATGAAAAATTAAGACCACTGCCTTTGTTTTTATTATTTTCATGACGTGTATAAAAACTGAGAATTTACGTAAATGTTTATAAAGCATTTCTCCTGGTTCATTTTTTAAAATGATGACCATGGATTCTATAATTAATATAGCTGTCACGAAACACATATTTTTGTGCCTTTTATTTTCCACTTATTTTCCACCTCCATTCGTCTCTATCCATCCACTCCATATCCTACAGCCCTCTTGTTCGCATTCTAGTTCTTATTTCTTGCATCCACGAATTTCGAGGTCTTCCTTTCTTTCTTTCTTCTCCCAGGTGGACACCATTCCAATGCTTTTATAGATAATTTTCTTCTTGCATTCGTCGTACATGCTCGTAACAATTTTATTGTTTGTATCTTATATAATATACCATTTAAAATTTAATATTAATTTTTTTCTCTGTGACTTTATTTATTTATCTTTTTTTTTTCAATCTTGAGCAACTTGCTGCTCCCCTCAAGAAATCCATACCTCAACTCCATATGTGACAGTACTTATCATTATTGAATTAGCCTATATATTTATAACTTATTTTTCCAGGTTATATGTCTGTTCCTTAGGACACTATTTATCATGGCTGTTATTGCTCTACCTTTATTTATTATGTTCTTAATATCACTTTATTGACTATCTCTTAATTTACTTTTACCACCAAATACTCAAATTCTTCACATCCTCTAATACACCCCTTCTGATTTTCTAATATTAAATATTCGTATTCATGCAACAATTTCTGAACATAAGCTCTCTGTCTTTTTATTCTTGCGCAATTTTTATGGCCATCCGCAAATAACATTGTAACTTATACTCTATATATAATTTATTGTGATTCAGACTTTGTTTTTTACAATCAGCTGATAGATTTTTGCAAAAAAAACTTTTATGCTAGATTGTGACCATTGACACAATGAATGAATTTCACACAGTTGAAATGTGCAGGAATGTTTCAAAAGTCGTTTTAATGTTTCAGATTTCAGCAATGATGGAGTAGGTCAATAGGTTCTTCTTAATAAATTAGATGAATCTGGTACATCTTACCTCGTAAATATTTGTGTTTCATTTGTCATGTTTCTATATGCTGGCATGGTTGGTAAGATATACCAAATTACCTTATTTATTAACATCTTTATTGTTAAAAATTCACAACCTGGTGGGTTACTGGTTATTTTCCTAGCCTCTAGTTCCGAATTGATAGTTCCACTACTTAAAAAACTATTCTTGATTATTACTTATCGAACACTTGATAATATATAAATGTCCTTGTTTTACCCTATCTTTAACATAGCTTAAAGTATCAATACAAGTAAAATTCACGTAATGATCTAAGCAAATTTAATATTTTTTAATTGTATTGTTTTTACTACTTTTCGGCCATTTTAACGTTTCAATATCTTTACCAAAACTTTTGAACATTTCTCGGAAATATTTCAGATATTAAATCAACCTTTTAAACTGTCTTTACATCCAATTTGGATTATATTTCGGAAACTCTTTCGATTGCCTTTTTTTTAAACACTTTCGATTGCCCCTTTTTTTTAAAACACTTTCGATCAACTTTTCGGTAACAGTTTCAATCGCCTTCTCGGCAACACTTTGGATCACCTTTTCGGCAAGACTTTGGATTACCTTTTCGATAACACTTTCTTCGCCTTTGGGGCACGCCGTAGCGTAGTGGTTAAGGCACTGCGCTACAAGTCGGAAGGTCGAGGGTTCAAGTCCCCGGTGGGGTCAGGATTTTTAAACTGACCAAAACCTTCTGGCGGCACTATGGCCCTGGGGTCGACTCAGCCTCTAACGGAAATGAGTACCAGACGCTAGTTCTGGGGGTAAAGGCGGCCGTCACGCAGGGCTGACAACCCGGCTGACATGAAGTGCCGATTGTCTAGAAAAAGTGGGAGCCTTAACCTCCTACTACCCCAAGGGCCTCCGGGTCTGTTGTGGGATCACTTTACTTTACTTTTTACTTTCTTCGCCTTTTGGGTAACACTTTCGATCACTTTTTCGGTAACACTTTAAATCGCTTTTTGAAAACACTTTCGATCAGCTTTTTTAAAACACTTTCGATCACGTTTTTGAAAACACTTTCAATCACCTTTTTGGGGAAAAAAGAAAAACTTCCAAAATCTTTTTTTTGCAATTATTTTTGATTACATGTATGCTTGGATAGCCACCACAAAATGTTACCTCCTCTAGGTTCCCTGGAAGTAGCCTGAAATACATAGAGACCCAGTATTAGCCCTGAGTGCCACTCTAACAAACTAGAAATTACAAAGAAGCGGCTCATGGAATCAGATAATGGTGGTTACACTTAACAAGAGAAGTGTCAACCATTACACAATCTTACAAATTGTACATTACCACCCATCCGAGCTAAGTTCCAGTTGGAATGTAAACACACCAGATGTATGAATAACTATTTTACCTTTAAGCATGTAACAAAATGTAGTTTGCACTCTAACACTCGGAATAGAGAAAATAAAAATAATAAAAATATGAATTATTGAATTATCTAGCACTTGTCTATGTAAGCTATATGGGAGAATCTTAAAATATGTAATTATAATTTTTATAGATTAAATAAGCATTGTTTATTCTTACACTGAAATTTCAGTTGTTTTATAATGGCCACTTCTATATAATTATATGATATTACAAAGGAAACTATTTGAAAAGCAGAGAGAAACAAATTATTTTAAACAGTTTAGTGAAAAAAATCCCACATTAGCCATTGAGGATGTGGTGAAAATAACAGCAGGATTTGTAGATGAGTCAGCATGGAGCATAAATTTTGCTCTTGACGAAATTGTAAATAAAGGATATCTATGAAGATCATGGAAAAAACATAAAAATTTGATTAGGAAGCCCATAAATAATTTTTTGTCATAAGTAAATAAATAAGAAATGGAACTCCCTAATTAATGGTACCATCTTATCTTGTGTTCAGTCTTATTTCCTGTAAAATATGATGTTGCCTAAGAACAGTGTTTATATCGATGACAATTTCACACGCAATTCAATCATATGGCAGGTAAAAATAATACCACAGTTCCTCGAATAGACTTGAGTTGGCAGAGTAATACTTAATTGCAAGTTTATTTATAGTACAACTGGAACATAGCTCAGAATTGATATAGACTCAAGATTGAATGTTTTGTAATTAAAATTTCCAACCCCATCAGTTATTGATCCTGAACTCAGAAAACATGCATGATACCATCTGAACTAGCACATTGTGCTATATGTTCAAATTATATATCATGTAATTTAATAAACTAATGATCTTCTTAGTGACTATTTAACTCATGTCCCAAATTGGAGTCAATGACCAATCATATTTCAATGATTTTTTATTTACAACCAGTCACAGTCGTGTTTTGCGTCAAATTTATCAACCGAAGTTTATCATATTAAAGAAAGCTCCTCCTTTTTTAACATTCTGAATAGGTCGTAGCATTATTTGCAGTGACTGACTCTCTAAGAAATATGGCTACCAGATTGTATATATAGTGTATGAATGTCAGCAGATAGTGCATGCGGGAGATAATATAAAAACATTTGTAGTAATTGATTATACTATAAAAAAGAAACCACTGTTTGCACTTTTTTTAAACTAATTATTTTCCAGGAAATGACGTTGCAGAAAAATATAATTGACATATTTACATCATAGGACATCAGAAATTAATTAATACCTATAATGTTGGTTAAAATTTCTTCACTAGGGTGCATTCTTACAATATTGCAATCCTTTGGCAATAAATAATATGATCTGGTTGAAGTGATGAACAAAAGAAGCGTACCAATCATTTCTCATTTGTTTTTAAACATCACCGTTTACATTAAATATTTTAAAATAACTATAGTTAAATAATGATTTGTGAGTAAACAGCTTAATTTTATTCGTTAAATAGTCCTAACAAATGCCACTCTTGATTTCCAATTTATTGATAATTTGGAAATGACTCGTGGCATTTCTTATGATAAAATCGTAAAACATGTAGTCAATGTACCCATTTCACCAATTAAAAATGAAGAATCTTTTAATTTTTAATTGGTGAAATGGATACATTGACTACATGCTTTACCATGTAATTTGTTTTCTGTTTAATATTTTGGCCTCCTTTTTTTTTCTACCATATAACACACTTGTTAATACATGATATTAAAATATTTATTTTTGTTTGTTTTTTCAGTCCTTCCAAGGCAGCCAGGGAAGAGCATATCTCTTCAATTCAGTGTAAGTATTAAATTTCTATTAACTTTTTTAAATAACTTGAAAGGTCAGTTTTTAACTAAAAATTATGACCAGAGCCTAAACTTTAGGCATTATAAATCATTAAAACAGACATACAAAAAGTAATTCACTTACCATCCATGGAAACATCATAAGTTTCAAAAACAATTTTAAAAGTTCAATTTAAGATTGGCATTGAAGAATGAATACAGCCTAAATAGGATAATTAAAACCAATAAAAACGAAAAAAAAATTGAAGAAGAAAACAAATAGGAATTTATGAGATCAAATGCAGGGATTGTGACAAAATTTACATAGCAAAAATTAAATGAAATTTGAAAACATCTTAGAAATGTCAAATATGGTGAAATGGAAAGTCAACAACAGCTGCTCATGCTTGGTCTGAAAAACATCTAATTGATACAAAAGCCAGTCTAATTAAACAAATAGAAAAACAAAAAGAGCACACAGTTTGGGAAAAAATATACATTCAAAAGAACAAGAAAGAGAAACTTCTGAACTTCAAAATTCCCAGGATTCTGATTTGATCTGGAGGTTCATCGGTCCACCAACAGAGGGAGGAAGAAGCAGTTCTTCTGATCTACATAACATCGGTCGAAAAGAAATTACTGAAGATGAAGCTGCCTAGGCTTCGAAACCGGTATAATTAGAAGTCTGGATATGAGGTGAAGTATAAAACATTTTAATTAAAATATGCAAAAATACATTATAAATTATTAAAATTGACTAAAATATAACTAAACAAGGCAATACAGAGAGAATATGCATTAGGTTATTTTTTTGCTAGATTACATTATTAAATCACTTAATTAGCATATTTATGTTAACATTGTCGTATTTTTATACTACTGGTAATTTAAATTTTAAAAGTTTTAAACAATTTCAATTGCACTTGAGAACAAATTATGCTTCTTCTATGTCCATGTATCTTACCTTCTTATTGGTTGCATATTATAACCAATTTTTTTTTAAAGTTTTATAAGGTCATGCTGAATATCCTGTCTGATAACTAGAGTTTGGAAGCTGAGGAAATTTTTTTTTTTTATGTCTGAAGACGATATCCAACATAATATATATATATATATATATGATATGAAAAGAAAAATGAACGCTTGAGTCGGGATTTGAACCCGAGTCTCTAAACTCTGTACGTTTAGCGCTCTAACCAACTGAGCTACTCAAGAATTCCAACACAAACATACATTTTTCTTATATATGTAGTATTCTCAATTCACACAAGAGGTAGTGGGAATTCGTTCCAACACCATCTAGTGGCCAACATAACAGTTAAGCAATTTATATATTTAATACACAAGTGATCTTCTTGGTGATATAATATTAAAATATATATGTAGTCAATATGCCCATTTCACCAATTAATGTTTTAAAATGGTCAACAAGTTTCTACAGCCAAGCTGTCATTCTCAAGACCAGATATTGACTGATATATATATATATATATATATATATATACACACGCACAGATACTCATATACATTTTGGGTCATTGTAGGCCAGAAAATGATTGGTTTTATTTGCCCTTTTCGGCTTTTTTTTCCTTATTGGTCCTTTTTAGCCTTATTTTTAGGTCTTAACAGCTTTTTTTGCAACTTTACCTTTTTTCATTTGCATAATTCAAGAATTTTCAGTCTAGTTTCAATTCCAACTTCTTTTCAGAACACTATCTAGTTTTTCTTACCAAAGATTTTTCATATTTCAAACACTTTTGTTCCATGAGAAATTATTGAACCCTCTCAAAATACCTAATTATTTTTAAACACCAGCCTACTGACCATCTGAACTATTGTATTTCGACTTCAAATTTTCTAAAAAGTTGCCACTTTAAATTACCTCGCAGAGGATGAAGACAGCGAGTTTGGTTGCCTTTATCTACTTGTTAGCAACTGCAACACATTTTACGTCCTTTTTCCAGTTTTTTAGGTACTTTGTAGGATATCTTTAGGTCTTTTCAAAGGTCTTTTATACTTACTTACTCACTGGCACTCTCGAACCCATAGGTTCATGGGCCGCGCGGACATAAGCTCTCCATACATCCCTATCTTGAGCTAATGCTTTCCAATCATTCCCTGTATAATCTACTTCCCTCAAATCATAGTTAATGTTATTCTCCCACCTCATTCTTGGTCTACCAACTGGGCATTTCCCTCTGGCTTTCTTACAAGAAGCTTCCATGCAAGTCTTTCATTCCCCATATATGCAACATGTCCTGCCCATCGCAGTCTACGAGACTTAACTGTTCTTATTATATCTGGCTTCCTATAAAGACCATGTAGTTCATTGTTAGTAGTCTTCTCCATTCACCTGTCTGTTCATCTCTCTTTGGTCCAAAATTTTTCCTAAGTACTTTATTCTCAAATACTTGTAATCTCCTTTCCTCCCTTAAAGTAAGAGTCCATGTTTCGCACCCATGTAATATAACTGGTAGAATAATAGTTTTATATATTTTCAGTTTAACATTTTTTGAAAGGAGTTGGGACATCAAGAGTATCTGCAATGCATAATAGCACGCATTTCCAGAATTGAGCCTATGTTTAATTTCTTTGTGCATTTCATTCCTATTTGTGATTATTGTTCCTAGGTAT
>JASPKZ010006986.1:0-44329 GCA_030220185.1 Diploptera punctata | reverse complement strand
TCATATAAAACCGAAAGTTATTTCGTATTATTGTGTAATTTGACACAAATTTAAATAATTTCTATTGATTCATTTTCCATTGAATTATTTAAAAAATTATATATATATATAAGAAAAAGTGTTTCAATTGGATTCGCCTGGTGATGTAATGGATATCACGCTGAGGTACAGACTCAGAGTTCCAGGTTCGAATCCCGTCCAGGCATTTATTTTTCTTATCATACCAATATATATATATATATATATATACAGGGTGATTACAAATGATTGGAGCGATTTCATGATTTTATGGTAGCTGTAGTATTCGACATATTTTCACGAACTTTTACAGATACATAGAGCAACTTCCCAGGTTTTTTTTGAGATGTTACAGGTGCTCCATATGCTCCCCCTTGGTGATTCTGCAGATATCAAGTCTGTAATCAAGTTCGTCCCATACTCGACGTAACATGTTCCTATTAATTTGTTCAAAGGCATTGATTATGCGAGCTCGCAGTTCTGGTAAGTCTACTGGTAAAGGAGGCACAAACACTGAATCTTTCACATACCCCCAAACAAAAAAATCGCACGGCGTCAAATCGGGGGAGCGTGGAGGCCATGACAACAATTTCTGATCATTCTCTCCACTGCGACCGATCCATCGGTTTGGCAATCTCATGTTTAAAAATTCACGAACATCGTGATGGAAGTGTGGTGGAGCACCATCCTGCTGGTAGATGAAGGTCTCACTGTCGGTCGTCAGCTGCGGCATGAGCCAATTTTCCAGCATGTCCAGGTACACGTGTCCTGTAACGTTCTGCTCGCAGAAGAAAAAAGGGCCATAAACTTTGAACTGAGAAACCGCACAGAACACACTAACTTTTGGGGAGTCGCGAATGTGCTGCACAATAACGCGGGGATTTTCTGTGCCCCAGATTCGCACATTGTGTTTGTTCACTTTGCCATTCACAAAGAATGTTGCTTCGTCACTGAAGACAAGTTTTCACAAAAACCATCCTCATCCATAAACTGCTGCATTTGTGTACAAAATTCAAACCGACTCACTTTGTCAATGGGCGTAAGGGCTTGTAGAAATTGCAAGTGGTAAGGTTTATGCTTCAATCTTTTCCGCAAGATCTTCCAAACGGTCGGTTGTGGAATGTTCAGCTCTCTGCTCGCTTTTCGTGTTGATTTCTGTGGGCTACGTGTGAAACTCATCCGCACACTCTCAACCTTTTCTTCACTCACTGAAGGACGACCCGTTGATTTCCTTTTACAGAGGCATCCTGTAGCTTTAAATTGCGCATACCATCGCCGAATGGAGTTGGCACTCGGTGCATCTTTCTCGAACTTCGTTCTGAAGTGTCGTTGCACAGTTATCACAGATTGAGTTGAATGAAATTCAAGCACAGCATATGCTTTCTCCTCGCCTGTCGCCATCTTTGATAACTGCTGCGCTCTCTCGGTTTAAAGCTGAAACACGGCTGCGAGAGAAAACAAAAAAAACCTTATGAGTTTTTATACATAACTTTAAAGTTCTGTGAAGATATGTCAAATAAGATCGCTACAATAAAATCATGAAATCGCTCCAATCATTTGTAATCACCGTGTATATGTATTCAATGCCATGACGTAGTCATTTCGATATTATGTTATTGTCTCCGGCATGGCGTTTTTGTAACCCACTTCTGAGGTTGGGGCGCCTAGAAGGCGAAGTTACGCTACCTCGATGAAATATGATAGGTGATGATGATGGTGATGATGCGCCAGGAGAGGCCTTTATCCTGAACTTAATGAAAATGTTAATGATGATAATGATGATGTTCGGCGACCGTTTGGGCCTTAAAGTTTCTTGACATTTGTCTTACAGGTGAGGAAAAACCCGAAAAAAACCACCCAGGAAACTTGTCCCGACCGGGGATAGAACATGGGCCCGCTGTGTGACAAAGCAGCACTCTTCCTTTGTTGAAAATATTAATAAATTAATCCAGTGAATCGTATAGGATAAATTGAGAAAAATAAATGTCTCCGCTAGAGCTATTTTTAAATGTTCGTTTCAGATCAACCCATACTCCTAAAACTGACATTTATGATTTCTGCCGACAGTCTCAACATCATCTTAAAGCTGAACCTAGTATCAGAGCTGTGAAGCTGGTTTGAACTCACATTTAAGGAAATTAAAATAGTACAATTCCTTAAAAAAATTACTTGTTGGATAGTGTTAAAGAAAATAGAATCAGTGACACCCTTATAGCTGAATTTTAGTGTGGTCAAAACTTGTTTTTGCCAAGGCTTAATAACACTGCGCAGTTTTATAAGAGATTGATGTGGGTTTAAACAATTAATATACATTATCAAAATGACGGATCAAGAAAGTGCTACTGCTTTTGGAATGTGAGGGCAAAAAAAGTATATATATATATATATATATATATATATATCCCAATTCTGTCTTCTCTTTCTTGTACTCCTATTTATATTCTAAGAAAATCCTGTAATCGAGTCCGTTATTCGGTTATCCGATGCTTATGGTGTACAATATTAAAACATCGCCTTCCTTACATTCTTATGCCTGGCTCAGTTCCCCCAAAGTGAAACAAAGCACTCATTTCCAGTCCTTGGGCACTCCTTTAATCAATGCGATAGCAATTTCGGGATCTGTGGTAATGTACAATTAAAGCGATGTGAAACTTTCGTGTTCCCGGAACATCCGGAAATAGCTTACCACTTTTCAAGCTTTCAATGCAGGCAATGGTATGTTATTTTGGATTGAGGCCTGTGAACCGTCTTTGGAAGCATCTATAACCATAAGGAAACATTTTTTCGGATACAAAAGTGTGAAAGTGTTTCATACACGCCAAGCTTCTTTGCTGCTTCTGCAACTGTTAAAATCTTTTCTAAAACTCCAAAAACTTGAATTTTTAAGACCAAAAAAAAAGAAAACAAAAGATCTTTCATCCTCTACAGAAAACTGGAATGAAACAGCAAAGCAGAGAGGCATACTTCACTAACTGAAATTAGTTGATCCATCATTAAGACTACGGTATTCGAATTTTTTTACTTCCCAATAACGGTATTCCTGACGACAACGAGTTTTTTTCTGAAGATTACTAAAAAGAACATTCGTTAACAGCAAATACACTGCTCAAAACAATTAGAGGAACACTATGAAATATGCTAATATTTTTTTCATTGGTTAAAGATACAAACATGAAATTAATAAAGTACTTGAAAGACTTGAAAGCATAATAATAGTCCCTTCGATTGGTTGCCGGCCTAAGGAAGACAAGACCAGTGATGGGGCTGCCATCTTATAGCCTCTGGTCAGGCTTTTTTGGAGAAGAAAAGAAAATAAAGGAAAGAAGAAATGGAAGAAAGGAAAGACTCCCTAGCCCTCGGATGCCCTAATAGCGTCGGGGTCGAAAAAAACAAGAGTTAAACTAGAGAGGTTAGAGAGTAAGGTTAAAAGAGTGCAAAACACAAGTAAGTGGAAGAAATGTTTTGCTCAGCTTGGGCACCTTATGATCGCCACCCACATATCCCCTAGATGAGGACTCCTGAGGGTTATTTATTTATTTATATATTTATTGCTCATGTCAGTAAAAACAAATGAATAAAGCTGGCAATTAACTTTTCAAATAATTCTGCTATGTAAGCAATTGAATCTTGTGCTTATTTTTCAAAGTTAAACGCTCGTTATATAGAGTTAGTATCGTGTATGGCCTCCACGACATTCGATGACAGTTTGGCACCTTCGTGGCATGCTCCCAATAAGATTCTGGATTTCCTCTTGCGGGATATTCTCCCATTCCTCCTTCAGAGCATCTCCAAGTTGCTGCAGAGTTTGTGGAGCTTGATGTCGGTTCCTGACCTTCCTGTCTAGAAGATCCCACAAGTGTTCAATAGGGTTGAGGTCTGGGCTGACCGCTGGCCACTCCATTACCTCAATTTCATTCCTCCTCAGGAAATTCCTGGTGACAGCCGCAGAATGTGCCCTGGCATTATCCTGCATAAACAGAAATCCAGGGCCTACTCCAATGGCAGCAGGTACTACATGCTCTTCCAGAACGTCCTCGATATACCGGACAGCATTCAGTCGTTGGGGAACAAGTACAAGGTCCGTACGATTGTTGTACATAACTCCGGCCACACCATTATCGAACCTCCTCCGAATCTATCAATTTCCTGTACAGCCTCTGCAGAAAATCTTTCTCCTGGCCGTCCCCACACCCTCAATCGACCATCACAACGTGTAAGGCGATACCTGGATTCGTCCGATAAGAGCACAGACTCCCACTGGTTCAGGTTCCAATCACAGTGGTTTTCAGCTGCCTTATGCCCATTTGTTAAGCGTGGTTTTTTAACGGGCCTTTTTGGACGAATATTCTCTTTCCTTAATCTGTTCCTTATGGTTTGGTCTGAAACCCGGATTCCGGAAGCCATATGAAGGTCATTCTGCAGGCCTTTTGCAGTTTTTGTACGCTGTCGAAAAGCAGAAAGAACAAAGTATCTGTCATCCTTGGGGCTAGTTTTAAATTTACCGCCCTGGCCACGTCTTCTACAATACTGACCTGTCTCTCTGTGCCTGTTGGGTAACCTGGTCACCACGGAAGGAGAAACCCCAATCTCTCTAGCCACTTGTCGCAGAAATTGACCTTGTCGTAAAAGATGTAGAGCATGATACACTTAAAACTAATTTAAATGCCTCATTTTGTCAGAGACTTCAATAAACAAGGCAATAATCAACATTCGTCACTATACCAACATCAGGAAGCTTACCAATTAGAAGTGGCCAGTGTCTTCCAAAATAAAAAAATGCTCTATATTTGTTATTTGAGGTAATTTCTCTGTATTTAGGCCATGCATCTTTAAAATTTGTATCAAATGATAAAATTAATAATTCAATTTACATATTGTCCAACTTTCAGCATCACAGCTTTAAAAAACAATTACTTATTCAATTTATTACAAGTGTTCCTCTAATTGTTTTGAGCAGTGTATCTTGAAATCCAAGAATAGTATTGTAAATTAAGTTCACAAAAGTGGAATAAGAAATAATACTCTATTTCTTAATTTTTTTTTTCGAAACTTAAAGTTAAGTGTTAACGAATGACTGCATTTATTTTTTTTTTTTAAATTGGTTAATATAACTAAGAGAAACCAATGTATATTAGAACTATTGTATTTTCGAAAATAAAAGTAATGTTTAATCAAAAATTAATTGCATTTTATGTTTGTGTCTATGGAAAAAATCCCTAACTTTGCGCATCACTCGTCTTCGTCTTTCATATTTTATTATTTTTTGTGCTTCTATTATATCCTCTGATATATTTACAGCCATTCTTATTCATATCCGCCATTCTGGATTATAGTGTTCACATTTATTTCAGCATTCAAAACTTTAACAACAATATGTCCATTCCAACATTTCTGAGTTAGGATGTTCTTGCAGAGAAGGCCTCAATTATTAAGCGTTATATATAACAACTAGCTGGCCCGGCGAACGTCGTATCGCCTTTAAATATTTTTACGTTAATTTTTTCCGATGTTTTAATAGTTGTCTGCTATTCGGGGCGGAAACGTATCCAACAAATCAAAGATCATAAAAATCGGTCCAGCCGTTCTTGAGTTATAAATAGTGTAACTAATCCGACTTTGTTTTGTATATATATAAGTCCCGGCCACGCGTTGCTATGGCTGAAGTATACGTTAAATTATGTTGTAGTAAACTAAGTGAGAAATCTAAATCAGAAAGTTTTTGTTTTACACAATTTTTTAGTTCTGGTACGTTAACTACACCCGGTATAAATAAGGGTGGTGGTTTATGTGGAAGTGGTTTTGTTGACTGAGATGAATTTATGTTGTCTGCATTCTCAGTATCATCCATAAGTGTATCATAAGGATTATATACGTTTATTGATGGAATATTTTGAGAAGGCTTGCTAATTTCATTATACTTTCTTTTTTTTATACGAACTTGTTGGCAGTTTGGATTCTCATCATCATCATCATCAAGAAGTCTCTGTACAGTAATATCATCTTGTGATATATAATAGTCATCTTGTTTTTCATTTAATTGAGGCATGGAGATTGTTTCTGCAATATTAGGCATATTATTATAACTAACAGACTTACTTACAATTCTGTTATTCCGTTCCTTAGGACCTTCATATGTTTTTAAATTTACATTCTTGTTAAATGTAAGATTTATGTCACATAGGCCTATACCAATTTGCGGAAATTCAATTGATATCTTATCATTCATGGTCTCTAGAACTGATTCGCCACATTGTTCAATGTCCCTTCTCGGTCCAGTTAAATTTAAATTAAGTTGCTGTCTTTCAGCCAGATTACTTAAAACTAATACTTACACACGAATTAATATTATTATCAGTATATTGAAAATAAAATAAACACAAACACACTTCAATTATGAAATAATCAATATTTGAAATTCGCGGTTGCAACAAAAATCACAGCCACCTGGTTATATAATAAACCAATTACCTTACACCGCCATCTGTTAAAATCGTGTGATATATTATAGTCATCTTGTTTTTCATTTAATTGAGGCACGAGGCACGGAGATTTTTTCTGTAATATTAGGCATATTATTATACCTAAAAGACTTACTTACAGTTCTGTTATTCCGTTCCTTAGGACCTTCATATATTTTAAATTGACATTCTTCTTAAATGTAAAATTTATGTCACATAGGCCTATACCAATTTGCGGAAATTCACTTGATATCTTATCATTTATGGTCTCTAGAACTGATTCGCCATATTGTTCAATGTCCCTTCTCGGTCCAGTTAAAATTAAATTAAGTTGCTGTCTTTCAGCCTGATTACTTAAAACTAATACTTACACACGAAATTAATATTATTATCAATATATTGAAAATAAAATAATCACTGAACACACTTAAATTATGAAATAATCAATATTTGTAATTAATTGAAATTCGCGGTTGCAACAAAATGCACAGCCACCTGGTTAAATAATAAACCAATTACCTTACACCGTCATCTGTTAGAATCGTATGGAACTCACAGATAAGTGTAACTCTTTGTTAAATAATAAACAAATAATTTTCAATAGAAAATAATGCGACTATAAATTTAGTTATAAACAACCGTAGGTATCAAGTTGGATCAAACAGCACACAGTGTGCAAAATTTATTAAATTCGGTTCAGTAGTTTAGGATTTCATCGCGGACAAACAACGTGACACGTAATTTTTATATATTAAGATACGTATTTCACTATTCGTTGTTGGCCTTTTTAATTGTATTTTCAGTTTGTAAATCAATATCCTACATTTTTATTACAAGTTAGATTCAACTTTAAGATGCTAAACATCTTTGATAACAACGCGTGTACTATATAGGATTTTTTGTTTGTTATATCGGTAAATTCTGTATGTAATTTATTTGTATTTATGCGTACACTTGGTCTAGTGTTGTTTATCTGTATTTATATACTGGCATATGCTGAGCTGAACAACCCGCTGTGTGGGGAGGGATTGGACGAAAACCAACGAGGTGCGAAATTTAGTAAAACTCCAGGAAGGAAACCGTATGCCCTAACATTAATCTGGAAACGTTGACCTTCAAGCCGTCACCTCCAGTCTTACTGTTTGAATAACGTAAGTAGCATGTTTTGAAATAATGTATAGTACCTCTGTATGAACACGCTCACCCGACAACTGATATCACTGCAATAACATTACCCTATAGCGGTTTATTCAGCTCGGTATGTAACATACACTTGTGTAAAGTCACTGAATATTTTAAGAAGTATTAAATTACGATTAAGGATGAAATGGAACGTAGTAATGAAATTCCAACCTGCATTTACTCGATAGCTGAGGAAAACCATGAAAAATGTCAGGAGCTTGGTCTTAAGATTTTAAATCGGAACATCCAATTTCTTCCTTTCTTCTATCTTATTTCACGAGTTAAGTGGATGATTAATACTTCAGCTACTAACGTTTGCCAATTTAAATGAATTTATTATTATTATTATCATCATCATCATCATCATCATCAGTATTAAGATACAAACAATTAAATTGGTATGGATATGTACGACGAATTCAAGAAGAAAGGTTACCAGAAAAGCATTACAATGGTGTCCACCTGGAAGAAGAAAGAAAGGAAGATCTCGAAACTCGTTGAGGACTGGAGGCCATGGAGTGGATGGATAGAGACGAGTGCAGAAGGAAAATAAAACTTTAAGCACAAAAATATATATACATATTGGAAATCTATATATCCATCCATAGTAATTCTGTCCGAGGGGAGGTCCTTGACTGTAATCATAGCATTTTCATGCTATACGTTGCAGCTTTACTAGGGAATTGCAATGTTAAACATTTAATTATAACATCTATAAGCGTCACTGCTATAAGGTAAAAATATTCTCTTTAATTCGCTTACTTGATATAGTCAGCTTCTAGATGGCGGTGAAGACCGAGTTCTCGCGACATCTAGTAATAATGGAGAGTATAATACATATATAAGAAAAATAAGTGTTTGAACTGGATTCGCCTGGTAGTGTAATGGATATCACGCTGAGGTACAGACTCAGAGATCCGGGTTCGAATCCCGTCCAGGCATTTATTTTTCTTATCATTCCATATATATATATATGAAAAGAAAAATGAATGCTTGAGTCGAGATTTGAACCGGAGTCTCCCGACTCAAGCATTCATTTTCCTTTTCATATCATGTTTGCCCTCATTGCCAAATGTCAAAAATATAGTTATAATATATTATTATTTTAACATTTTGTAATATTTTGTGAGTTTTTACGCTACGTTAGCTTCCTACTGTTTAAAGCAACCCATTAAAGACAAATCTCACTCTGGGGCCAGCCCATAACATAAGATTACGGAAATGATTCAAAATTTAGATTTACAATAATTTCTGCAGTGGAAATGTATGATTGATCAATTAAAGGATAGTATGCATTCAGCAGCTTTAGAAGCACTTGGGACAGAAAATCTAGAATTAAAAAGAAATAATGAAATGGTTTAATCACGATATTAAAAAAATTGTACAAGAAAAAAAGAAAGCGCAGATGAAATGGTTATCAGATCACTCAACATCATCTCGAAATGAATATATCACTTTCTTCTTCTTATTCTTCTCCATCATGGTTTAGGCTTATTTGCTAGCCTGTTCAGCTCCAAATTGCTGCTCTTTCCATCTTTTTCTTGTCTTCCCAAACTACTTCTTCCTAGTGGTGAATAGTTGTATGCTGCTTTTGGTATTCTATTCTCAGTCATCCTTGCCAAGTGTTCTTTCCAGTTTGTTCTGTGTTTCTCTATTGTTGATTTTAATTCCTCTATTTTTAGTTTTCTTATTTCTGTGTTATGTTTTTTGTCTGTTCTTGATTTGTATAGTTAGCAGATTTGTTTTGACTTTTACTTCAGAATTAAGGCTTCTTATAAATTTATATACTTTGTCTTGTCTTCCGTGTAAATTGTGTTCCATTTTTGCTATGTATTTTTCCCAATGTTCTCTATTTAATTTTCTGGTATATTTTTTTACTAATGCTATTGTTCTATTATATTTTATTCTGTTTTGGCCATTCTTGTTGTTTAAGTATTTTAAGTAGGCCTCCTTTTCATCTCTTATATCACTTAAAACATAAAACAAATGTGGAAGTAAGAAGAAGAACAAAAAATGAGTACTGGGATGATATGTGCTCGAATATAGATCATTCTATTGGATATGCTAGATCCAAAGAAGCTTGCAAAACATTACAAAATATCAGGAAATCAGAAAGAAAGAAGATAAATATTCAGTTGATAAGACCATCAGTATGGATGCACATTGTAAAGGTTTACTTCAAGAAAATAGAAATGAGTTTCAACTTCAAGATGCGGATGTAGAATATAAATTTTACACTCCAGAGATAACCGAAGATGAAGTAAAAAGAGCTTTGAAAGAGGCAAAAATTGGGAGAGTACTAGGACCAGGAAATATTCAGACAGAACTCCTAAAACATGGAGGAGATATTTTTGTAATATTTTTAACAAAACGTTTTAATAAATTCAAATTGGAGACGATATCCCAGAAGACTGGAATTTATCGTACATTACTCCAATTAAAGAAAGGTGATAAAAAACTGTCTTCCAATTATAGAGGTATAAGCGTTATACCTTCAACAGCTGCGATTTTTAGTAAAATTATAAATTTTAAACTTAAGGAGATAAAAGATAACTTAAGAGAAGAACAGTGTGGATTACGGATTGGAAGATCATGTATTGATAATATTTTCTGCATTAGAAAATTTTAGCAAAAAGTAAAGAACTACATATGACCTTTATTGATTTAGAGATGGCATATGATAGTGTACCTCGACAGTTGTTATGGATGGCAATGAGAAATATGAATATCTGTGATAAATGGATTAATATTGTTAGGAGGATCTCTATAGTAATACAAAAGCTAAAGTAAAGATACATATTTTAACAGAGGAATTCACAGCGAATAAAGGTCTTAAGCAGGGATGCAGTTTGTCACCAATTCTTTTTAACATTTATTTAGACCAGGCTCTTAACTTATGGTATAAAAATGTTCTGAAATGGGTATTCCTATAGGAGAAAAGTACTGCATTCATTGTTGTTTGCAGATGATCAAGTAATTTTTGCAGGGGGATGAAGTTGATATGGAATATATAAATAAACTAATGGAAGAATATAAAAAATGGGGACTGAATATAAATTTACAGAAAACAGAATATATGTGTTTGGGAAAGGATGTGGATGACCTCATACTTGAAACAGGGAAAATAAAAAAATGTGAATTTTTTTAATATCTTGGGTAAATAATTACAAGTTTAGGTACCTGTGAGAGAGATGTATAGACTAAAACTGCAATGGCAAAAAAAAAAATGCAACTAAGACATTGCATGGAATAATTTGGAACAAAAATATTACAAAGGAAACTAAAATGAAAATTTATAAGAGCATAATACAGAATATTTTGTCATATGGAAGTGAAACTTGGTCTTGACGGAATTACAAAAGAATAACATTAGAGCAGTTGAATTTGATTATTTTAGAAGAAGCCTCCAAAAAACAAGATAGGATAAAATAAGAAATGAATTCCTTTGGAGAGAAATGAATGTCACCACGTATGTTGTTAAGAGGATTGAAAATCAAACGCTTAAATGGTATGGCCATGTACAAAGAATGGAAAAAGAAATATGGCCAAAAATATATACCAATGGTCACCCCCTGGAAGAAATAAACGTGGCAGACCAAGATGGAAATGAAAAACCTACGTCAGAACCATAATGCATGATAGGAATTTGGAAGAGGGAGATTGGAATGATAGAGGTAAGTGGAAACTGAAGACGGCAAACCTATAAGTGAGGGAAAGCCGAAGAAGAAGAGAAGAAATATTTATGATTATATCGAGTAGGTTGTAAAATCTGAAAGTGCACAGAACGTTAAAAAGAAAATAGCCCAAATTTACTCATTTAAAAACGTGTAATAGATTCGAAGTTTCAGTACAGATAAATTATTTTTCTTCCCTTTTGAAACGAAGATCCTTTTATATTATAATGTTGGTATTATATCCCTGAAGACTATAATTTACACGAGATAAGAATAGTTTTCCCAAGTTGGTCCTTTTTAAATTTTTATATTCTATTCTTTCGACCTTCCTCCCCTTCCTTAATGCGAATACAAACGACTTAGTTATGCAAATGTCGATAACCAAAAACTCCATCTGAGTAAAAGTGAGAAAAACGAACTGAGAGTGAAATATTGAAGGTTGATGTTATAAGAAAGTAGATTTAAGCAGACTTAGAAAATCTTCGTCCTTATAGCACGATACGATTACACATGTGTAACCATAATATTTTATATGTGTGTGTGTGTGTGTGTGTGTGTGTGTGTGTGTGTGTGTGTGTGTGTGTGTGTGTGTGTGTGTGTGCGCGCGCGTGTGTGGGTTAGCTCTATATATAACTTAAACATAATAAATAATTATATAATATTTATTTAAATTGGCAGAATTTAAGGCCATAGGGCCCTATCATACACTCAACCAGTGAGTAAATTATACGAAATTCATTATTTCTTTTAATTAAATATATAAGTAATATTGAATAATACTGACATAGGAATGCACTTATAAATAAATAAAAATGCTTTAAATAAAATATACATAAAAACATGTTTGTATGTATGTATTTATGATTTATCGAGTAATGTATGATATAACCATAAAGGGTGACACTATGATAGAGTTTCCGAAATTATGTTTATTTTTTTCTTAAAAAATCTACTGACCAGCATGTCCTGATTTCTATGGCAATTGATTAAAATAACGGGAGATGAGACAGTGGAATGAGAAGAAAAATAAAGTCCTATGATACCAAATATTATATTTTATTCAACTGGGATTTAGTGTTAAATGTTATGATTAGAGGATATAATGTGAAAGTGACCTGACTTATCTGGAGTTATATAATGTACATAATTAGGAATAGAAGAGTAAGAGAAAGCAAAGTTGTTGCGCCACTCAGCCGGAACCAAGACAGAAATTTAGTTGATGCAAAAACATGGCCATACCTTCAAATAGTACAAATAAATATAGCGCATGCGTTATGAACACTTGGTGTAGCTTGTTTGACAGTTAAGTATTCAAGTCAATAGTCAAAATGTGGCATGACGAGTGTCTGTAAAGATACATATATTTTAGATGGTGAATCACGACTTTTCGACCTATGTGTTTCAACTCACTAATCGATAATCAAGGGGCATGATGACAAATAATTTGAAACATTATTTCAAATATTGAAAAACAAAATTGGATACTCGAACAAGTACTCGAATAAGTACTTTATTTAACTACGATCTGTAACCGTTCAGGTGATTAGCATCACAGTTAAAATCTAAGCGTGAAAGGGCCAACAAATTCTGTTCAAAGACAACTATTTCAAAAGATTAAGAATAGTTATCCTAAATGATGAACCTAGAGTGAAACATTTAAATTCATCTTATCCACATATAAGCTATGGACTATTGCAGAGCATGTATATAGTTTACATAGGAAAAATCACCAATCAACTCTTCAAGTAGTGTAACTATGCAATGGATTCATGTCATCAGCTACGGCTAGAAACATGTAATGAAGAACGCAATTAATAAATTATAAATTAATGGTCATATATGAAAATAAGTAGATGCGTTATTTTGTAGATGGTATTTCTGTCACGTGTATTAGAGATAATTTATCTAGGAACGATTTGGTTACCAAATGAAATAACTGTGTATATAATTGCCGTATTCCGGTCATGTTTCCGCTCTCGAAATAAAAGTAATTTGTCAAGAAACAGACAGGTTACATCTCTAGAGAGGAATTCGTTACACATGTTTCTGTGACGTCACTGGCCTCTTCCCTTCTTCCTCCTCACATTTATTATATAACGTCTGGTGTATAATATCTTCCTGTCACCTTAGAGTAACGTTCATATAATACACTCTTTTAAAAATAAGTCATCCTGATACAAGTCCTATTTGGAATTACATAGACTATACATTCAGAAAATTTCGTAAAAAATTAGCAATGGCAATTCACTTCATTAAATCAGAACCTCTTTTGGAATGGTCACCTTCTGGTAGAAGGAAACGGGGCAGGCCAAGAACAACTTGGAGAGGAGAGATCCATAGATTGATGAACGACGGAGGTCTGGAGGAGGATGAATGGCGTGATCGGCAAGAATGGCGAATGGGAATACAGGGTAACCGCTGAAAAATGGAGAGGCCCTCAAAAGTAAAGTAAAAAAGTAAGTAAATCAGAACAATTTCAATGTTGACCGTTATTCTGGAGAAAAATTCGTTGCTTCTCGTGCAGCCGAACCGCGTTCGATTCTGCTCGGGTTAAAAATCTTATTTGAGTAAAGGCAAATCGTAGGAATTTTGAAAATTTGGAAAAATAACCTAAAATCCATTAGGTTTTACTTTTAATTACCTAGAAACATTTTTTGGGAGATCTGACTTCGTGGCATGATATTCCCAGCCTCTCCTGGGGACTGTTTTATGTAGTCCTACTTTCCAGTGCGAGAATAAGATCTTCCAAAACATTTGAAGGCAAATAAAAATACAGATATTGAAGTATAATATTTGAATGGATGAATAAGTAGGATTGTGTTCCTTGAAGGGCTAGGGCCTCCTACGAGAAGGGAGGGCTCATGAGTTAACCAACGCGGCGATCTATTCCACATGATAAGGTGTTTGTACATTATTCTTGTTTGTTGTAAATTTTTAGATTTTTTTGTCATAATTCATTCAACTCACTTCTGTTACAGGCGACATTGCACCAGTGTACTCCTACTTGCTGTTTGAAGAGTTCCGCTTATTTTCTTCTTCACCTGCCTTGCGTCCTCTTGCCTACGTACGGGACCCACATGGTGGTTGTCTGCTCCCATCTGGCGTGTTGTAACCTCGTGTCCGTCCATTTCCACTTGGTCACAGCAGCTCGTTATGAGATGCTCTCAGATGCAGTGATTTCTTGGAGCCTCTTGTTGGATATCTCGTCTTACCTTGTTATGTCCAGTATTTTCCTTTCCATTTTCCGTTGGCATTTTTCAATATTTTTCCGATGTCTATCTGTAAGGGACCAAGCCTGACGCCATATAGCAACACGGGAAAACATGGATGTCGAGCGCCTCTAATTTCATCTTCCAGTTGTTGTGCCTTGTCCAAAATTTACTATCATTATATTATTATTTTATTATTTATTTTATTTGATGAAATGAAGGCAATACGTTATTTTCTTCCACTTTACCAGGGTTGAATTTTACAGTAATATTACGAATTAACTATAAATTAATAATGCATATCACTCAGTGTATATATGTTAACGGATGTATAAACTGTATTAAAAATAATAAAAAATAAAAACCTATAACTTGACTATAAGTAAACATACTGACGTGATAATGAAAGTATATTATATAAATAATAATAATAATAATAATAATAATAATAAGCCTAAAGAAGTATTCAACAAACTTATTTTTAAGTTTTTTTTCGGCAGTACTTGATAAAAGAGGGCAGGAAATACCAGAGATGGGTAGCTGAAACAAGGAAGTCTGAGGAATAGTAAGATGTTGGAAGTAGAATTGCAGCTGGTGAGCCTATTAGATTTTTTTCTCGAATGTGTGTATGATTTGTGATGTTGATAGGAAGTGACTTTAAAGGTGGATGTACGATGTGTTTGTCAAAGTAGAGTTCAAGATGAGAGACATCTTTCGTCTATATTTAGTTTAATCGTGTTTTTGATATGTTTAAAGCTATAATTGATTCTAGTCTTGTTTCCTCACTTTTTATTTTAAAATATAAGAAATTTTGGCTTCAACGTCTCTGAAAGATCGCGATTACATAATTATCTTCCCAGTCTCTGTGAAATAGTAGTTACGTTGGTCGCCTTTAGTTCCGAAATTATCATCCGTCATCTTCATGGTTTAGGGCTATTGGCCCGTTCCGACATCTAGAAGTTTTAAAGCAATCTTCCCATCTTCGTATAGGTCTTCCTATAGTTCTATTTTCATGTGACTTGTAGTGTAATGATACATTGAGGAATCTACTTTATTCCATCCTGTAATATGGATGTTACATTGTTACATTGAACAATTTCAGTATTACAGTTATTGGTGATTGCTTTATTCTAATGTAACATATGTTTGTCTGGTCAGTAGAAGAGAAGGCAACGTGGCCTTAAATCCACCAGGCTAATTAAATAAATAAAATATTTAATTCTTCCCTGTATATGGTATTTTTAACCTGTTTTGCAAGTGTATAACCAGCTGTTCCTCTTAAAATTTCGCCTCCCTTGTTTTCATTTTTCTTCTCTATAATCTATTAATTGTCTAATTCGCACTGACATATGCTTATATCAGTGTTGGCACTGCCATACGTTTATAAAATTCTATCTGTTTGTGTCTCTCTCATAGTTTGTTGTATAATAATAATTATACTTATTAGTACATAATTTTAAATATATTAAGTTTCAAATCTTTTGATTGTCTTAGATGAAGCTTGCAAAAAAACAAGACAGGATAAAATAAGAAATGCATTCCTTTGAGGAGAAATGAATGTCACCACATCAGTTGTTAAGAGGATTGAAAATCAAACTCTTAATGGTATGGCCATGTACAAAGAATCGGAAATGAAAGGTAGTAAAAACATATATACCAATGGTCACCCCCTGGAAGAAATAAACATGGCGGACAGAGATGGAAATGGAAAACTTATGTCAGAACTATAATGGAAGATTGTAATTTGGAAGAAGGAGATTATAATGATAGAAATAAATGGAAACTGATAACGGCAAACCTATAAGTGGGGGAAAGCTAAAGAAGAAGAAGAAATTTCCAATCTAATCATGTTCCTTTTTGAACACTTATCACAACACCTAGATAATTAAATGTATTTACTTGTTCAATAATAACTAACTAACTAACCCACTGGCACTATCGAATCCGGAGGTTCATGATCGTGCGGACATAAGCTCTCCATACATCCATATTCTGAGCTAATGTTTTCCAATCATTCCCTGTATAAATTTTTTCATTGAAATCATAGTCAATGTTATTCTCCCAACTCATCCTTGGTCTACCAACTGGACGTTTTTCCTCTGGTTTTCGTACAAGAAGCTTCCATGCACCTCTTTCATTACCCATTCGCGCCACATGTCCTACCCATCGCAGTCTAATTATTATCACTCTTTTGGATGGTTCAGACTATTTTTTCATTTTAGATATAGGAATTTTCAAATTAAACCTTTGTTAATTCATTGGCTTTGTTTTGAAGGTTGATTCTGGTTCCAAAGTGCACAGGTTAAGACGGCCGAGGTCAATAATTTTTTCAGGGCATAAAAATCCTTAGTATGGCTTCCTTCGGTTGGGATTAACAGCCGAGAGTCCCGGTCGTAGATTTACGGCTCATAGAAGAATATTAAATCTGAAAAAATATATCTAAATATTTTTTGGTATATTCACGCCGAGATTTGAATTGCGACGGTATTGATCTCACATGTTAAACGCCTTCGATGTTCTGATCCGAAAAATAAAATCCTATCTTCCTATCTACATTAATGTCATCAATTTTATTAATAATAGTTTAAGTGTGTGCAATGGAGAGATTTAATTTAACATAATAGAATAAGACTATTATGATCAAGTGGGTTGGATTAGGAAGTAGCGTTTGAAATTTTTATCCTGGAGATTAAAAAAAAGCCTAGTTTCATTGAACCTTAATATGATTTTCCTTATTTTCTTCAGTCATCAAACTAAATTCTGCCTTGGAATCCATCATTATCAAGATTTCGGAACACATTAAAAAGTTAAATCAGTAAATTTTACATCTAAATTAACATATATATATATATATATATATATATATATATATATATATATATATAGGCACCCTATTCTATATTACCTTATTTATTTATTTATTTTACCTCATGAAGTTGAGAAAGTAAGGGTTAAATTATGCATATAATAATTATAAATTATCTACATTTTGATTAATGATGTATAATATGCATAGGCTACACAATATAAAGTTGACAAGGGAAAAAAAGAAAAATACTACTACTACTACTACTACTACTACTACTACCGCCACCGCCACCACAACACCACCACCAAAATACATATACGGTACTCTATAATCTAAGATTGGTTAATATTTTTTTGTTTTTTTATAATGCGCAAATTTGTCTAATGTGGATAAAATTGGTCAATATTTTTTTTGTTTTTTATAATGCGCAAATTTGTCTAATGTGGATAAAACTGGTCCTATGCGATTCCGCTATGAACAATTTATCTGTAGTGAGTTTAGTTTTGAACTGTTTTTGAGTCGGGAAGTCCTTGATGTACGATGGGAGTGAATTCCAGAGTCGGATATCTGAAACAAGGAAGGATGAAACGTAGTGAGATGTTCGATGTAGAGGAAAAGAGTCGTGTGTTTAAGTTATGGTGGGAGAATAGTGAATGGAAGTGAGTAGAAATATAAAGGGGTGATAAGGTGGACAAAGTGTTGTATAAGAAGCAGAGGCAAAGTATGAGATCTTAAATCGTCTATATGGAAGCATGAAATAAAAATATGAGGCCATAATTGTTCCATTAAAAGCTAATGGATAATGAGAGAATCTGTAAAATGCCCAAACCGGAGCAAATACATGTCGCAATAATATTATTTCTGTCGATTGTATATTTTTCTTTCGCCTATTTAACTCATGCCCCAAATGGAAGTCAATGACCAATCACTTTTCAATTAATTTTCATTTACAACCAATCACAGTCTTTTTCACCTCGATTTTATCAATTTAATTTTATCACTTTAAAGTCAAGCTCCTCCTTTTTAACATTATGAATAGGTTAGACCATTATTTTGCAGTGACTGACTCTCTAAGAAATATATGGAATAGAAAAATGTATATATTAAGATGTAAGAATTCTAGAATGCACGTGGCTACCAGATTGTATATATAGTGCACGAATGTAACCAGATAGTGCTTGCGGGATATAATATAAAAACATTTGTAGTAATTGATTATGCCACAAAAAAACCAATGTTTGCACTTTCTTAAAAGTATTATTTCCTAGAAATGTACGGTCCAGAAAAATATAATTGACATATTTACGTCGTAGGCCATTATAAATTAATTAATTACCTGTAATGTTGGTTATAAAATGTTTTATGTGTTTCATTCTTTCTCCACTACGGTGCATTCTTACAATATTGCGATCCTTTGGCAATAAATAATATGATATGGTTGCAGTGATGAACAAAATGAAGCATAAGAAACTTTTCTCATTTGTTTTCAAACATCGCTATTTACATTAAATATATACATATTTTACATTAATTACATTTTAATAAAGATTTGTGACTAAACAGCTTAATTTTATTCGTTAATTAGTCATAACAAATGCCACTCTTGATTTCCAAATTTTCTAAATAAATTTACGACTCACGAAGTGAGTCGTGAATTTAACCCTTACATTCGTAATGTATCCTTTTGGATACATCAGTTGGTTCAATTGATTTAATACTTTAAATAAATCAGAAGAAAACGAACAAAAACAAACCACTTAAATTTGTGTCAAATTATACAATATACCTAATAATAACAGTTATACAAGATTCCGTTTTCGCCGCGGTCCGCCACTTTCAAAATAACTAACAGACGAAATTTGTGTTTTGCCAATTTAAGGGTTAACGATAATTTGCAAATCACTCGTGACATTAATTATGACTATTTAACTCATGCCGCAAATGGGAGTCAATGACCATTCACGTTTCAAATGATTTCTGTTTTACAACCAATCAGAGTCGTGTTTCACGAAATATTTATCAGTGTTATAATTACCATATTAAAGAAAGCTCCTCCTTTTTAATATTCTGAACAGGTCTGACCATTATTTTGCAGTGACTGAGCCTGTGAAAAATACGGCTACAAGATTGTATATATAGTGCATGAATGTCAACACATGCCGCATGCGGGAGTTAATATAAAAACATTTGTAGCAATTTATTATACCACCAAAAAAATAAACCACTGTTTGCACTTTCTTAAATGTATTTTTTCCCATGTAACAATCCACAAAAATATAATTGTCATATTTACATCATACGACATCAGAAATGAATTAATATACAGTTTGATGTGTTTCATTTTTTCTCCACTAGAGAGCATTCTTACAATATTGCGTTCCTTTGGCAATTAATAGTATGATCTGGTTGCAGTGATAAACAAAAGGAGCAGATGAAGCGTACCTATCGTTTCTCATTTGTTTTCAAACATCGCCGTTTACATTAAATATATAAATATTTTAAAATAACTATACGCCTAGTTAAATATGATTTGTGAGTAAACATCTTAATTTTATTCGTTAAATAGTCCTAACAAATGCCACTCTTGATTTCCAAATTCTCTAGATAAATTTGGAAATCACTCGTGGCATTACTTATGATAAATTTGAGTTTGTTTATTCTAATTGCTACAGGTATTACCTAGGTCTTACACAACTGAATTTGTAAGTCCAACAAAGTATATTATTTATATTTTTGTTAATTTTATAAAAAATGTATTGAAGTAGGATATGGTGGTAAAATCCATACAACAAGCAGTTTAATAGACTACTTAATTAAATTCCAAGTTGAGCTAGTCTCAAACTTGTGGATAATGGTGCAATCCTGCAAACAAATAACCGCATCCCCATGGTAACGCCGATTTTGTGGCAAACAACTTTAGATTCCTGACCCACTAATTCCAAAGCCCCCTTTGTTCCCTTACTCTTATCTCTAATAGTGCAGCATCCATGTCATAGCTATTTTATTAAATTGTCCGAGAAAATCAATGTCACTTCCAAAACACGCCATTCCAGGAGAAACCAAATCCTTCCAAGCTTACAGGAGCTTTTTCTGAAATCCTCATTGCTTTCAACTGAATGTCCATTTCCCGTTAAATGAAGATAAACATCAAATTCGCTTCTATACAATTCAGGTATGGCGGCACCTTAGCGCAAACGATTGGACTCATGCTCTATAACTCTGGGTCAAGAGTTCACTTCTCTGTTACGTCATGTGGACTATCTCCTCTACTATTTAATTTTGTACTAGAGCATGCCATCAAATCTTTAGAGGTTGGAGAAGGCCTACAACACAATGGTATTAGTAAGCTGTTGTTTTTGCTGATGATGTAGTACTATTGGGCAATGGCGAGGAGGTACTAAAGGCCATCACGCACACACTATTGAGTAACACTAAGACATTTGGACTGAAAGTAAATGCCAATAAAAGTATATATATGGCCATGCAAAAAAAATAATTATATAATATAATGAACAGCTTAAACAAAAAAAATGGTATTGTTTACATCTACTTTACGTAGACTTCAAAAAGGCATACGTTTCAATTAAGAGGCAGAAGTTATATAGTATCCTGCTGGAGTTCGGAATTCCTAAAAAGTTAGTTAGACTATACGATTGTGTCTAAATGGCACAAAGAGTAGGTTGCGGGTAGACAAACAGTTTTCGGATACTTTAGAAATCCATAATGGGTTGAAGCAAGGAGATGCACTATCTCCTCTACTATTTAATTTTGTACTAGATCGTGTCATCAAATCCTTAGAGAATGAAGAAGGCTTACAACTCAGTGGTATTAATAAGCTGTTAGTTTATGCTGATAATGTAGTCCTAATGGGCGATAACGAGGAGATACTAAAGGCCAACACGCACGCACTACTGAGTGACACTAAGAAATTGGGACTGGAAGTAAATATCAATAAAACTAAATATGTGGTCACACATAGAAATACATTATCTAATGGAAGTGGACAGTTAATTACAAATGAGATAAATTTTGAGGAAATGGCTGAATTCAAATACGTAGGAACAATAATCACAAATAGGAATGGGATGAACAAAGAAATAAAACATAGGTTCAATTCTGGAAATGCGTGCTATTATGCATTACAGAGTCTCTTTACGTCCATCTCCTTTCAAAAAACGTTAAACTGAAAATATATAAATATATTATTCTACCAGTTATATTATATGGATGCGAAACGTGGACTCTTACTTTAACAGAAGAATGGAGATGAGATTATTTGAGAATAAAGTTCTTAGGACAATTTTTGGACAAAAGAGATATGAACAGACAGGTGAATGGAGAAGGCAACTTTGAAATGAATTACGTCTTTTTAGGAAGCCAGATATAATAAGATCAGTGAAGTATCGTAGTCTGCGATGGGCAGGACATATGGCACGAATGGAGAATGAAAGACGTACATGGAAGCTTCTTGTAGGAAAAACAGTGGGGCGTCAGTTTTAGACCAAGAATGAGATGGAATAATAACATTAACTATGATTTGAGGTAAGTAGATTATACAGGGATGATTGGAAAACATTAGCTCGGGATAGGGATGTATGGAGAGCTTATGTCCGCGTGATCATGAACCAACGGGTTCGATAGTTCCAGTGAGTGAGTGAGTGAGTGAGTGAGTGAGTTACGCCACATGGGGTTCGTGACGGACGAATCGGAACCAGGGCAGGATATTTCCTCGGAGTTTTTCCATTTACCCAGCTAAAAACTTAATTCATCAATTTATGTTTATTTATATTATCCATTTCAACTGCCCCTGTGATGGTTGCGATCGACCTCATCAGTCTGCAGACTTTCAATAATAGGGGCTTAATCTCCTTCCGGTATCTTTAACATTCTATTAATTCTTATATTTCGTTAAAATATACTGTTATTAAATCATAATTCACAGTTATTTGTTTAATTAATAACTCTCTACTCGTAGCGTAGTGGTTAAGGCACTGCGCTACAAGCCGGAAGGTCGAGGGTTCGAGTCCCGGTGGGGTCAGGATTTTTAAACTGACCCAAACCTTCTGGCGGCACTATGGCCCTGGGGTCGCCTCAGCCTCTAACGGAAATGAGTACTAGACGCTTGTTCTGGGGTAAAGACGGCCGTCACGCAGGTCTGACAACCCAGCTGACATCAAGTGCCGATTGTCCAGAAAAGTGGGAGCCCTAACCTCCTACTACCCGAAGGGCCTCCTGAGGCCTGTAGTGGGATACCTTTACCTTTTATTAAACAGCTTTAATTCCAACCTTATACAGAGTGTCACTAAATTCCCATTACAGACTTTGAAGACGTGTAATGGGGGCCAAGACGGTTACGTGCAGCAAAGAAACTCATGTCCAGAAACGTGCCGTTTCCTACAACACGCATGTAAAATACCACAACACATTTAACTCTCTCGCATTTTTGCTCCAAAGACCGGAACGTTGTCCCAACTTGACCCCACTGGGCTACTACGTGTGGAGTCACATGAAATCCCTGATTTACGAGACCCCTGTGTCATCCGAGGAAGACGTACTGGCTAGGGTTAATGGCTGCGGAGGATGTTGCAGGACCAAGGATAGATAATCTATGTACCAGAACATGGTATGGAGATACCGTATTTGTTTTAACGTAGGTGGTCGTCACATCGAACCCTTATTGTCGTCTACAAGAAGCAGGCGCCAGTGGTATTTTGCGTGCAGCGGGAAAACGGTACGTTTGCAAACGTGAGTTTCCATGCTAAACGTAACCGTTCTGGTCACCACTATACGTCTTCAAAGTCTGTAATGAGAATTTAATTACACTCTATATATAATTATAAAAAATGTTCCATTTTTCAAGTAGGCTAAAGTAAAATGAACGAAGGAAGGCGGTCGTGTTTGTGTGAGTTCTGATTATCTACGTCATAATGCTTTCGGAGAGCCAATTGACTGCATTCAGCTTATTGTACGTTAAACGAGGCGGAATTTTTACGACGTTTGTGTTTGATCGATAGGAATATTTCTTCTAGTTCCATTATGCGCCGAACTCGCCTGACCCGCCTTCGTTCGTGTCGAGAGTTTCAGTCGTGTAGATTTCTACCCAATTAATCAAACTAAATATTTTAAGATTTTTCTTTAAATACGAAACTGTGTAACCAAAGGGCATCTAGGGAGTTAGAACCATTATAAACACACACCTTATTTATGCATATATGCGGGTTATGTATGTATTTATGTTTGTATAAATATATAACACGTTAGTCATTTTAAGAAAAAAATTCTTCTGTGAATTACTTGCTTATTTAAGTGAAACTCGAAAGAAAACTTTATGAAAAAGAAATCGAAATTTCAAAATTATATATTAATAAAAATAGAATTGATAAAAATAATTTTATTCAACCTTTGAACCCATGTCAAGAAAATGAATCTTGGATATTCTTAACCAAAAATAATTTTTGGAAAAAAAATCAGCTTTGTCGAAATATATACATATATTTTTTTGAGAGAGAGCGAAAAAAAATTTCACATTGCACCTTATGTGATATCCATCTATCCATAGTAATTCTGCCCGAAGGCAGGTCCTTGAGTGCAATCATAGCATTTTCATGCTATGCTTGCAGCTTTACTAGAGAATTGTAAGTGAGATAGCTTCCCGTTGCTTTCCACACCGGTGAAGGATGATGATGATGATAATGATAAGGATGATGATGGCCATATGATTTCGGGGATCGTTTGGGCCTTAAAGGTTTCCTGACATTTGTCTTACAGGTGAGGAAAAACCCCGATGAAAACCTCACCCAGGAAAACTGCCCCGACCGGGGATCGAACCCAGGCCCGTTGCATGACAAGGCAGCACGCTACCTCGAGACCACAGCGGTGTACTTGTGTGATACATGTGAATATTATTATTTTTAAGTATTTGGTGTTTTTAAAACTCTCCAAATAACGTGCCATATTTTTAATATGTATCTCACACCATAAACCTAAAATCCTGCTGACATATGATTTTATTTTCGAGAGAAACATGTTTTGATGAATTCATATTTTTAAAACTTAACTGTAAGTGAGGGATGTTGAATATATATATAGACCTTCTCAGGGTGGATGCTAAAAATTATACTTTACTACATCCAAGCCAGTCTTTTAAATCTGTTTTTAATCAACAATCGTTATTTCAGAACTTTCTTTAATTATTATTATTTACGATAATTCAAAACTCTGAATTTTGTTTTTCAATTCCAGAGTCTGCTTACGATGAATTCCGCATCTTACATTTACAACACGTAAAAGGGCTTGAAGGCTGAACTAAGAGACCTCCTAAATAATATCGACATTTCATTGCAAAATAATTTAAATAGCAAAGGTCGTGATCCTTTCAAAAAACGTTAAACTGAAAATATATAAAACTATTATTCTACCAGTTATATTATATGGGTGCGAAACATGGACTCTTACTTTAAGGGAGGAAAGAAGATTACAGGTATTTGAGAATAAAGTACTTAGGAAAATTTTTGGACCAAAGAGAGATGAACAGACAGGTGAATGGAGAAGACTACATAACAATGAACTACATGGTCTTTATAGGAAGCCAGATATAATAAGAACAGCTAAGTCTCGTAGACTGCGATGGGCAGGATATGTTGCACGTATGGGGAATGAAAGACTTGCATGGAAGCTTCTTGTAGGAAAGCCAGAAGGAAAACGCCCAGTTGGTAGACCAAGAATGAGGTGGAGAATAACATTAACTATGAATTGAGGGAAGTAGATTATACAGAAAATGATTGGAAAGCATTGGCTCAGGATAGGGATGTATGGAGAGCTTATGTCCGCGCGGCCATGAACGTACGGTTCGATAGTGCCAGTGAGTAAGTAAGTAAGGTCATGATCTAGGGTTGTTACATAAATTAATATAAAATTATAGAATATTCAACTGAAAGGTCCGTCTTCTCAACTTAATTATCATTTAACTGTAGCGCTTTCGGGACTTGTCCCATCATCGGCAGGATTCAAAACTGGTGTTTCACAGAAGATCTGGTAGAGGGTGTTGCATGTATTGGGTTCGTTTTCGTTTATCAGGCTGTCGTTGTGAGCTGCTTTCATGATTTCCATCTCTTCGAGTACATTTATCTTCGCTGGATTATTTCTCTTTCTCTGTGCATCACTGTTAGGGTGTTTTCAATATTTAACATGCGATGTCCTTCATGGATAACGTGTTTTGCATAGAAGGTAAATCAAGCTATGCAAAACACGTTATCCATGAAGGACATCGCATGTTAAATATTGAAAACACCCTAACAGTGATGCACAGAGAAAATAATCCAGCGAAGATAAATGTACTCGAAGAGATGAAAATCATGAAAGCAGCTCACAACGACAGCCTGATAAACGAAAACGAACCCAATACATGCAACCCCCTCTACCAGATCTTCAGTGAAACACCAGTTTTGAATCCTGCCGATGATGGGACAAGTCCCGAAAGCGCTACAGTTAAATGATAATTAAGTTGAGGAGACGGACCTTTCAGGTGAATATTCTATAATTTTATATTAATTTTGAATAAACCTCAACGGAACACATCATGAATCTTATAAAAGTTGATTGTTACATAAAGCTTTATATGAAATATTAGTATCACCCTTCATATCAACGTAACTCCCTCTTGTCGATGCCCCAATCTCAGAAGTGTGTATATTTTCTGTAATGCCAGGACAGAATGCCAGAAATATCGTAAGATATCTTGTGGAACTGGCAAAGAAAATAAACTCACTAACGTTGTTTTGCTAAAATAACTTAAAGCTAATATTTTGAAAGCTTGCTTTAGCTACCTGTCATGGAGATTTCATGAAGCTAATACTGGTACCACATGTTGTACAATTTTCGATTCTCCTATAACATTTAAGTACATTTCATGTTTAAGTATAGGTAATGGAACTGCACAGAACGAATTGGCTCTGGCGGAAGCATTAGAGACTGTTACTGTGAAATGTTCGATTTCAAACCGTTTTTCCGACCAAGTAAGATTTTTTCCTCAGTCGTCCAGGTAAATTCTGAGTTGAACATCATTATTTAGTCCCAATTCATCATAATCACAATTTAATAATGAGTGTACAAGTATAATTAAAATTATAGAACTACAGAAAACACACGCAAAACATATTTTGGATACAGCGGCATTCTAGACATGATATGATCTTAGATGTTAGCGCAATGTAGATAAGAATATAGGGTTGGGCGTTGTGGAGAATTAACAATCTCTATTTTTATAACATCGATATTTTAACGTATGTTCGTGTTCAGAAATGTTCCATTGAATGTGTTTATATAATGGTTCCATTAATGTGTTTATATAAGTATGTCATTAATAAAATTATTTAAGATTTTTACTTAATAGTTAAATCGAATTATATTAAAATACAAGTATTAAAAACAATTAAATTTAATTTGCTGGGGTAAGCGATAGTATTTATTTCGTCTCGCTTTTCATTTCATTAACACCTACCATATAAATTCTCGAGACTGGTCTATGGACTAGCAAGAGAACAGTTCTTCCTGGAATACCTCAGAATGCGCTACTACCTGCTATCCATTAAAGCTTACGAACAACAGATGCAAGAGAGAAGACAGAAACGGGATGCCATTCCTGAAGAATTCTACGGTACGCCTGCCATGATAGATAGTAGCTGGTGTGGACCAAACAAGTAACTAAGGCACCAGATAAACCGCTATGCAGTCCACGGCTTCCATCACAAAGTGTGTGTAAATGTCACATATCATCAAATCAGATGTAAACTCTGCAGACTAAATTGTACAAGATATCATCTGGAATTTGTTCCAAAGTGACAATGTCATTAGCGCAATACGCCAATTAATTAATTTTGCAGAATTATGCGCAATTATATAATAATAATAAATATGATTATTATTATTATTATTATTATTATTATTATTATTATTATTATTATTATAACATATAACTTGTATACAACTATGACATATTCTCTCTTTGAACACATAATATTTTCAGAACTTCCTGTCACCTTCATCTGAAAATTATCAACTTTGTAAAAAAATGAAAGGATGTAACTGTATTGTACTAGTATTTTATATCAGAATCTGAAATGTTTTCTCATTTATTTGCATTTTGAAAATATGTTTCACTATTTTTTTCTAAGTTTGACTTCGTAAAAGAGAAATGCTAAGTCACGCAGATTGCTATTAGCAGGACATGTGGCACTAATGGGAAACGCTAGGAGGATGTGGAAACGTCTTTTTGGAAAACCAGAGTGAAAAGAGCACAAGTAAAGAATGAGATAAGAGAACATATAACGTGATTTAAAGGAGGGTAATTACACAGGGAATGATTGGAAAATATCTTAAGGTAAGGATATCTTACGATCGCGTGACCATGAGACTCTGCGTTCGAAAGAGCTAGCAAGTGAGTTATTTAGTCATACATTCACTAAATAAGTTTTTTTTTCTTTCTCTAGAGTTTATTTTGCTTGAAATATTCCTTATTTTCATGCACTCCATGTTAGTAAAATTCTCAACCAAATTTTAAAGTAATGAAGTAAGTTAGGTCTGATTTTTATTTTAGTTTTACTAAAGTTAATTAGGCATTTTAAGTCCAAGAGTTTATATTATAGCTGTTTTAAGAACAACAACTTTGAAAGGCATCTGCTCTTAGCATTCAGTTTATATAGAAAAGCTTTACCCATGGACTAACTTAAACGAAGTTTTTAACTTTTCAACTTTCGCTGGACTTTAGGTTTCAACACTTCTTATCTTTTGCTTTTTTAATAAAAAGAAAAGTTTTTAATACACAGTTTTTTTATCCAACACTTCGTCTTTTCACTTTTTTTACTAGGGATTTTATATAACAGAAACAAATACGCCATCCAACGCAATTTTCTCTACTTTTTTTCTTAAAACAAAACACGCCCTTAAGGACATAAAAACCCACTCGGACATCCACGTTATTTTATAAAGATGGATAAAAATGAAGATGTTCAATGTGCCAATAGCTTTATAATGTTTTATACCCGGTTTTAAGACACGACACATACTGTGCATCCAAGCGATGAGACGGAGGGGTGTGTGGGTAAACTACGAGTATTTACGTTCACTATATCAGTACATTATGTGCTTACCAAAGTCAAAATAGAACACGTAACGCCCCTCCTCGCGATGCGTCTCAAAGCTTGGACGCACAGTAGCCTTTCTACATTTATATGAACATACACAAGGAAGATGATGCAATGTTTTTCATATGATGGTTGATAAATAATAATGAAGCTGCAGGAGAGTCCTTAACCAAACTAACCTAAATTCTATACTACGAGCAAACAAAGGAATAATTCCCTTTACGGAAAAATGCCTATGTCTGACCGGGAATCGAATCCGGGACCTGATGAACTGTAGTCAGGAACGCTGATCACTAGCCCATGAGCCTGATCTGGTACAAAAAGTAGAACTATTTGTTCACTTCATCACTCCTCTACTTGTCAGCAGCTTTTCATTCGCTATTTTTACACTATAACTTAAACATCCGATCGAGAAATAACACAGTTTTACATGGAGCATTTCCCTCCTTCCTTGTTCCGACTCGTCCATGGAACTTCCTTTCCTCTTATATAAAGGATTGTCGTACTCAAAGGGAATAAGAACATAAGCTTACTGGACACGTCGTTAGGCAATAATATGTAATCAAATTATAGGGTTATGTTTATATTCGTTTTCGTTTGGGAATTTATAATTCATTATCGAGTAAATATTGTGTTGAAAATTTCTAGGTTTATGTTTTATTGTTCTTATTGTTATTAACGTATTTCGTACTTTCATTATCAACTCTGTATTGTGGAATTATGTGTTAAGACATTTAATAATTCAAATTAATTCAGAATGATAAATTTTTTTAATTCAGTTTAACGCTGTAAATGTAGTATTTTTATTATCCACATAACCATATAGTTACCTATACTTTTATTTTACAAGAAAAAAAAATAGTCTCGTACTGCCTAACGGCAAATAATGGTAAATGAATACTAATTTCTCTGAGGGTGAGTCAAAGTTTATTAAACAACTATGTTTTATATAAAAATATATAACATTTACCCAATAACGTTCAGAAAATATTTTCAAAAACTTGTTTTTTTCATATAATGGTAGCTACCTGCCAAGATGTTTTCGACGAATTCGACAAGTATTGTACCTAACCTACTTACATAACCCACAACATTCAATGATAAATAGATCGATAATTCCATGAAGTAAATAAAAAAAAAAGAAAAGAGAAGTTAATTAATGTTTGGTACATATATACAGTTTTTCTTCTAAAACTGGCCACGACAAATTTTAACATTGCATAACGAACAAACAACAAAACTTTGGATGGTCATTGTTTATATAAAAGCATCCCATAAAGGCGATCTCTTTTCTATCGATGTCATTTTTGGTCGCTAAATGAATTAAGAATTACTTCAAAAAACTTTTATAATAACCTCAAACTAACAGTAAGCCACGTTTTTTTAATAAGCTCAAATGATCGTGTTTGCAATCAATTCAAACAATACAAAATGAAAAGGTGCTACCTCACTCATGAGCGGAAAAGACTCGAATTCAGCCGAGTCCGCCTGATCGTCCGTGCGCCACCTAGGCTAGCTTGCTCATTACGATGTGCCAATCGGCAATGTTCGGCCGGATATACCGATTTCATGGTGCCGGATATCTGGTACCCGCCAAACAGCATCCATTTATCTCCAGTAAAATTATTATGGTGGCTTTCTTCGGAATAAGTAGTAGTAGTAGTAGGACCTTTATACAACAAAAAGTAAGATATTTACAATATTATTTACAAATATGGGTCCCCACGGGCAGTAGCCGTACGTGCTGGTGACAGTCCGTTACAATAAAGTAATAGACTTGTACTATGTGTAAAGAAAAATAAACAAATACAGCAATAACATTACAATTAAATAAGAAACACAATAAAACTATTACCATTAAATAATAACACATAGCATTATTCACTAAAAACATTAACATTACAATTACATAAAGAAAACAAAATATATACAATTAAGTAAATACACAATAGCATACATTACAATTACTAAAGAAAACCCATAATAATATACATTAAATTAACACAATGCATATACACTAAAAAAACATTAACATTACAATTACATAAAAAAACACAGTAATATTACATAAATAATAACCAACAGCATTATCACGATTAATTTATATAAATTGTAATAATTAAGGGTAGCAGTTTGATAACATATATTTATTCATGATGAGTGTGTCCTTATTTTTTCGCTTTTCCCAAAATTTACCGAGGTTTATCAATTTTCCGGAATTACCAATACTCGTAGCATGCCAATCATTCCCGATTTGAAGTTAAAATCTTTCCGGAAGAACTGACGTCTCCAATATCTAAATCATTACATTTTCCTAATATATGTATATCATCTTCAATAGTTCCCGCCACAAAAATGGATATTCGCATTCGTGATCGTCGCTAATTTTTAGCAAAATTTCCATGCCTAGCCTAAACCAAGCAAGCCCTGATCATCCCTTAAATCCTAGGTTAGTATATACGATTCTTTTCCCCAGAACGTGTTTTAGAGGTCTCTTTGTAAACACAGTGAGCGTGTTCCTGGTACTTCGGCGAAGTATCTTGTGGTTTACATCTAAGTACCTCCTCCTTATTTTTTCTCACACGTTCTTGGCGATTTTCAGTCCTTTTTCCCTATCCAGCCCATCCCAATCTTTTGGAGTTCTCTCCTACCCTCGTCGGCCCAAAATTTAAACATCTATGTTTTTCATTTGGTGGTCGTAGCAAATTGCTCCTAAGCATTTTTGTTCACTTGGATTACTCGCAACAGTATTTGAAGTACACGATTTTACAGTTAATATCGTCCTTGAATGACCCGAATTCATATAAATTCCACAGTTAGAAGCCGGCCTTACTAGTCCTGTATATACTTAGAAAATGCGTATATATACCTTATTTAGTATTTCCGTTCCTTTGGAAAACCCCAAATCTCACTACTATTTGCATGACTGGCCTGACATAAGCTCCATACATTTTTTCTAATGTGCTGACTGGAATATCAGGCACATCGACCCAGAATCCCGAGTACACTGTTAATTTGGTCCCCTCCCTTTAAATAATGCTATATCAATGTGTTTTTTTTCCACTTTCCCTTTCATTTTCAACGTCGTACCAAGATATTCGATGGTTTCACACGTTTTGAAGAACTTGATCTCTGTATTTCCATACCTCTGTTCTACCATAACCGCCCATTTTTAAATGTTCATTTGTTTGTCTTACTATCATTTACAGTCAATCCCCAATTCCTACAGTATATTTCCAGTAGGTCAAGACCCTTTGCAATCCCTTGAATTGTCTTGGAACAGATAATTAAATCATCTGCATACAACAGAACTGGGATTCTACATTTTCCGATCTCCTGAGCCTCAATTTCTCCTTCTAGCATTACGTCTACAATATCATCAACGAATAGATTAAATAGCATGGGTGATAAAATTCAACCTTGTCTCACTCCCCGATTGGCTTCGCTGCTCTCTGTAATGTGCCCTTGGTCTACTTTTATACAAAATTTAACATATTTATAAATTGACATTAAAGCATGTATCATTTTCAGAGACAATCCTTTCCGATTTAATTTATCCCCAAATGGCGCTCTCGTGTCCACAGTATCAAATGCCATCTTAAAATCAATGAATGCACAAATAATTTACCCCCCTTCATTTTCAGATTGTCCATCAATTAATGTTCTCAGAACAAATAGGCTTGTCCACCGTGGAGTACCTTTCTCTAAAAACCTGCCTATATTTTGAGAGCCTATTGTTCTCTTTAGCCCATTGTCTGATTCGTTCGTAAAGTATTTACAATTATTTTTCCGACCACTGACAAGAGACAATTCCCCTATAACTTTCTGGTATCTGTGCCCCACCCTTTCCCATTGTATAGCGGTTGTGATGACACCTGTCGCCCAGGCTTCCGGATAATCTCCTCCATTAAAAAGTTTTGTTGAACGCAGTTTTCAAAAACGTCTAATAATTTATTGGAATGATATCATATTTTTCAAGAATTCCCCTGGTATTCCATCAATTCCAGGTGCTTTACCCATTCTTTAAACATTTAATGGAAGAAAACCACTTCATTTTTCGAAATATCCTGATCCAGTAATTGAATATGAATTGGGGTCAGGGATCTCAACTATATTTTCCTTGATATATCTTAACCTCTCATTTCCCAGACACCCCTATCAAAGTAACTTCTCCATTCCCCTGGCGTTATTCTTGTCCGATTTATGGACTTTACTTTGAGTTCCCTTATCGCTTTCCATATGTCCGCATGTGTCCCCACTTTCAGTCGCGACTCTCATTTCTTCGGATTTCTTATTTTGCCATGCTAGTTTTGTTTCTGCCAATAAGTCTTTATATTCCTTTCTCTCTTGCGCATAAGTTTTTCTGCTTTCATCTGTGCTTTTCTTTTCTAAACTTTAAAAGACTACTTTCGACAAATGATTCTTCTTCTTTCTACATGCATTATTGTACCCCCCTTTGTCCTTCTGGTTCATTGCGTATTTAACCTTGAATTTTTCCCCTGCTTTTTGAAAAACATTCTGTCAAAGTTTTAATAATTTCCTCCCCGCTAAGATCATTTAAATTGCAGATCCTGTATTAGCGTTTTCCAAACTCCTGTTAAATTCTTCTCTCAGATCCTCGATCCACCTGAAACGGATAATTGGCCGCAATATTGTTGCCACCTCATCATTAACGTCTCACTAATACCTTTCATATTTAAAATAAGTTTGTTTGGGAAGTGGTGTGATTCGATTCTGGAAACTATACAGAAATTACTTAGGACTGGAAATCATGTCTTGTGTTGCATATTGAATAATCGATTACGCTACTTCCATTTTTATTAATAAATGTCAGTTCTCCATTTTTATCTTCCCCATATTTACCATTCAGAATTTCAAGTTCAAATGCATCGCAAAAAGCTAACAATTGGTTTCCTTCTGAATTTAAAATCTTATCTTTGCTTCTCCTACCCTCACCTCGTGTTTCATTATCATCCGATTTTTTAGTGATATTTTCCTCCCAATCCTACAGTTAAAGTCCCCTAAAATTATTATTCCCGCTTCCGGAAACCTATCTTTTATTTCTGCCAACGAGTCAGACAATTCAACGAAAAAATTTGGATTGGCATACCTGGAATTTAGTGGTTGGCGATAAATAGACAACAGACACATTTCTGCTCTTTCTGTATGGTAATATATACAAATTGCCTCTTTTAAAGTAATATTACCTTTTTAATATATGGGTCTAAGTTAGCTTTATATAAAATGGCAACACCGCCTGGATATCTACCTCTCTTTCCTCTCTTTTGATTACCCTTAAAATAACCTTTCATATTACATAGATTTACGCATTCATTAGCTTTTAACCATGTTTCTCCTAGGGCTAATATATCAAAAGTCTCAATAAACTCTACACATCTGTCCATTGAAAGTTTTTGCTTTAAACCCTTCGATATTCCATGAACCGACTGTCAACAAACCCTATTGTGTTCCCTTGTCATTAGTCTTACCTGTATTTTTCGAACTTCCCCCTCTCAATAGTTCCTTTTCTGCGGGTAGATTCTGAAGTCTTAGTGATTTTCTTGTTGGAGTTCTTGTGTCCGCCGGTCGTTCACTTCTTAGAGGTGGGGTATGCTGTTTGCGTTCGGCCGTTTTTTGCTGTATGTTTATTGGATTTCTGGGAGTTATTAAGTAGTGGTCCCTCTCTCTTTCTCTCGTGTAGAATTTTCTCCCTCCTCTGCTGTAAGGAGAACACCTGCTGTTGAAGCGTCCCCTGTATGTTTTTGGGACTCGCTGTCAATGACCTCTTCAAATTCATTTTCAGAGTTGTCCATATTTTGTAGTTTTTCCCTGCTCCAGATTCGTCCATTTATATCAATTTATTAAATTGTATGATTGCATGGCAGCCCTGCCTCCTCGCCTCGAGCATGTGTCGCTTAAGAAAGTCTCTCTTTCGCGGCGCACCTTCTCACTAAAGTCTTCGGCAATATTGATACCGGTCCCTTTAAGATATTTACTGTCTCTAAGGATCCAACATTTTATTTTGTAGTGTGATAATTGCATACAATCGGTCTCTTTCCACTATTCCAACGACCTACTCTGTGCGCTCTTTCAATATCACTGTTCCACCAAATCATTCCGATTTGCGCCACTACTCTTTTACTATATGTTCAGTTTCTTCCCAGCTTTCTCTGTCCTCTTCATGCACACCATATATCACAATATTATTACGGCGACTCTGGTTTTCGAGATAGTCTAATTTAGATTCCAGCCATTTCAATTCTGTCCTCCATCCGATGCATGTTCGTCTCAATATCACGAATTTTTTCACCCACGTTGCACTTTTCAAACCCCTCTTTCACTTCAGTTGACAATGTTTCAATCAGCTTTCTAACTTCTTCCATAATGCTTTGTCCCCTGCACACTTCAACCACTCTAACAAAAACACGTCCGCTCTTCTCGACGGCTAGCAGGTATCTCCGAAATAAAGTAAAGGCATTGGTTCCGTGTCATATATTTACGGCACGTAATGAACTTAAAACCTGAGATATGATACTTCTGTGCAAAATTTGTCGGTCCTTTCACGCCCAAATTTGAATTGTGATGTCAATAAGCTAGGCTGTAAAATGAGCGCCGTTAAACAACAAAAACAGTCGAACAGTATCAAGGCAATTCAAGTGAACAAATGTGTTATGTTGTACATATATTGAAATTGCTTTGTTCCATGTTGTACACACGTACATACTGCAATTTGAATTTAGCTGACATTAATTAACGATTATCCATTTAATTAACATTCTCCCCCTGTAACGTAGTATTGATATTTCAACCCCTTCTGGTAATGTACCTTCACTGAAATTACGCCTCTCAACAAAACACAGACTTACAACCAAACACGATATAAATCCCTCTATACTCGAGTAATACCACCTTCAATTCTTGGAAACTCGATACATTTCAGACAACAACGAACCAAGCTATTTTATTTCAAAAGTGTAACATTTCATAATGAAAATAATAATCTCATAAGCTCTACCCTTACACCACAAATGGACAAAGTGTATTGATTACGTAATTTCAATTTATAATACATTATGGCTAATGGAAGAGAAGAGTTAGTAAATATTTTACACAAAATAAATGCACATGAATAGAAAAAATAATTAATTTAGTTCAATCATGTTATCGACCGTATTTGTGGTCTAATGGTTAAAATGGCTTGAATTACAGGATTTTCCCGTCTATAACATACAGTTTTTACTTTATAGCATCTGGAATTGGTTTTACTCTTCCTCATGAAGGCAATTGAGCAACTATTTGATAAGAAAATTAATCAATTCTGTTAATAAAACTGAAACTAAAGTTCAAGCACCATATCACTTTAACCACTTGACCCCTGTATTGTCACTTTTTAGCTAGAGATACCAAATCTTACAGATGGCCTCAACTCTCCAGAGCTCTCTTTTGATAGATCGATAGATAGATTACTACTACTACTACTACTACTACTACTACTACTATTACTAAACAAATAATAGCAATAATAATAATAATAATAATAATAATAATATAATAATCCATAGTAATTCTGCCCGAGGGCAGGTCTTTCACTGCAATCATTGCATTTTCATGCTATGTTTGCAGTTTTACTGGGGAATTATATGTGTGATAGCTGCCCGTTGCTTTCCACACCGGTGAATGATGATGATGATGATGATAAGGATGATGATGACCATATGATTTCGGGGACCGTTTGGGCCTTAAAGGTTTCCTGACATTTGTCTTACAGGTGAGGAAAAAATCCCGATAAAAACCTCACCCAGACAAAATGCCCCGAACGGGGATCGAACCCGGGCCCGCTGCGTGACAAGGCAGCACGCTACCTCGAGACCACAGCGGTGGACAATAATAATAATAATAATAATAATAATAATAATAATAATGAATATATATATATATATATATATTCGGTTTTAAAAATGTTGATACATTTTTCCAGCACCAATGATTTTCTTCAATTTCGCTTTATAATTTTTCTCCATTCGTCTCTATTATAACACATTTCTGCCTCTATTTCCCAGCCCTTCAAAGAATCTCTAATCCCTTGGATCCACGTGAGATTTGGTCGTCCTTCCTTGTCGTTCCTGATGGTGTTCATTCCATTATTTTTTTTGGTAATCTTTCATTCTCCATTCGCTTAATACGCCCGTACCATTTTCGTTGCATTTCTTGGATAAATTCTAAAATTTAGTTCTTCACATTCATATTCTCTTTTATAACATATTTTCAAACGATAATAATGATGATGATGATGATGATAATATTATTAATAATAATAATAATAATAATAATAACACTAATAATATATCCGAATTCAGTTATTTATACTAAAAACGATTTTAGTATTTAAAAAAAATTAATTTATTATATTTTCATTCCTGAGTCATTTCCCAATCAATGATTAAATTCTTTGGTAATAAACTGAAAATAACAAAACTTTTTTTAAGTTTTTTATCCATTTACAAGTGTTTACAACCTATGATTAATTTTTTTGTGATCCGTAATTTTCTTCTACCACTTTTTCTCATTTGTTGTTGTAGTACTCAAATTATTTATTACCAGTTTGTATTTTCATAAATTTCTAGTGTGATCTCTGTCTTTTAATCTGTCAATTTTTCCAAACGAGCTTTAACAACTGTTCTTGTTTTTCCAGTAAATTTGTAATCACATGTTTGCTAAATTAAAAGCAATAATTAGTTTAACAAATTTAAAATAGCAACTCTAACATATGAAATCCGGCCGGGGTCTATGGATTTTTTAGAATGGAAAATATCCAAGGAAGCAAGTCCTCCGGGAGTGACTTTAAGCCGTAGATCCCAAGTATGAAAATTTTCGGGCTCGTTAAAGATCCTCAAGCCTGAAATAGGTACCTAAGCAAAATTTATCGATCTCAATATTCTAATACCTAGTTGCCTGCTAGATGTCACATTGAGTCGATATGTTATCGCATGCCATTCATGACATATATATGGAAAATAAGGAACTAAATTAACTTGGTCTAGTAACTCCTTACAAAGGAGAGGCCATGGCTCAACATTTGGCCACGCCATATAGATGGAACAAATGAAACATTCTGTCAGCTATATTCAAACATTTAAAATTCAAACATTTAAAATTGAAAACATCTGTATGATATAAGAGCAACGGATATTAACTTATTCTCGGTATGAAATCGCATGTAAAACACTATATATATATATATATATATATATATATATATAAAGGCATGATAAGAAAAATATATGCCTGGACGGGATTCGAACCCGGAACTCTGAGTCTGTACCTCAGCGTGTTATCCATTACACCACCAGGCGAATCCAATTCAAACACTTATTTTTCTTATATATGTATTATATTCTCCATTATTACTAGATGTCGCGAGAACTCGGTCTTCACTGCCATCTAGTAGCTGACTATAACAAGTAAGCAAATTAAAGAGAATATTTTTACTTTATAGCAGTGACGCTTTATCGATGTTATAATTAAATCTTTAACATTGAGCAATGCAAGCTTAATATGGCATGATAAGAAAAATAAATGCCTGGACGGGATATATATATATATATATATATATATATTTTCAGATTGCAGAAAATCTAAACTGCGACCTTTATCGAGTAGGTTGCAAGACAGAATCGATATCTGAGACCGCTATAGTGGATACAACTTGATATTGATATTTCAGATCCTAATCGAATAAATACGGAATTTGATTTAAAAATAATATCAAACCAATAGTTGGTTGAGGAATTATACTTGAGACTTCTAATTGGGATAATCCGAGCTAAAAACAAAATTACTCAATTTTTTTGTACTTTTTCAATCGTCAAATTCTAGCTTGCAATGTAATTACCACAGGCTTAATCAAATTCATGACGACACAAATATTGTCATTTAAATTGAATTAGTAAATTAAACAAATATACATGTCAACATAAAACAATGGATAAACTCAAGTTAAGAATAAATTGAAGTTGATAGACACCATAATGTAAGATATAAAAGCGGATTCAGCAGATACGAGTTCGTTCCTGAATCGCGTAAGTTTTTTCTCTGGAACTGTCCACACTTGTAAGATAAAAATGTGAGGAAATATTAAGGCTCAAATAGTCTCATAACACCTTCTAAGACATCATATCAACCCACGTATTTGTCTTACGTCGTGTGAATTTAGAGTTAAACAGTGTGTCTTGTCCTAAAAGTGTTTGTGTTTTTTATGGTACTGGCCCCGGAATTGAGCTGATTACTTATTTGGGAGGGTCATTCATGGCCATGTGAAGTAATAAAATAATCAAGAGTTAATAGCGAATTCCCGACGAATCAAACTGAGAATAAATTTGTTGTCATTTTCAGTTTATTACTTTAGAATTAATTTTTGTTTTCGGTAACCCTGTAAGACAGTGGGTAGAAGAAATTTAAAATTACGTGCAAAGGGAGTAATTAAACAAAAGCAAATGAAGAGCACAAATCATCACTAACAACAATGATAATGATAACAATAACAATAATTTATTTGACTTGTTGAAGTAAAGATTGTAAAATGTATAATTCACTAAGGCCCTGTTTCACAATTTGTTTTAAATAGTGTAGATTCATGATTTGAACTGCTAAATTTGAAAAATGTTTTAAAAAATAGCAGTGTAAAATAGCAATTAGAGTGCAGCAAACATATTTAGGATAATTATCTAGCAGGGCATACATGGTGTTGTGTTCACCGCTGTGGTCTCGAGGTAGCGTGCAGCCTTGTCACGCAGCGGGCTCCGCGCCTGGGTGAGGTTTTTATCGTTTTTTTTTCTCACCTGTAAGGCAAATGTCAGGAAACTTTAATGCCCAAACAGTCCCCAGAACAACATATTCATCTTAGATTCAGCTTAGGATTAAGGATTCTCCTGGCGCACACCATACCATCATACCCATCATATCATCAGGGTAACGTAACTCCGTCTTTCAGGCGCCCCAATCTCAGAAGTGGGTTATAATTACGCCAATGCTAGTAGAACACTAGAAATGTTCAAAAAAGACAAACCTGGGGCATTAAAAAATATGGTATTATATCATATGAGTACTATTGATTCACACTTCTTCTTCTACTACAAGGTTTAGGCTATGCAGCCTGTTCCGGCGAAGTTAAAAGTGGAGTCCCTCTTCTGCGTGGTCGGCCAACATCTGTTGTTCCTCTGGGATTATACAGGAAGGTTCTTTTTGGTATTCTTTCGTTGTTCATTCTCATTAAGTGTTCTGTCGATTTCTTATTATTTTCGCTGATTTTATCTTCAATTTTATATATATTTAATTCTTCATCCTTATTCTATCCGCTCTATTGATTCACACTCCTAAAGAAACATGTATATTCTATGAGTTAAGAGTTACTTGTAAAAGCAATTAGCAATGTATACAATTTAAAAGGAATACAAAAAATCTTGAAAATAATTTTTCCAGAACTTCCCTTAAGAACTTTCCTTCCTTAATGGATATTGTCCTTTTTTAAACGGATTTTGACGTTTCGATAGCTTTGCTAAAGGTCACAAAACAATAATTCAAATGAGCTATCGTTACTATAGGCTAATTGGAATTGTCTGCATGAAACCTAGCAGAGAGGCGAAGTGATATCTCTGCACGATGCCACACTACTACCTGCTAAAGTAGTGTAGCAAATTTAGGAGAGTAGATTTCTTTTTGTGAAACAGGATTTGCTAAACTATTGACTAGTAAATTTAACACTGCTAATAAGTAACAACTAAATGTAGTACTTCTATGAAATATGACTCAGGGTTAAAAATATAGGCATTAATAATTATCGAACGATGTCAGAGACATTAATCAACCGATGATCTATCTATTAAAAATTATGGCCAATCACTGTGGTTTCGGGATATCATCACTGCCTCGTACGTAGTAGGCCCTTGTTCGATATCCGGTAGGGACAAATTTCTTGAATAATTTTTTTCGGCGATTTTCCTCACTTGTAAGAAAGTATAGTAACTATATGTGTTATGTGGATTAAATAAAATACCTACATTTTACATTTCCTATTTTTTTAAATACGGTATCCGGCCCGGGATGGTAAATTTTAGCCGGATATCCCCGATACCGGATAGTTACCAGATATCTGTTTCGTCCCTAATCTTTTACGTCATTAAAATCCATCGATTATGGCCGGATTTGAACACGAGCATTTCAGAACAGAAAACCATCGTGATAACCATTGGTCCACCAGAACTGACACGTCAGTCCGAATTCGTCATCCATATTGCTATAGGCCTATTATTAACATTATTATTATTATTATTATTATTATTATTAATAATAATAATAATAATAATAAGTTATATTTAAATTATTCAGTGGCGATAGTGATAAGTGACACATATTGCAATAACAATAATCCATCCATAGTAATTCTCTGCCCGAGGGCAGGTCTTTCACTGTAACCATAGCATTTTCATGCTATGTTTTTTGCAGTTTTACTAGGGATTATAGGTGTGACAATCCGGCTGATTTCCATGAAGCTTCTCAGTAAGATAAATGTCTCCTGGAAGCGTTACGAGCGCTTCGCAGGGACAAGGATGGTGGAAGGGCTGCTTCTTCTGAGCCTCCAAACATGCTCACTCTGGGTATCCATCCCTCCAAGAGAGGCGCTGCTGTTTCTTCCGCTCCTGTCTCGCTCTTCAAGCCCTACAAAGTTTAGCTGTGCTATTCCTTTGTCGCCCTGTTGACGTTGAAGACTTGACGAAGATGTGGCCGCCCCAATATGGATTACAGACGCCATTCCTTCGTTGTGAGCTAGCTTAGTTCCCCTCGCCTCTTACCACACCAGCAAGATTAACCTAAGTCAATCCTCCCCAGTAGAGTCGTCTGGTTCATCGGGTACTAAGCCCCCCCCCACCACGTCAAGGTGATAGCTCCTGGGGGTGTGAATTAGAAAAGAAACCAAGATAAAAATGCATAATGTTAGGACGGTTCCCACAATATTGTATGGATGTGAACTTGGGCTCCAGTGAAAAGACAGAAAGGATAGAATACAGACGGCCAGAGATGCGGTTCCTAAGACAAGTAAAAGGATGTACAAAGACTTGATAGAATAAGAAATGAGGATATAGAGAAGAATTGAAAGTAACAGCCTTTATTGGATAAAGTCACGAATTACAGACAGAAATGGATTGATCACATGGATGGAATGAGTAGTAGGAAGATATCCATTGTTAGCCAGAAATTATCAAGCAAGAGGAAAGGCGTGATGTTGGAAGACTAGAAGACGTTGGGCTGATGCAATATGAAGTCGGAACGGGCAATTGCCTAATCCCTGGAGTGATGATAATGATGATGATGATGATGATATAGGTGTGCAGTTCCCGTGCTTTCCACACCGGTGAAGGTTGATAATGATGACGATGGCCGAAGCCCTCAGCTTCCTGACATTTATCTTACAGGTGAGAAAAAACCTCACCAGGAGCCTATCCCGACCGGGAATCGAACCCGGGCCCGCATGCATGACAAGGTCCTCAATGGTAATACTGTGGTCCCATGCACCAACGAATTGATGTGCCCCTATAAGAAAAAAAATCCATAGCCGAATATCAACGTAAGCAGAGAGTTTGTTTGCTAACGAAAACAAAAATAGTTTACAAAACACACTTCCCTCGTAAGATATCATGGCGCCTGAGTGTAGCATTCCAGACCATTGGTTCGCTATCTCAAAATACTCAATTTACACTGCTCAACCATTTGTAAAATTTTGATCTTAAAGGTTTGAGGTATTCTGTATTCTGTATGTACGTGCGTGTGTGTATAGTGTGAAAGAAAATTGCTGGACCACCTCATTACAGCAATAATCTATACAGAAAAGTGTGTCATATGTATTAATTGAATTTCCTACTGGTAATTAATTTCATGGTATTATCCATGTGTAATATAAACTTATTGTAATGTAGCAGTGTTTTCTTTAAATATAAGAACTTGCGATATTTCAGTTCATAACAAAACTCAGCTGTTTACCACTACTAACCGATTTCTGTATCATCTCTGGAGAAGTTCTATTCATATGCAATTATACAATTTTGCTACATATACCAGTCGTTACGTCTCCAACTAAATAAAGTACACATCTTAAAGAGGAGGTTCCAAGTCGGGTATAGCCGATTTGGCTGGTACTTTGTGAGTAGATGCCCTTTTCAAGTTCCCAGAATATTTCACCTCAGTGGACCAAATAATCTGTAAAACCTCCTCCATATATTTTTGAGTGAAAATAGGTTTATTATTTTTTTAAACTATTTTCATGTTGGCGATTTAGCATAGTTTGTTGATTGCACTGTCTGGTAATCCGCTGGCTGGGGTTCGATTCCCGCTGCCATAGAATGATTTATTTTATGCCTCCCAATATTAAACTATTAAATTTGGAATTCATCATCATCATCATCAATGGCAGGCATGGATTAGGCCATTGGCCTGTTTCGCTTCAGGGAAGAATTGATTCCTCCCATCTCTTTCTTAGGTCTTCCTGGGTCTCTTCGCCCTGTGGGTCTGTAGTTCAATTTGGAATTAAAATGTATTAATAATTAATTTACGTATTTATTAAATATTCAATGTATTTATTACTGAAATTAAACATAAATAATTCATACATTTAAATTTAATAGTTATTTACATCACTTTGGCAAGTTTTTGAATGAAAAAAGTCCGAAAATTCAAACCAATTAATTATTTACACTGCTTTTTAATTTTTTATTAATGTTAGTTACGGTAGGTACTTACGTGGTCGGTATTTAGGTCCTGGATCCAGGAGGCATTCCCTGCTTTTTTTTTTACTTCTGTTGGTTATTAATTGAGTACTATACTATTTTTTGATCATTGCCACCAGTTGTCTTCGTGGCATTTCTGGTATTCTCTCCTGGAATATATATATATATATATATATATATATCCATCGTAATTCTGCCCGAAGGCAGGTCCTTCACTGCAATCATAGCATTTTCATGGCTATGCTTGCAGCTTTACTAGGGAATTGTGTAGGTGTGGTAGCTTCCCATTTACCTTCCACATCGGTGAAGGATGATGATGATAATGATAAGGATTGATGATGATAAAGATGGATGGCCATATGATTTCGGAGACCGTTTGGTGGCCTTAAAGTTTTCCTGACATTTGTCTTTACAGATGAGGAAAAACCCGATAAAAACCCCACCCAGAAAAAAACTGCCCCGACCGGGGATCGAACCCGGGCCCGCTGCGTGACAAGGCAGCACGCTACCTCGAGACCACAGCGGTGGACACAAAATATATATTATAATATATAATATATATATATACACTTATTGATATATATTTAAACTAAGTAAATTAATTATTAAATACATTTTAATTCCGTAATTATTTAGTTTAATGTTGCATATAATTAAAAAAATAAATAAAAAATCGATGGCAGCGAGAAACGAATCCCGGTTAGCAGATTATGATACACTGTATATTTCACCACTGTGCTACACCGCCGACTTGAAAATTATTGAATGAAATATATATCTGTCCAACTTATTACTCAAAACTATTTGGATAAGGTTTTACATCTTCCTATGTTTGGGCTCAGTAAATATTCTGGTTACTTAGAAAGAGACACTGTCAGCTCTATCAAGTTTGAGCGAATCGCTTTACCCGACTCAGGCTTTCCCCTTGTTAGAAATTTCGAGACAAAATAATTTCATAATTTTTCGGTAGAGAATCTCATGGTGGGCCCACGAGTTGTTTCCTTCTCTCTCTCTCTCTCTCTCTCTCTCCTCCTTTCTCTCTTTCCCCTCTCTCTCCCTCT
>JASPKZ010006985.1:0-41433 GCA_030220185.1 Diploptera punctata | reverse complement strand
CTGATGTCCATGCGGCCAGGGATAATCGACCAGATGAGTTGTTTAATTACTAAAAAAGTTAATTGTCAGGACTAAAGTTAAAACTGAGAGAGGAATTTGAGGTGAGCTGATAAAAGTTTACTTACTAGCCTCGCCGTTTTGGGGGAATTATGCCCTTCAAGCAGGTTTATTGGAATGTAAGAGGAATTGAGCTTCTCCAAAAGAAGAGTGAAACCCTTCAAGTGGTGACTGGAGAACATTTTGAGTTTGGAGAAATTTTCAGGTGCCTCTCAAATATATATATATAGGTGACAATGTTGATTAATCATGATGTGTCAAATTATACAGATTTTGAGATAGTAAAATGCAATGTTGCTTGCTGGATTTGTGCACCTTCCAACAATGTGAGAAGAGGGAATGTCGGGAAGAATGGGAGATGTCTTTTTGAACTCTAGCGGTGATGCGACAGTTCCTGTTAGGACAAAAAGTAGTTACTTACAATGTATAAACATTGGCTCTTAGAATTTTCACGAGTGTTAGAGCCAACATTCAAGAATAGAATGACTTGCATAAGGCTTCCATTACAAAATTGATCTGCCCATACAGCATGAATCAAATTTTTTAGAGAGGCATATTGAAGTTGTTACCCCTCTCTTAATCCTTCCTACCCGGGACTTGTTCCTTACCTATTATGAGTGACTGGCAGTGAAACATTTTTTACGCAGAATTGCTGTCGCTGCATGTCCGAGGACTAAGAAGTAGAGTAAGGCCAAGTGCTTTAGGTAGGGGTCAAAGGATTACAATTGTGTTCAGCTGAAAAATATTTCTATAAGGTACAAGTCTGATATTTTCTGATCACACTATATCGTATAGTTTCTTTTTCATAATTTGAATTGAACTTTGTAAACTTAGTATCTAATATTTTGGTTAAATTACCTTTAGTACGAATGATTGTTATTTTTTAAAAAGTAATTCTTAGTTATCTTATGGTTTTGTGATAAGTTTTTTTTAATGTGATTGTAGTACAACAGACTTTACAAAAAATATATAAATAAAAGCATGAGTGATATAAGACAATATGTAAATTTGCTTTGTATTATGGTATATGGGCCTTTATATGTATATATTTTTTTTTTTCCAGTAATTGTGAACTTCTTTAAAATTCCTTCCTTAATTATTTCTAATTAACAAGAGTTAAGATTTTTATCAACGTTTCAGACCAGTATTATCCATATTTAACTCTTGACTAATCAGAATAGTTCAAACTGGATCTTTTTCGTGTCCCTTGCTGCAATCATTCTTTCTTAAAATAATTGTCTCGTGAAGAAATTGGCTTTCTTTCATTAGTCGTGTTTCATCCACTTGATTACCAACTAATTTACATGCTCTTGTTCTGTTATACTGATATATATCATCTCATCCGTCATTTAGTCCAGAGAACGTTACGCATGAGAAAGCGGTTCATCCATCTTTCATAGGTGACCAGGTGACGTTTCCATTTGGACAGTAGTTCTTTTGCCTTGGGATCCTGGATTAGCATTTTGGACATGTTCCTTCCGTTTAGCTATATCTGGAGATGTGGTCCCTATTGTGACCATTAAGTTCTTGGGATTCTTACATTTTATTTAGATCCCATTGGTATAAGCTGTGCGGTGTTCATCATTCTCTCACGGTATTTCTGCTCTCATCTCTCGTCCTTTAGTCCTCTTCACTCCGATAAAGAGGACTGGTCTAGCTGTTATTGATAAAGCAGACGAGTGATTTTGCACTAATGAAGGTTTTAACCTTATTAAGGATTCTGTTGATTTGTGATTTCACAGTTTCTCTGATAATCCAATTTCACAAAGAGAGTTTATTCCTAAATAAGTAAACTTAAAGATGGCAACCCATCGCTGATTTCTCACCCCTTGCAGCACTATTTGGTGGACATTCAATTGCTTTCAAGCCTGATACTGATATATATTAATAAATAACAGCCCTTACAAAATGATGTAAAAAAATTAAGAAACTAAGTGTGCTTAATATTCCCATTATATGTAAAAGACCCTGTGTTCTCCTATAGGGGGAAATGGTTTTTCAAATAAGATAAATTGTGACTCTCCTGGATGTTTATGTGCCAGCATAAAGCTGAATCTTGGGTTCAAATCCTTAATACAGAAATTTCTCTTTGTTGTTTCCAATAACGTATCAACAGAAAAGCACTATATTTCTGACTCATACCATCTTATTTTTAGCATAAGAATTTTTTAATACTTAATATTTTTAGTTTGTTTTCTAATATATTTCAGTGGTCATTTTTGCTTCCATAGAGAAGAAGTATTAATAAGGCAGAAAATAGATGAATACTGTATTTTCACTCTTGAACGTTTTAAGAAATGTTTAAAGGGTAACTTCCTAATTAATCATTATACCTGACTATTGATAGTAAATAAGGCCAGAGATTATAGTTTATTTTAATACTTGTAAAGTTTATGATGATTACATATTTTATCGTTGTTTTATATTGCTTTTTATTGTACTGCACTAATGAGATTTCTACATTTTTAAGATTATGTATAAATACTTCAACTTATACATGATGATTTTTGTCATATTTAACATTAGTAAAGGTCAAGTCCACATTAACCTATCATGAGGTCCATGCTGGGGATACACGGATCCAAATTCTTAGTATTGGCCAGACGGAGGGGTGGCTAGTTTTTTATGTACGCTGCTTTTACTGCATAAATTTCTCATATTCTTTTAAAGACGGAGAAAGGGTCCCCGAACCGCTGGACATGCGTATAAAAAAAATCTATGAATCTTACATTGACTAAAGTAATTGTATTTAAAATTTACTTGAGTAAATATATTAATGTTTTTTTTTATTAATTTAACACTTCTCAATGACGGTAATTTTTTTGACGAGACAATTTTCACCTAGACCGGGACTCGAACCGGGCTCTTTTGGCTTTCCGTGCCAAAATGCTCTACCCACTGAGTACTGAGGTGAGTTGCGATTTAGATGCAATTTTTTCAAATATCATTTATCCTACCGTGATGAAGTGTTTAAATTAATAATAAAAACATCAATAGAAGCCTTACTGGCTTTATCAACGTAGTGTTAATTCCCAATTAATGTCTTCTTAACTAAGAGGGCCGCCATTATGCCAAGGACAGAAGCAATTAGTTTCAAAGCATTTGGCACGAGGGAATTACAACGTATAAAGAGGAAAAATTTGCATCTAGATCGCAATCGCCTCAGTAGCTCAGTTGATAGCGCATTTGACCGGAAAGCCAAAGGTCCCGGGTTCGCGTCTCGGTCTAGGCGAAAATTTTGTTTCTTCAAATATAAACTGTTAATTAAACTGATTTTTTTGCCATTTAACGGAGAATAAGTATTAATTTCATTGCACGATGTTGGTAGTTATGAGTAATAAGGATGTTGATGCATATCAGAAATATGTGCCATTAGAAGTTGAAGTGAAATTTATACTCGTCAGGTCTTTATGTGGATAATCTGAATATGCTACCTCCAGCAAATAGGTATTTAATGTGAATTTGTTTAAATTAATGAACAATTATATTTGCTAAAACTTAGGTTGTGTTGTGTTGTAAGCCATCCTGAACCCCGACCACCACTCCTAAAGGAGAATCCTGATAAACAAAAATCATCAAAGCCATTTAAACTCAAGATTTATCAGCTTGACATCATGAAATTATAGTGACGTAAAAAAAATAATTCTTCTTCTGTTAACACTACACGTCCGTTCAGTTTGACCTTGGCTTCCTTTAAGACAAATGCCATTCTTGGCTATCCATTGCCTTACTTCTCCATCTTAACTCCCCATCAATCTCAGTCCTCCTTACATCATTCATCCATCGTAAATCGGTCTTCCTCTCTTTCTCCTTCCTTTGGTTTTTACATTCAAATGTTTTTGACCGTCCGTGTGTTTTTCCATTCTCAAAACATGACCCCACTCATTCCAATCTACATGCTTCTACAGTGCTACTATATTAATAAATTAAACGATCTATATAACTCATTCCATGTTAATTCTCAAAAGTCCATTTTCAGTGTTGGTCCATAAATTTTCTTAAATCCAGAGAAGTCCTTCTATTTTACTGGTCAAAGTCCATGATTTCGATCCATACAATACGATAGGCCTATTACCCATTTATAGTTAAATTTTGGGCGCTGGAAATATATTTTTTCTTGTTTTGAATGCTATTAGTAATTATTTAAATAAATCCTACAGATTGCTTTTTCAAGTGTATTTTTAACTATCACAAAACTTTTCTTCTTCCAAGTATTAGGCCCAGGCTGTTAGACCTATAGAAAATTTTCCCTCCAGCATTTTATAGGACGGCCCCGTGATCGTTCGTCCTCTGGTAGAATATAATTCTAACAGCTTTGGGGATCCCGATTTGGAAACTCATTCTTTCAAGATGGTGTTTCAATTTAGTTGGTACTCGTTTAATATATTCCAAAATTGGCGTAGTCTTCATTCTTTTAAGATATCGGTGTTTTCTTTTCCGATCCCATCTGTGTACCCTCCATTTGCGCATGAATCTCATTTCACAAGCCGTTATTCACAAAATATTTAATTATTCTAGTCATTCCCATTGTTACGAATAACCTCACGTTTTAGTAAATTTAATACACAATTGATCTCTGGTGATCAATATTAAAATATTATACCGTCAAATGCCATTTCACCAATAAATGTTTAAAATGGTCAACTAGTTCTACAGCCAAGCTGTCATTCTCAACCAGATATGACAATATCTGGTCTTGAGATGACAGCTGGCTGTAGAAACTAGTTGACCATTTAACATTTATTGGTGAAATGGGCATATTGACTGTATATATATTTTAAGTTTTAATAAATGTTGAAAATTCCATTTTTCCAGTACAAGACATATTAAAAGCTAACTAGCAGGAATTGAAGCTAATATAATATATGCTAGACAAAATCTGACATAAGGTTAGTGTAATTAGTAGGGCCTATTATATTTTTAATTTTAAGCCCAACTCATATTTAAAATTAATCAAAATGTTTAGCATGAATTGTTTTTGGATATACCTTTTTTTATATATTAAATGGGTTATTTATGTTTTATTGTGTAAGGTTCTCTCAATATTTAATAATTCTCAAGGCACCTATCTTGAGAATGTTGCAATAAACAGGAGATATAAAGACAATCCTGGAATCATACGTGCAAAAGAACTAAAAAAAACAGCTGGAGGTAACATTATTCAGACTACTCCTTTGTGCTTTATTAGAGCTGCATAGGCAAAAAGAACTTGAGAGCTTACTGTTTACAAACCTTCCAAGTTTGGCAGATTTTAAAGACTATAAATTTTATACTGAAGTTTGTCTTATAAATTTTGTCATATGATATTAGCATTAACCAACCAAAACATATCTTCTCCATATACAATATTGTTTGTAGCTCGGTCGGACTGTTCTGCAGTGGCCTTGCACTGGGTGAGTATTGGTATGCCTTTCGCCAGAGTTACACGTACACAACCAGCAAGTCATTGGTACAGAGCACTATCTACTGTGCTAAAATTACAAACTACTACTGAGTTAACTTACATTAGGCTTACCTGCATCACAACAGATGTTGAAAGTGATGACCTTGACATAATAATAATAATAATAATAATAATAACTTTAGCACAGTAGGTAGTGTTCCGTACCAATGACTTGCTGGTCGTGTACGTGTAACTCTGGTGGAAGGCACCCAGTTCAAGGCTGCTGTGGAATGGTGCGGCTAAGCTACGAATGCATTGTACAATAAGCTTTATAATTGAAATGTTTTCAAGTATTTTAACATGCTCTATACATTTCCAGATTTGGATTCCATCGTTCTGTTTAATTTAACATTAAAATTAAATGAAATCCTGAAAATGAGCAGTTAAAACAATGCAGCAACCAGAATATTTTGCTTCTGAAAAGTTTTCTCTAATAGGCATTATACATTTTGATTGGTTATTCCTCATACACCCATTATCAGTTAAGGGACTATGAATAGCCACCAACAATACAATTATTAGGAATTTGTTGATAGAAATAATAAATGTATTATATGTTGGTGGCACTGTTTTAAAAATGATTAATTTTTATGCATGTTATATTTTTTTACATTTGAAGTCATTATTTTTTAAGTAATTTCATTAATAATTTTATTGCTTGGCAGATTGGCATATTAACATTAGGTAGCATTTTTGTTTTATTTTGAGCAGCCTTTGTGCCATCACAGATTGACTTCTGTTGACCATGAAAACTAATAACAAAAAAATAATAAAGAATAAATACATATTGATATATGAGCATATAACAGTCAAATAACAAGAGATGTAATATTGTAATCTATGTAGAGAAAGAGAAAAGTTATGTGAACTAAAATGAAACAATCATCATTTGCTTTTTGGAAACTTTAATCCATTTGCTACCACAATTACATATGAGCCTTTTAACGCCAAAGTGGTGTAAACCGTTCAGGCCTTAAAGTTTTCTGACATTTGTCTAACAGATGAGGAAAAACCCTGAAAAAACCATCACCCAGGAAACTTGTATCGACCGGGGATCAAACCTGGGATTGCTGCGTGACAAGGCAGCACACTACCTCGAGACCACAATGGTGGAACTTTTAAATAAAATAAAAATATTATTTTTGTTGATTATGCAAGTTAATTCTTGAAAAATACCCTCAATCTGTGTAAAGCCAAGTAGTGCAAGTTATGTTAAGTGCTAATAAATTACGTATAAAGTGGGGATAAGGGCAAAAAAAGAACATACGTGAGCTAAAACAATCAATTTTGACCACATTTATTGTTTGGTAGTATTCTCGAATTTTAAAGTACTATTCTACTAAAAGTCTTTATATCTCAAGACAATGTTTAATGGAGTTACACCACTTTGGTTTTAAAAGGCTCATAAAAGTCGTAGTGACAGTCATCTTTGCATAAATCAAGTTTTCAAAGAAGACAATGATGATTGTTTCAGTGGTTTAAATCATGTCTCTTTCTCTAAATAGACTATAGATTTTAGATAGTTAAGTAATTTATCTCTATCCATACAAGTAATTTTATAAATTTGTATTGAATCATTTAAGCAAGAATGACTAGTTCTTGATACCATTTTTGTAAAGCCAAACATTTTGACCAGAGTAATTAAATATTTTGGAATTGTTCCATGGTTACGCAATTAATAAATTGTTGAGATTTATATTGTTCTTGAAAATTCAATGGCAGGCTCATAGATTTCCTTTTTCTCTTGATTGACCATGATACGTAAAAACAATAGATAGGGTACAAACCTTGAGCTATAGTATCATTGTTGTTTCTTTATATTTAAAATCTCTTAGAGTGCCTAATATTTAACTGAAAAAGAATTACTTTATTCTAGCTGTCCAATTTTAAATTTTTATTCTTCTGTTCTTTCCTTTTTGTTATTGTCACTTGAATCCAAGTAATATTAGATACCATACTCCTCTCTTCAGTCTGATATATATTTTTTTTCATACTTAAACAAATAGCAAACCTAGATATCATTATTATATATACTAATTCCGAGCTATGTTCCAGTTATACTGTCTTCAGTTATACTCCATCTATTAGGGAAACTGTGATACTACTTTTAACCGGAATATGACTGAATTGTGTGTGGAACTGTCAATGATAAAAACATTGTTCTTAGGCAACATTGTATTTTACGGGAAATAAGACTCAATACAAGATATGATGGTACCAATAATTATGAACTTCATTTCTTATTATGATAAAAAATGTATGAAAAAAGTTATCTATTGGTCTACCTAATCAGAGATTTATGCTTTTCTATAATGATATCCTTTATTTAAATTAGCAATTTCATTATGACTAGAATTTATACTCTATGCTGACTCACCTGTAAATTCTCCTGTTATTTTCATCACATCCTCAATGGCCAATGTAGGATATTTTTTACTAAACTGTTTTGAAAAAATAATTATTTTCTCTCCACTTTTCAAATGCTTTCCTTTCCAATGCTTTAAAAAAATCTACAGAAGCGGCCATTTTGAAACAACTGAAATATTGAAGTATTCTGCATTGCACTTTGCATAAGAATAAACCAATGTTTATTTAAGCTATTAAATTGTAATTATATATTTTAGGATTCTCCCATATAACTTATATAGTTATATAATAGATAATACATTTATATTTTAATTATTTTGTTTTCAAGTGTTAGAGAGCAACTACTACATTTTCTTACACACTTAAAGGTAAAAACGTTATTTGACCGATGAAACATGTAGTCATACATCTTGTTTGTTTATATTACAACTGGAACTTAGCTCGAAAAGATATAGATTAAATTTTAAACGTGTCGTATATGTACTCTTCTTTGAAAGTGTGTATGTATGTGTGTGGAGAGAAGTGAGTGTGTGTGTATATAATATTTATTTTTTATTATTTATTATCTATCAGGTTTCACACAATTTTTCACACATCTTCCTGCAACCACTTAATCTACTATCATCTCCTCCTCATCTCTGTGTCATTCCAATTTCCATCTCCAATCCTTTTTCACTCATGCTTATTCAAAACAACATCAATCCACATTATTTTTGGCTATCCCCTCCTCTTCTACCAAGTGGGCACCCATCCTAGTATTCATCTGGGAATCTGCATTCTTTGACATGACTATAACATTTTAATAGTTATTTTTTTTTTTTTATGAAACCACAATTCAAAAATTTGAACTTCAATCTTTTTTTTCACTTACACTGTTTATTTATATACGATTCGGATCGGAAAGTAACGCACAATAATTTTTTTCTGCCTTGGTATTTGCAGCTAGAATGTTGAAAATTCACAGAGATATAGTTTGAAGTTTTCACTACAGATGTTATTTTTTTTCTCAGGTGCACCTCTTGCGAGAGAAGCTTGAACTATGCAACAAAGATGGCGCGCATGCTACAGTCGTCCACCTGTGAGGACAGAGAAGTGTTGTTCGATTTTTGTGGCCAAAGGGCATAAAACCCAGTGAAATTCACAGGACATGCGTGGCGTGTATGGGGATGATTGTATGGACCGTAGCAATGTCTCCAGGTGGTGGCACATTCTTCCAAGAGGGACGCGTGAACCTTAGTGATTCGCCACGCTCCGGCCGGCCGACAACAGCAGCAATCCCCACAGAATGTCAGAGGCATTGAGGCGGCAATTCTGAACGAACCGGCGTGTGCAACTGCGAGCCTTATCGGAGAAGTTCAACATTTCCTATGGTGCGGTGTAACGATATTGTTCATGAAAATTTGAAATTCCGTAAAGTTAGCGCTCGCTGGGTGCCTAAGAACCTGACAGACGACCACAAGGGCCAGCGAATGATGGCAAGCTTGGACTACTTAACGCGGTCCACACCGCACAGGACATGACTTTCATGGAAGGAATCGTCAAGGTGATGATTCGTGGGCGTGGTTCCCCAGTAAAGAAAAAAATTCAAGTGACTCAATCTGCCAGGAAAGTGCTTGTGACAGTGTTCTGGGATATGCATGGTGTTTTATTGGTGGACTTTGCTGAACACGGACCACTGTGAATGCTGCGGCCTACATTAAAACTTGTGGTGAAGTTGCGTCGTGCCATTCGTGACAAACGTCACAAATTAAACGTTAACTTCTTCATGACAATGCTCGCCCCCATGTTGCTGCTGTCGTTCGTCAGAAAATCGCCGAATTTGGTTGGGAGGTGGCTCCAGCATCCACCATACAGTCCGGATCTCTTACACCATCGGACTTTCATCTGTTTGGTCCCATGAAGAAATTCCTGGCCGGCAAACGCTTTTGAGACAGGTGGAAGTGAATCAGCAGTGTGCAGATGGCTACACTCCAACCAAACGGACTTCTACGAACAGGGCATATTGAAACTGGTAACACGATGGGAAAAATGTGTTGAGAAAGTTGGTGACTATGTCGAAAAGTAGTTAAAAGATGTAAGTTTCATTTGTGATTTTTTTTCCTTTTTTTACTATTAAACTTTAACAAAAAATTATTGTGCGTTACTTTCCGTCCGCCCTCGTATATGCACCACCAGTATGTAATTTTTCACATACGGAATTATTAAACTCGTTACTGGCATGATTATATAAATGACATATTTCATTTCTTTTTTTTACTTATTAGATTTAATTTCTAGTAATTTACCTTCCTTCAAAATTTGGATATGCTATGAGATTCTGTATAACCATGAAATATTAAAATAAAATGAGTAATATTTACTAGTTTCACTTTTGTTATATCTTTATGCCTTGTCAATTCATTTCTTGTAGCTCTTTTGATTCTAAGTTATTAATTCCCAAAATACTTATCCTCTTTTCCTCCCTGCCATTGTTTTCATTCTGAATGCAGTGTCGAAATATGGGAGAAAATACTTATTGCTCTAGATAAAACAGTACTTATAGCAAACTTTATCTTGAATAAATAGTGATAAACATTTAAGTTGAAAATGAAATATACAGAGTGTAAATTAATTAAATCAAAGAAATTTACATGGTTGTAAAGGAGGTGCAGATTAACCAATTTGAAATAGGGAACTCAAGGTTTCAGACATAAGAAAAATGTTTGAATTCATTATTATTAAGTTTGTTTACATTCAATTCTCATAATTCAGTATTGGAATTAAATATGGGTAAAGGATGAAGTGGGATGACTTAAGGTTTTGATTAATGATTGGATGAAGCCAACTATTAAAATCTAATCAATCACATTTTCAAAATTAGCTTTTAAAGAATTACTCAATGGCATTAATTTTACCTTCTATCTTCTTAGTGACAATACAAAGTTCCACTACATTGTTCTCATTTTACAAAAGATGGATATAGCACCCGATGTTTGTAGTAGCTGCTAGAGTCCCAAAGATGAGGCGTAGTCAGGATATATTGTTGTGCTTTTTTTTCAAAGTTCCAGGTATTAAAGATTTGAGTTTAGTTCTTTGAAGGTTTGGAAAATTACAGATTTTGTAAAAAGCTAAATTTTGGAAATGTGTTTGATTTTTCAGCCAATCCGTAATTTAGGCCATACCATTCTATACGCCTACTTTAATTTAATATTGAATTATAAATATCAAGTGTAAACAACTTTGACAAATAGTTTTGTCTGACAAGGGAAAAGGGAACTGTTCACCATTGCATGTTGAAATCTATCTTGAATTTCTATTTCTCTCAGAGAAGCGTTTTGATGTACGAAGACATGTCCAGAAAAATTATTTGCTTTTTTTAACTGCAAGACACTAAAATCCAGTGCCAAATCTTTCATTTAAACTACGTGCAAATAATATAACTACAGACTTAGGGTTGAATGTTTGAACGCATTAGACACTAAAAGGCGTTCTCTCTGCTGATAAAGTTTTATTCAAACAAACCATTTTTCTTACTCAGAAATCTATTCACGCGGTAATAATTGTAAAGCTACCTGACAAGGTACCTTAAGATTGTAGCTCAAGATATAAACTTATGTGAAAATCCCAAAGGGAACCGATGGTAACCGATGTAGTTTGAAACTTATCCAAGATGTCGGACCTTGAAGACTTCGATCATGTTTTCGGTATACGCGGAGAAGAGGAATTTGATAGAGTCTACCAAAGAATTCAACTGGAAGAACAGGAGAATCGGCGTAATATTGCGCGTCGCAGACGTGTTTGTATACGGTATTATTTGCAGGATGCAAGCATAAATGCATTCCTCTATAGCAGACGAAAATAACGGAAGTGGTTTTATCGCTGAGAATTCTGGGTAATTCGTTGCCAATATTACGAAAACGTCAACATTCATGCATGACCGGTTAAGGCGGCCGTTAATTTGATCTCAGCTCACCAGTGATTGGAAGTAATTTGAGTAGAGAGTAATGTATTTGCATACGACCCTTAGTAGATTGTATAACCCTCACTATCTACATGCCGTTCGTTCGTGCATAGAGTGGGGAAAGGAGAGTGAGTGAAGTGAGTGTGATATCAGTCGCTTTCTTACTTATGCCGGTCATGATTTTCTGTGTAGTGCTCCCGTGCCACACCCTGTCTTACTTCACTCCACTCTTGATACAGGGATGTCCACTTGCTCTGCACAGTGGGTTGGTGTTGTTGGATTCTAGCTTTGATTTTTGTGCCTTCCAATTAAAAACGGCAGATAATTTTTTGGACATGGCCTTGGTACATCACAATGCTTCTCTGGAGGAAATTTCAAATTTTTTTGACAGTTCTCTTATGAAACCTGGGTGTCCCATCTCAAATTGTTTGTCTCTATAACCAGATAAATTTATTTATTTTAATTTTTTTACACTCTCTAGGTCTGTATTTAACACAAATTTGATTATAAATGCAAATCTTTGTCATTTATTTTTCTTTTGATTTTCAGTGTCTCGTCGTAAATGATATGAAAGAAGTCTGAAGTTTGAAATACCTTCAGCAGCAACATCAGATGTTATACAAGGTAATGTGGAAGGTAGAGTTGGTAGTGAACATAGAGATATGTTGTCATTGTTCCAGCTGATGAATAATTATGTAATTATTTTTTTAGGACTGCCATTTAAATATTTATATTTTTATACATCTTGCTTACATTTTATTGTAAAAATGTTTTTTCAGTGAAAAAGTGTCAGAAGATTTTTAATATTTCTATGATTGCAGGGATTATAGTTGTGTATATCTTGCCTCTATTTTTTTAGAATATAGACAACACTATATAGTATGGGATATTAGAACTCTGATGATTGAATAGGCAATGGTTCCAGCAACAGGAAAAGATACAAACTGCAGGAAGGGAATTATAGAATTATGTAGTTAGTCTTTACAGTTGCTAAAGAGTAAGTTTCTAACTGAACAAGTTTGTTTCAAATCAAAATTTTTTTTTTCTCTATTTATTTCATACTAAATTAAATGGTATAGTTGGTATTCTATTTTTTAATTACTGTAATTTTGTATGTGCTTGTTTTAAAATTACAACATAGTCATTATTTGTTTAAATTGGTCTTTATTTGATACATTTCTCCTCAACAGCAATTCCATTTGAAAAACTGGAATTAATTATACAACTGACATTGATACTATACTGTGTTTCTAAAATGTCTTAATAGTTCTTTATATTAATTAAATTTTTAAATTCAATTAACTTTAATGGTGTTAATTTATAGCAATAAAGATAGTTTATTTTTTAACTAAGGCTTGAATTGACAAGTACTGGAAATCAGTAGATATCTATCTCTTCTAATAGCTAAATACATTTTAAAATGTTTGCAGCAACTGGAAATGCAACCTATTACCTCCTACATTCTTAGCAGCCACTTTACTCTTAGTCTTTGGTGATTTTGACATCATATTAACAGTTAGTAGTAAACTATCACCATAAATTATATGTGTACCAGCATAAATTCATCTTAGAGCAATACCTGTGAATGTGGAGGACTATATAAGTTTGAAAAATAGGGCATGATTTATTCCCTCTATATGATCGGGTAGAATGTTTATCTTATATAAAGATAATCTGAAACAAAAGAGACAGTTTTCTTTTCCTATAATTATTATGAGTTAGGATATTTAGACTCTCCTCATATTTTTTTATTTACCTGCAGACTGCAGTTTCTCCACATTGTGTGTCATAAACTGCATTCTGCAAGAAAACAAAAAAATATGAGATGAGTAAATATCCTAACTCATAATAAATAAAAGAAACCTCATAGTGTGTTATTAAATTCTTTTCTTATACTTTTGTATTCAGGTAATCTTCAACATTGTTTCGTTTTCTAATGAATAAGGAATGATAGAATCATATATATATGTTTTGTCACCGATGGCACAAAGTTTTTCCTTTAATTTATTTGGACTTAAATAAGTACACAGTTGCTATATAAAATTTTTCTTTTCACTTTATTTTCTTCTCACAATTATCACTAAATCTTCAATCACAATTTTATCTTACAATGATTCTTCTTTTAAAGTTTATCAGATAATCACTTATCACACAATTACAGATACAGTACTTCTTCACAGTTTCACTTACAATTTAACCTCTCGCTATCCAACACAAGACTATCGCAACACTGACTGGCCAGCCTTCTCTTCTGTTCTTTTATATAAGTGGGAAGAAAGCTCTAGTAACAGGTTCGAGCAACTTCGAAGCCCAGAAACCTCTGGCTTCCCATCTTTCTCCAAGGGGAAGGGAGAGGCCGGTAGAAACGTCTGGCATCACATTCCAGACAATTCAGCGGCTCTGCGGGTCACCTAACTCGCCTGCGCAATTCAAATGCCGCTTACACGACATGTAACAATATATTTTAATTTCTGTTGTTATGCAACTATGGGACTTTTGAAACAAGCAGTTGAGTCTATAGCAGATTTATTATTTTAAACTAATAATTCAATTGAAGTGTGGCACATGTGACAATGTCTATATAGGACAAACTGGTAGACCTTTAATATCTCGGTTAAAGGAACACATGAGAGCATATAACAGAAATTTAGAAAATTCAAACTATGCTAACCACCTATTCCAATTTAATCATTGTTTCGATCCAAATTTTGAAATTTTACATATTTGTGATAAGGGTAAGAAGTTAGATCTTTTGGAGGCTGTAGAAATTAATAAGTTTAAAAGTAGTAAAAAACTGTTAAATCTCAACTTGATTTGAATGAATCCCCTTTGTTAAATTTAAAAATTTAAATAAATATTGTTGTATTGTTGCTTAGATCAGTTGGAACACAATTCATAATTTGTTAACATGTCTGAAGAAGGTACAGTGTACCAAAACAGCTGTCACTGAATTATATAATAAATATGAAAATCAAATAAAGCTACGTTTTATTTTTATTTAATTAATAAATATGGATTTTCATCAAGTAAACACCAACTCAATTGATTAATAATTCTTATATCATTAGTTATCTGGTAAAGTGGCCAAAGTGTCAAAATCAATTAATTTTAGAAAATTTTGCATGTATTATTCTTTTAACAATATCTATATACTGAAAAACTGCCATAAGTCTACCTCTAATTGTTATTTCAGTGTAAACATCATGTCATTGTCATAAATGCCATTGGTCATGTATTCTTGTTCAGACAACCAGATGTATCTGACTTGCAAGTCACTTATGTCTCTTTATTAGATAATGTCATTATTAAAACTTGTCAATATGTCTGTGTGTGCAGTGAAAGCAGTGTAAGCATGTAACATGTGAAGAAATATTAATTTTTTTTTTTCAAGTTTCTACGGAATAGAAATCCTACAATTGTAATAAGAGTTCATTGTGTGAAAGTCAAATTAATGAACAGAAGAGGACATGCTGAAAAATCTAGGAGATTGAGCATAATAATCTACAATCTACCTCACTATTATGATGTTTTGAACATATGCAAAATAATGTTTATAAACTGTGGGGATTTCAGAAAGTACAGTGTGCACAGTACTTGAAAAGAAGACTCCTGAAGGTAAATGCATAGGCTGGAAAACTACAAGATAAAGTAGTTTAGAGATTCTGTTGTCACATAAAAATGTTTCTACGAATGGAACCTCATTGTTGCTGCAAGTCCACATCTCATGAATACTTGTATTCAGACCTTGAGACCATTTAAAATGTGTAACTGTGTATAATGAATTTCTAAATCGTTTGTGAATCATAATGGCTACACCTGCTTGTGCATGAATATGTTTTTTTACACCACTATAAAACTGAATGTAATTTTGAGTTTCTTTGGTGCCTTGTAATTTCTTTTTTGTTTCTGATATTACAGCTAATGAAATCCCCTTTTTGCACAATATATCATCTAATTGATCATCTTTATAGTTAATCCCTTGTACATTCCATGTGCTAAATTATATACCAAGAGGACGAAGATCACTGGGCCGTCCTATGAAACGCTGGAGGGAAAATTTTCTATAGGATCGTAACAGGCCTTGGCCTAATACTTGGAAGGAAGAAGAAGAACTGTGTATAATGAAAACACCACCTCACAGCCCAAAGTTAGTTATCAGACTTACCATAGGGTATTTGAAAAGAAAAATATATGCTCAGACTGGGGTTTGAACCCAGGACTTTTGGCTTTCTATGCCCAATGTTCTACCAACTGAGTTTCCTGAGCACTCTAATTTAAATCCAAATTTTTCTCTTATACATTGTTAATACAATAGGATATTCAAGGCTATGAATCTCTTGCTTCACCATCCTAAGAAAGACCAGTGCAGTTTGTATAAAACTTACTGTGATGCTATTGATGTGAAAAAAAATGGGTTGCAGGATACTTATGACAAATTCACAGAAGAAAAAATGCTGTATGAAGTAAGAAACACAATGTAAAAATGGCTTCCAAAGAATTTGTCTCTGCGGTATTTGATCTTCAGCAAGTGATTCAACTGCCTATTTCCAAAGAAAGTGCACTATTTTATCAAAGGCATTTGTAGGCGTATAACTTCACAATGTACAACAAAGATTATATTGCATCATTTGAAATGAGACTAATCAGCAAGAAGGGATAGTTTGAGATTGCAATCTGTATGGGAATCTGCCTCCAACAACTTGTTCAAGGTGTATAGGATGTCAGGCAGTTTGCAATGGCTGCAGTGACCAGAATTAGAATACCATTGTAGTGAAAATGCTTTTCCACATTCTAACCAACTCAAGGAATATACTGTCTATCACCTTGACCTTCTTTTAATCTAACCAGGGTCAAAACAAAAGCAATTTTTCTCATAACTCTATCTCAGTATTACACTGGAAGTTAAGCCCAGCCGTAATGTAGCGTAAAAAGAATCTTTATGTTTTAAGAGATCTTTGGCCAGAGCAGTTGGCCTTGGTTTTGGGTGGGAGAACTTCACATATAAACACATTAAACCAAATATTAACACTATTTATTTAAATAAAACAAAACATAAAGCAATATTAAAACCAAAAACATATAAAACAACTTATTAAAACCAGCTAAAATCGCCATATTGAAAAGCGCCAAAAAGACTAAAAACTTGATAAAACTCAGAGAGAGAAAACAATCAACTTTGGTTATTATTCTAAGTTATTTGACCCTTAGGTCTTCTTAATTTCATGCACTCAATAAAATTATTCTAAGTTCTCTGGACCATTTGGTCCTTTAATTAAATTTATGTTTGAAAATGACCATTTAAAAAATATGATAAAAAATCGATTCTTACCCATGTAGAGCTGCCTCTCCCACCTGGAGGACCCGTTGGTCCCCCAGCCTGTTCTCCCAGGAGGACCTGAAGCGAATGCTCCGGTCCTCCACACCATCCTGAATTCGTTAGAAAAATCGCGAATATTTATATGATCATTTTTAAGTTTGTAATCGGGGGAAACTCGGGTGGAAAGTTAGCTTTTCCCTTCAATACATGTGGGGTTTTTTCATCGGTTTTCACTTACAACTTTCACATGATATAGTTCAAAACCTTCATCTATGCCAAAATGGAAACTCTGTTCCACTTTCACTTCTTGCAGCTCAAATTCACCCTTATCTAATGTGGTCATCTCTGATCTTTCTGACTAAATAATGTTGATATGACTTTACATCCTGGAATCTTGTGACATGGTTTTGATCCAGGATATAAAACATTATAGATTTTTACTCACTTTTTTTTATATTTAAAAGGTCCTTTGAGTATGACTAATTTGTATTTCAATGCGGTTATTTATTTCCCTATCTTGTGATATAATAACCAAGTATATATGTATATCCTTTATCGGTTTTTTATAGTATTTTATTATTATGGCAGTTAGGCCCTAGTGTAGGCGTAACACTCAGTGGCCCTGAACAGCCCTGACTCAAGCAGGGGACTTCTTCATATTTTGTCGCTGCTACCTGTCATGCAACTTGCTTGACGTTCTGCTCCATATGAAGTACACTCTATGAAGATAGAAAATTTCTTTGAATACAGAATCATTTCAGAGAGTCTTTGCATCCAATCCCCGAGAGAATTTCAGTCTGGATACAAGGTCAATTGGACTCCAATCAGAGTGACCAAAGAAGAACCTATCATTTTGTAAGAACCAGTCATTTGGCTGAACATTATGAGGAGCTATCTCTGAAATCAAGACATCTGATATATTGAAACTTCCTCTGTCTCATCTTAACACCTCCTCTCCTAAGTTTTCAGCTGAGAAGTATGATTTGCAGGAGTTATGCAAAGGGCCAGCACCATAATAAGAGATGTTGTTTATAAAACATTCTACAAGGAACTCACACAGTTCTAAGCTGACATTTTAAATTGCTTGTTTGGGTTTCCTGAAAGTGTTTGTAAACAATTAAATACATTATTCATTAAGCTAATTTATGTGATTTAAAAAAGCTCACTTAAATACTCAATATTGTAATTATTAAAATAAATTGATATTCTTCTTTATTTTATAGATTTCCCTAGCACTATATTGTATATAATTTAAAAAATAGCACACTTAAATATTCATATTATTAAAATAAGTTGATATCCTTCTTTATTTTATAGATTTGCTAAATTATATTACAAAATTTTCAGAAGGAGCATTTTGGTTCCCGAATGAACATCTGATCAGGTAGTTCTTCCTAGTGTACCTCTGATGGAAGAAAGGTGTACAGGTAGATAACACTGCAAATGTGTACATGTAGTAAAACACTGGTAATTTAGTAACAGACTCCCACATGCTAGTTATGTTCCATTATTATTATGTACTGAATTATACCTTTCATTGCTCCGCGAAGCAAGCTTCCAACGTCAGAGTTTGAAGTTCAGTCATCCAGGCAATCAATCCATAGTAATTCTGCCTGGGGTAGGTCTTTCACTGCAATCATAGCATTTTCATGCTATACTTTGCAGCTTTACTAGGGAATTATAGGTGTGGTAGCTTCCCGTTGCTTTCCACACTGGTGAAGGATGAAGAGGATGATGATGATAATGATAAGGATGATGATGATGGCCATATGATTTTGGGGACCGTTTGGGCCTTAAGTTTTCCTGACATTTGTCTTACAGGGGAGGAAAAACTCTGATAAAAACCTCACCCAGAAAAACTGTCCCGACCGGGGATCGAACCCAGGCCTGCTGCGTGACAAGGCAGCATGCTATCTCGAGACCACAGCGGTGGACTTGTAACCAATAACTTTACAAATGTGTTCGAGAACTCGCTCCATCTAATGATCATAGATAGATCATCGGTTGATTAATGTCTATGACATCGTCCGATTCCTAATAGCCAATTTTGTCAGTCCATCCAATCTCCTGGTTGTAGATGTTTCTCCTTCATGTATAAACATATTCCCTGACTCCAGGAGGTTTTAGTCTTCCTCTGCCTCGTCTTCCCTCAGGTTTCCATTCCAAAACAGATTTTGGTAGTCGATCCTCTTCCATTCGCTGGACATGTCCATACCATCTTAATTGCTGAATTTTAATATAATCTAAAATAGTGTCTTCAATCTTCATTTTCTTCCTTATAACTGAGTTCCTAATTTTTTTCTTCTTGAAATTCTTGCTGCCCTTCGTATAAAATCCATTTCCATTGCCAAAAGATACTTATTTGTTTTTGTTGTTAATGGCCAAAGTTCTGCTCCATAAGTAATGATGCTTTTAACAATTGTATGATATATATTCATTTTATTTTGATTTTGATTTTTGATTACTTATATTTTTATCCCACAATACAATGATCATATGATAAAAATATAAATAAATAAGGAACATGAAAAAATGAAATAAAACTGTAATATATCTCAAAATAATAGCATATATCATTATTATAAATTTATAACGTATATGGGGTAAGCATCTCACTATCATGAGAGAAATCTTTCAAATAGACATATCTCCAATTAAGAATTTTTTGTGCTATATGGTATCAAAATTCTAGTGTCTAGCATTACTCCTTATTAAAAGTGACTATAAATGAACTGAATCAATGTGTAATCTTTAATGTCTGAGATTATTAATATTAGAGTTGTTGGTCCATATATAAACACACTTTTCTTTTAATTGCTCTCCTGTAAAATTACATTTTTGTCGCTTATGCCACTTTGCCAGACAAACGATGATATTACTCTCATTCGGTGCTAAATTAAACAATTCTCATGAACTCAGTGTTCTAATTTCAGCCTTATGTTTTCATAACTTTAAAATGTTGCAAAATGAGATTTAAAGGAAAAATGTTGACATAAAAACTAAACTTTATGCCATCTATGTTCTTAGTTATCATTAAAGAATGTACTTTATTTCAGTAAGTTGTAAGGTGCTCATAACACTTACTTTAGTGGCAACTCTTTGATATTTGAAATGGCTTGATAATTTGTAAACGCAGAACTATGTTGAATAGTGAAGTGCTTGGATACATCAGTAATCAATTTATGAATGAGGTGGATAAAATGTTTTTACATCTCACCTCATAAACTTCAGTGTTTTCATGATACCAGTTTCAAAGGTCATTTGCCTTCATCTTAAATCAAACTCCAATATTGAAAACACGTATTAGAAAAGTGGACCCACAACAATTTAATGCCCATTAATACAGACAAAACAATGTTTCAAATATTTACCTTGAAGAAAAAGTCCCAAAACTAAATCTACAGTTCAAGAAAACAAACCTGAGGCAAACAAATGAAACAAAATATCTAAGGACAATTTTTGATTCAAAATTATCTTGGAGAAAACATATTGAAGCAGTAGTAAACAAAGCAACGAAAAGATTTTCAATCTTAAAAAGATTAGCTGGAGCAAAGTGGGGTAGTAATCGCCAGACTCTGAACACCACGTATAAAACATTCATCAAGACAATACTTCTATACAATGGGGAGGTAATAATTACAGCAAATAACTCGAACCTAAATCGCCTAGAAGTATGCCAAAATCAGGCTTTATGGCTTATAACTGGCACAGCTAAATCAACCCCGATCACAGCAATGCAAGCACTAACCCAGAACCCTCCAATATGTCTAACTTTAGAGGAACATGCAATAACACAATATGAAAAAATGTTACGGTTAACAACATCAAAATTGGAAAAAAGACAGTTGCAACCAACCAAGTTGAAAACACAAACAAGTTTCTTGTCCAAAGTAACAGAAATAAAAACAGATTTGAATCTTCCTAAATCTAAAGAAACTATTTTGTTCAGAGAAAACCCAATTAACATTCAGCTAAATCTAGAAGAACCAGTTACAAAATCTAAAACTCCCACACCTGCACTAAAAAGCTCTAGGGTTAGAAGCTGTGAATAAGAGATATCCACCAGAAGAATGGTTGCATGTCTACACAGATGGATGTACTATTGATAACAACTCAGGATCAGGAATTACATGTGCATTATTTTCATTTTATCAACCAGCAGGATACCACACAACAAATTTTGATCCGGAAGTAACGGCTATTCATATTTCACTCCAACAATTACTATACAGAATAAATAAATTTCAAAATGCTGTCATACTCTCTGATTCTAAGGCAGCAATATATGCAATAAATTCACACAAAAATGAAGTCAGTACAAATTAAAGAGTGCTACAAAATGATTCAACAACTTCAAAAACTACAGAAAAGAATTCAATTGCAATGAATACCTGCACATTGTGGAATTGCTGGAAATGAAACTGCTGATTTTCTTGTCAAAAAAGGCTCCAATTTAATTCAGAATACTACTAAAAGCTTACCTTTCACATCCATAAAAAGAATAATTAAAAACAAATATAAAATCAAACAAAACCAAGACCTATGTAATAAAGCCAAAGACAAAAAATGGAATATTTTAGTAAAGAAGCCAGATACTATTCCAGAAATTCCATGTAAAACTACAGTAGCAAAATTTAGACTGCTTACAGAACATGACTATTCGGCCAAACATTTATATAAAATAGGAATCTATACAAATCCAAATTGTCCTCTATGCAACAAAGACAAAGAAATGAACGAAGAACATCTACAAACCTGTGAAGTATTACCTGTTGGATCCACCATAGAGAAATATTGGAGAGCAACAACACTAATGGCTTCATTGCCAAGGCCAGCATTTGAAAACACAGAACTTTGAGGTGAGATGTGAAAACATTTTATCTAGCTCACTTATAAATTGAAAATATCCTCATAGTGTTACTTCCCACTGTAATTTTGTTTAAAATCAGTCATCAATTTTATTAACTTTCAGATTGAAATATTCTGTTTTAATGTAGGTACAAGATTTTTGTTTTTAACATTGTTCTTTGCCTTATTGTATTACAACTTAATGACATTCATTAGTACAGAACTCAGAAGAAAAGTGAATTTGATTGAATATGAACTTTGTCGGTTACAGAAGATTTCATGTCTTGTTTACTGAAATGAACTGTTCAGATACTACAATGCTGTGACATTGCTGTCTATGCTCTCCAATATGTGTTAATTTGATTTTTCTATGTAAACATTCAGAGTGTATTCTATAGTTATCACTGCATGGATGCTTGATTACCAATTGGAAAATTAAAAATTCTTTCAAATGAGATAACATGATCTCACAAATGTAGATGATGGACACGTTATGTTTCAATTAAAAATCCTTTTCACTGAATTTTCCAAAATATTTAATTATATCAAAGTTTTAAGGTATGTATATTTTTTAGCTTCCTTTGTTTATATGTGCTGATAAGAAGTTTGATGAATTTAATCTTGATGAAATTACATTATTTTTAATACAAATTAAATTATATCTGAAAATTGTATTAAATGAATTAGCATGTATGTAAGATTTATTCTTATTTGAGAGTTAATGTTATTTTATATGTAATTTACATGGGAATAAAAAATAATGTATTTCATATTTTTAATAACATTTTCAGTTGTCATCAATATGCACAGGAGATTAACTCCAAGATGAATTCCACTTAAAAATATAGATTGAAGCTGTTGTAATGACATTGTCAGCAGTCAAAAAGAAACTTAGTTGGATCGTCTAACTAGGTAACTGGTTGGCCACTGTTTCCCATAATGATTATGAAACAGTGTTTTATGTAGTATGAAAAGATATGTGAAGATGAACAAAGTTTAAAAATCACTTTATCTACACTTTAATGTTTAATGAGATTAATTGATTTTAATGGCAGTCCTATATTAAAATTATACAAGGGTGTCTGAATTGAAATGTCCTAATTTCAAATACAAACTTTATGTGGAGAGAAATTAAGTACTGATTATACTTCCTCCATGCTACTATGGGGAACATAGAGAAATGGTTTGTTTGCACAAAAAAGCTTCGTGGCTTTGTTTCTTCATTGTTGTGTCTAATAATTAATGGAGAATATGATGATCTTGCAGAAGATTTCCGGGCTGTTGGCCATGGTCTTGAGGCTTGTAGTTCCCCAACGTTTTGCCAGAGACTGCGTCCGGCATCCTCAAGGGTTGTCTTGAGACTGGCAAGTTTGTCGACTACCTGCTCTATTTATACATATATCCGCGACGTGTTCTCTGCGCGGTCCATTACTTCGTAAATTGTATCTGCCTTCTGCTTGGTCAGCACCCTTGAGGATGCCGGACGCAGTCTCTGGCAAAACGTTGGGGAACTACAAGCCTCAAGACCATGGCCAACAGCCCGGAAATCTTCTGCAAGATCATCATAGTAACTCCGGCCGCGAAAGCCTAAGTCAATATAATGGAGAATAGGTGAAGTCTGAGATCCAGAGTATTAACAAACAGGAACAATATACCTAATATATATTTTTGTACGTGGGAAATTATTTCTGACAATTACAATTAAGGTTTTTCATTTTGGACACCTTTATTTTTATTTGTAACTATTTACTCATTTGAGTAAATTATAATTTGTTGTGCAGTACATATCTTATTGGAGAGGGGTAATTATTGGAGAATTATTTTTTCTACTACCTATGTTAAAAGTGGGCTGTATTTTCAAGTATTAAATAGGTCTATACTATTTTTTAATTTTAATTTTTTTCTTTTGTTCAAATGAAATTGTTTACCCTCTGTAATTCTTGATACCGCATAGTTATAGTCATTTTCAAACATTTTCCCCATTAAAAAAAAAGAACAAAACATTTCTTGTTAAACATTTAGAAATTTTAAATTTTTATTATTTTAAATTTAAAAAGCAGTTAGATGCTCTCCTCTCACCACTGGGATCCCGAAATCGAGTCTCGGTCACTACATGTGGGTTTCGTGGTGGACGAAATGAGCTTGGGCAGGTTTTTCTCAGGGTTTCTCCCATTTTCCCCTATCACAATCTCATTTATCCATACTCATCCATTTCATTTATCTGCCCCTTTGATGGTGTGTCAGGCATGGTCGGCCAGCACTCTCGTCATTCACATACCTGTATGTAGGGGCTCCATCTCATCTTATCTCTCAACCCAACCCTGAGTTGGACACGAGTTAAGGATATTATTTTATTATTATTTAAAAGGTAGTAGAAAAAATCCTGTGCACTACAAAAATATAAAGCATATTTATTTTGAGGTTTAAATAACTGCTCATTCTGAAATTCTTATATGTGCAAAAAATTTGCTTTATATTTTTATTGTCGGTGGTCTGAGAAATAATGAGTTTGTATAAATGAATCTCACAATAAGTGAAGTGTTCATAGATATACAGTAATAACATTGTGGTTGTGATGATGTGATTATATTGTTTATAACATTTGGTCCTGTTTCTAAAACAACATATGTTACTAATGTTTACATTGATGGTATAATATTGATGCCTTTACATCTGATGGACTTAATGTTTAAGAAAAATAAATATAAATTACAGAGCTTTGGGCAAGCATTTTTAATTATTTCCACACATCCTCATAGAGCAGCACTAACACTATTACAAATTATTTTGTTTACAAATAATGCATGTATTTAAAAAATAATATACCTAATTTTGTTGGACTGTTTCCTCATACATGGATGGTAATGTTAAGATTTGAAATAATATCCAGTATTGGTAAATAATTGACATATGTGTTATCACTTGTCATACCACATATGCATTATTGGATCAACTGGATAAATCATCTATTTATACATTGTACTAGCGTGCTGCCTAGTCACGCAGCGGGTCTGGGTTTGATTCCCGGTCGGGACAGGTTCCTGGGTGAGGTTCTTTTTCGGGGTTTTTCCTCATCTGTAAGGCAAATGTCAGGAAGCTTACAGCCCAACAGTCCCTGAAAATCATCCGGCCATCATCATAATCCTTATCAATATCATCATCATCATCCTTCACCGGTGTGGAAAGCAATAGGAAGCTCCCACATCTATAATTGCCTAGTAAAGCTGCAAAGCATAGCATGAATATGCTATGATTGCAGTGAAAGACCTGCCCTTGGGCAGAATTACTATAGATGGATCGATAGATATACATTGTACACATTCACAAAGTCGGCCGTGGTGGACTAGTGGTTATGTTCCTTGCCTCTGGTCCTGAGGATCGTGGGTTCAAACCCAGCTGGGTTCAATGGATTTCTTTAGGATGGAAAAATCCAAGGAGCAAGTCCTCCAGGAGGGATTTCAATTTGTGGGTCCCAAGATCCTTAAGCCTGAATAATGAGGCCTCTAAATTTACCAACCTCATCATCTTAGTAATACCTTAGTTGGCTCATTGAGTCGATATGTTAACCGCAATACCATTCATGAGATCTGTGGGCAAATAAGCATTAGTAAATTAATAGTGAGTGGAAAACATATTTTAATCGACTCACCTCATACATTTTCAAACTTCTTTGATACCGATGGTTTCAGACAAAATCATGTCCTTCTTCAGTCATGGCTTCCACTGATGAAATTTCGTGATTGTTGATTTCTGTAGTGATATCAATTCCAGTAAATTAACTTAGTCTAGTAACTCCTAACAAAGGAGAGGCTAAGGCTCAATATTGGGATGTTATGCCATTGTAGATATCCACAAAACATCTAAAGCTATTTTCACTATCATCCACAAAGAAAAACAATTCTGGACAATGTATCATTAGGCTGAAAATTCAGCAGTGAGAACTTAAAAGACCTACTACTTGATGGTAAAATAAAATATGGGCAGAATATGGTTAGAATTAGTTTTTAAAATTCTTATATGATACATAGTTCAACTTCGTAGGTTTAGTCTGGTAGCCATGGATGGCAGGTATCTCCAGACATTGGTTAATTTTCTATTTCCTTGCTAGATGGTGGCAAACATGTGTATTGCTTACTGGATTGGTTTGTTGTACATTTTCAAATGTTTCTTGAATTTTGGTAGGTTGGCACAAACATATACATGCAATGTAGTTTGACACTCAGAACATACAGACCCATGTTATAATTGGAACCCACTGTTGACAATACAAGATAATGCAGCCATTTGATAATTATCAAAATCCCTTTAAATACTTTAAAAATACACATCTACCACAATTTTAAACATTAAAATAAGTTAGTTTAGGAGATGTTAAGATATTTCATTGTGACTATGATCTGATAAGCCTGGATACTAGTTTGTATGGTAGCCATAGACGTGCTTTATATTTATATTGTATTTTAGGTTATCATTCAGTTTTGTGAGAATGCTAAAATTTTAAGGATGGAGTACCAAAGAGGAGTGAAGTTTTGGTGAATCAAGCCATAGAAAGTATTATAGGAGGCACTATGTCTTATAGAGATGCTGCTAATCATTTATATGTCCTGAAAAGTTTTCGACATGGTAGTCCAGAATTACAAAAATAAAAAGTTGCGGTGTAGAATTTGCTATGATGCCAAAATTGGGTAGGCTTGATACTTTCTTTGAACAACTGGAGCAAGAGTGACCCAACATATAGGGTTAAGAGATTTGGATAATTGTCATGGAACCAATGGACCTAGTGCTGAACAAGGAGCTGTAACTTGTTTTTATGCTCCTTCAACCAATCATGGACTGATTTGGGATGATTCTGATTCTTATCTCCTTCACCCAGTCATGAAACCCCTAGTGCTGACATTGAGGGTGGTTCTGGTTCATCTGCTCATTCAACTACGGTAGTGCCAGACATAGGGGTGGTTCTGGTTCTTTGTCATCAAGTTTCTCTTATGCCAGACCTTTATCTAGATCCAGTGGTGAATTCTGAGGCTGAGCTTCATCAGGAACTGTCAATAGGCTTAAAAGTCCAATCATTAGTGCAGCAGATGTCTTGAAATAAATTTCATCTCTCCCAGTTGTGAGTCATCGACGGCTAGGTGGCTCAAGCATATATTTTAACAAGTAATCCATTCAAAAATTCACTGGAAGCATAAAGTGAACAGAAGAAACAAAACAGGTGAAGCCAAATTAGCATCAAAGAGGACTAAATTGAAATTTCAAGAAAAAGAGGAAGGAACTTACTACATCATATTTTATATGAAGTTTTTCTGAAACTGGATACAGTGTTTTTCTGAAACTGGATACAGTGTAGTGGTTGTAAGAGTTGGGCTCATGAGGAGTGTGTTGACTCAAGCTACCCAAAACAATGTTTATGCCTGTGAAAAATGGAATTAAATAATTAGTATCCAATTTCATGTCAGTCTAATAATAATAATCATCATCATCATCCTGTCAGGTATTAGTCCTAGAAGAACTGTTACGGCCTGAGAAAGTGGTTTTCATGCCATCTTTTCATAGGTCAACCAAGTGACTGTTTTCCATTTGGACAGTAGTTCATTATTGCCTTGGGGATCCTGGATCTAGCCATTCTTGAGACCTGTTCCTTCCAGTTTAGCTGATATCTGGAGATGTAGTCCAGTATTGGCGACACATTAAGTTCTTGAAGGATTTCTACATTTTTCTTTCGATCCCATTTGGTGTAGCCAGCTGTTCGGCACATAAATTTCATTTCACAAGCTGTTAGTCTGCTTTCATCTCTCATCCTTATAGTCCACGCTTCGCTCCCATAACATAGGACTGGTCGAGCCATTATTTGATAAAGATGAGTACGAGTTGATTTTTGCACTAATGAAGGTTTTAAAACTCTATTAATGATTCCCATTGATTTGTTGAATTTCACAATTTTCTCTGATAAATCCAAATTTTCAACAAAAGAGAGTTTATATCCTAAATAAATAAACTCATTAACTCTCTCTAAAATTTTGTTATTTAAACAAATTTTTGCTTGGTATTGGGGATTTTCCACAAAAGGTCATTATTTTAGTTTTATGTCTAATAATAATAATAATAATAATAATAATAATAATAATAATACATTGCTCTTTTGTGTACCTGCCACAAATTTTATTTTACATCATATTTCAAGAGAAAAATTATATGCCCAGACTGGGATTCGAACCCAGGACCTTTGGCTTTCCAGGCCAATGCTCTACTGACTGAGCTACTGGGGCGAGTTCCAATCTGAATGCAAATATTTCTCTTATATATTTTGTAAATTCCTGCGCACCAAATGCTATGAAACATTTGTTTTTATCTTTGTAAATGGCAGCTTCTTTATTAAGAAGACATTTATTTGGGAATTTTTACATAACATTTATTTTACATAATTGAGTAAAAATTTGTCAAAAGTTTACTCCATACAAATATTTTTTAAAATGATTATTGTTGACTGTAATAATGTTGCTCAACTCTTCAAGTCATGTACATTGCTTACTTCAATATGGCAAATTGAAACCAATTAGCCAAATTATGTAATTGTCTGGGGCTATCAAGACTTTCCCATACTTAAAAAGTTTAAAAAAAAAGGATTAATTTGGTATTAATTGAACTTTGTTGTACCACTGGCAGTGTTGGGTTGAATTTCAGTATCATGATACATTTTACCATTCTTCGTCATCGCTGGACTGGTAGGAACACACGTCCTCGGAAAGCTCCGAGTCTGATGTGGATGATGTCACTTCAGCAAATATAACAGAATCACAACCTTCTTCAGTATCAAACACCACAAAACTGTCCTCACTATCTGTTGAACATTCTGACCAAAATCTGGATCGCATAGGAGACGTTTGTGCAACTTCATTCACTTTTTTGCTGGGTGGATTACAAGTTTCATTAAGACCAGTAGCCATGTGACTTTCCTGATGGTTTGAGATTTCTGGAGCATTATTCACTGCATCAAGTGTCTTTTTCTCACATTTCTTATTATCTACTCTTTGGGATTCCGATGTATAACTTTGCTTTCTATTATCAGTCTTTTGCTCATTTTTAAAATTTCCAGTTGGTTTAAAATTTCTATCATTATCAGATTTTCTCTGAGGACCAGAGAAAAATCTGGTATGATTTCTAAATTGTTTTATTTGTGGACTGCAATGATTCCGCCAATTATTAGAAATATTGCGAGAAACCTCACACCTCACAAATACTTAGAATTGGATGAAATTCTTAATCAAAGATGATGATTGCATTATTTTTGTGTAAGACTTTTCATACATCAAGTATAGATTAGTAAGATTAATATCTAACCACTGTTAGTCTACACTAGTGGTTACTGCTTATATGTTATAGGACTAAAAGTAAGATACAATGTTATTTACAAATATGGGTCGCACTGGCAGTGTGTTGACAGTCTGTATCAATAAATAATGTTTGGTGATATTGTAAAGTATACCAGCCTCATGGGCTTAGTGGTCAGCGTTTCTGACTACTGTTCATGAGGTCCCGGGTTCGATTCCCGGTCAAATCATAGGAATTTTTCTTTAAAGGGAATTATTTTTGTGGTTGCTCATGGTCTGGAATTTAGATTAAAGTTAAAGTGATCCCACTACAGGCCTCAGGAGGCCCTTGGGGTAGTAGGAGGTTAAGGCTCCCACTTTTTCTTGACAATCGGCACTTGATGTCAGCCGGGTTGTCAGCCCTGCGTGACGGCCGCCTTTACCCCAGAACAAGCGGTTGGTACTCATTTCAGTTAGAGGCTGAGTCGACCCCAGGGCCATAGTGCCGCCAGAAGGTTTGGGTCAGTTTAAAAATTCTGACCCCACCGGGACTCGAACCCTCGACCTTCCGGCTTGTAGCGCAGTGCCTTAACCACTACGCTACGGCGTGCCCCCGGAATTTAGATTAAGTTCAGGTTAAAAACTCTCCTGGCGCTTCATTATCATTTATCACCCATCATATCATCGGGGTCCACCGCTGTGGTCTCGAGGTAGCGTGCTGCCTTGTCAGACAGCGGGCCCGGGTTCGATTCCCGATCGGGACAGGTTTTTTTTCTCACCTGTAAGAAAATGTCAGGAAGCTTAGGGCCCAACGTCCCCGAAAATCATCCGGCCATCATCATCATTATTCTTATCATTATCATTTCACCAGTGTGGAAAGCAATGGGAAGCTACCACACCTATAATTCCCTAACAAAGCTGCAAAGCATAGCATGGAAATGCTATAATTGTAGTGAAAGACCTCGGGCAGAATTACTATGGATGGATATCATCGGGGTAACGTAACTCCGCCTTCTAGGCGCCCCAACTTCAAAAGTGGGCTACAATTAAGCCGATACCAGGAGAGAACGTTAGAAATATCAAAATGTCATTTTATTATTGAGGGGGGAAAGTAATATTACAGTTAGATAACAATAAATAGTTAGGTTATATAGAATTATTAAGTATTAATGATATTACATTTTGCTAACATATTTATTTATTTCACGAATGAGTGTTGTTCTTATTTTCCGCGTTTTGTCCAGAAATTTACCCAAGTTTATCCAATTTTCTGGGTTTACCATTAACTCGTTGCATGTCAATCTTTCACGATTTGAATTTATAAATCTTTCCGGTAATAACTGACGCCTCCAATATTCCAAATCGTTACATTTTCATAGCATATGTATCTCGTCTTCAAAGCTCCCGCACATGGACATATTCGCATGTCGTGATCGTCGCTAATTTTTAGAGTTTTCCATGCCCCCAGTCTAAACTAAGCAAGCCCTGATCTCTTTAAATCCTAGATTGAGTATATATTATTCTTTTCCCCAAACTTGTTTTAGGTCTCTTTGTAAACGCAATGAACGTTGCCCGTACATTCGGCGAAAATATCTTGTTGGTATATATCTAAATACCTTATCCTTATTTTTCTCCACACGTTCTTGCGATTTTCAGTTCTCTCTTAACCTCGTCTGCCCAGAATTTCAAATCTACGTTCCTAATTTGGTAGTCGTAACAAATTGTTGGGGGGCACGCCGTAGCGTAGTGGTTAAGGCACTGAGCTACAAGCCGGAGGGTCGAGGGTTCAAGTCCCGTTGGGGGTCAGGATTTTTAAACTGACCCAAACCCTCTGGCGGCACTATGGCCCTGGGGTCGACTCAGCCTCTAACGGAAATGAGTACCAGACGCTTGTTCTGGGGTAAAGGCGGCGTCACGCAGGGCTGACAACCCGGCTGACATAAAGTGCCGATTGTCTAGAAAAAGTGGGAGCCTTAACCTCCTACTACCCCAAGGGCCTCCGGGCCTGTTGTGGGATCACTTTACTTACTTAACAAATTGTTGTGAGCATTGTTTGTTCACCTTGGATTAGTCGCAACCAGTACTTGAGTACACGAATTTTGCAGATTATGTTTCTCGTAGACTGCGATGGGCAGGACATGTTGCACGTATGGGGAATGAAAGGCTTGCATGGAAGCTTCTTATAGGAAAACCAGAGGGAAAACGCCCAGTTAGTAGACCAAGAATGAGGTGGGAGAATAACATTAACTGTGATTTGAGGGAAGTAAATTATACAGGGAATGATTGGAAAGCATTAGCTCAGGATAGGGATGTATGGAGAGCTTATGTCCGCGCGGCCATGAACCTACGGGTTCGATAGTGCCAGTGAGTAAGTAAGTATGTTGTCCCGAAATAACCAAATTCACATAAAATTCCATAGTTAGAAACGGCCTTACTAATATATTTAAGAAAATGCATATATACCTTATTTAATATTTTCGTTCTATGAAAACCCCAAATCTCACTACGATAGTGAATTACTGGCCTCACCAGCACTCCATACATTTTTTCTAACGTGCTAACTGGATTATCAGGCACTTGACCCATAATACCGAGTAATACTGTTAAGTTGTCCCCTCCCTTTAAATAATGCTATATCAATATATTTCTTCCACTTTCCATTCATTTTCAACGTTGTACCAAGATATTCAAAATGTTTCACGTTTTTAAGTACTCGATTTCAATTCCTCTGCTCTACCATAAACTGTCTCATTTTCAGAGTCATTGCTTTTGTGTTACTACATTTACAGTCAATTCCCAATTCCTACGGTATATTTCCAGTCGGTCAAGACGTCTTTGCAATCCCTTGATTGTCTTGGAACAGATAATTAAATCATCTGCATACAACAGGACTGGAATTTTAACATTTCTTATCTCCGGAGCCTCAATGTTTCCTAGCGTTATGTCTGCAATATCATCAACGAATATATTAAATAGTATTGGCGACAAAATGCAACCGTGTCTCACTCCCCGATTGGCTGGACTGCTCTCTTTGATGTGCCCTTTGTCTACTTTTATACAGAATTTAACATTTGTAAATTGAGATTCATGTATCATTTTATGAGACAATCCTTTTCGATTCAATTTCTTCCAGAGTGCACTTCGAATGTCATCTTAAAATCAATGAATGCACAAAATAATTTACCCCTCTTGTTTTCAGATTATCAATTAATGTTCTCAGAACAAATACGTTGTCCATTGTGGAGTGCCCTTCTCTAAAAATAAAAATCTCTGTGTGTCCTTGTATAACATTGCGAACTCAGAAACGTATGATATAAAAAAGGGGGGGAGTACTTAAAAAATAAAATTGATAAGATTATACAAGAAAGAAACGGATATGTGACACTAACAAACTTTTCATGTTGTTGGTGAATGTTTTAATATAACGAAATATAGTCTCTGGTATCTTATTTGAGAGTAATAGTATTGATGTATCAAACATTAAATTACTTTATTAGCTGTAGACGTTATGAAATGCAGCCAAGGAATGGCATTACATTGTTATTTATTATGGGGATTTTCATTCTTGAACGACTCATGTGGAATTTCTAAATATTCCGCCTTGATTATTAATTAGAATAGAGATTTCTGTATATCTGTAGTTCGATTTTAGGGTTGGTGTTGGGATTAGGATATTATACTTAACGCGAAGAACCACGGTATGGCGGGACAAATGGGCATAATACCTGCTTGTTACATCAACGACAAATTACCGTCGATTCACTACGTATATTAAAACTCTGTGCCAAAATTCCTAACAAGTATCTGGAAGTTTGTCGGTAGAGTTCGTTTTTACACGGTTTATATTAGAGTGACCTGTATCTGTCTATCTATGTAACGGAATCTTTCAACACGATTTTCACCCACTTAAAAACATTGGATCGACTTAAAACTTTGTATACTTGTAAAGGACACCAATGGCAATACAATAATTTCATAATTTTTTTCTAAGATCCTGGCCAGGATCATCAGGACATCAAAAAATAAATAAAGAGCGGTGTAGGTTGCGGACATAACGACTTTTTAGTCCATTGTTGTAAGAAATTAATAATATTCTGGTAGCTCAGTTGGTAGAGCGATGAACTGTACTGGTATATAATTTCAGTAATCCATAGGTCGCTGGTTCAAATCCGGCCCGGATGACTTTTTTAAGAAGAGTATTACTTTTAGCTCATACTATAATAGTATCGAATTTAAAATATTTACATTTTTCCCGGTGGGGTCAGGATTTTTAAACTGACCCAAACCCTCTGGCGGCACCATGGCCCTAGGGTCGACTCAGCCTCTAACGGAAACTAGTACCAGACGCTTGTTCTGGGGGTAAAGACGGCCGTCACGCAGGGCTGACAACCCGGCTGGCATCAAGTGCCGATTGTCCAGAAAAAGTGGGAGCCTTAACCTCCCACTACCCCAAGGGCCCCTCGAAGCCTGTCGTGGGATCACTTTACTTTACTTTTACATTTTTATCTTATTCTGTAAAATATTAATGACAATTTTGTAAACTTACCACATTGTAATTTATCCAAAAAAATATGAGAAGGGTACGATTAACTGTATCTATCTATATTAAAATATTAAAAAATATAATAATGTTAGATAATAATTTAAAAAATATATATATAATTATATTTGTGCCTAATCACTAAAAATATCGTAAGCAATTAAATGTTCATGGGGTTCTGGTTTATGACAATTAAGCTAAAAAATAAAACAACTAAAACACGCTTGATTAGAAAACCGAACCAAAAATGAAAAATAATTTTAATTTCCAACGCGCTTGGGATAAAATTAAAGTGGTCAACAAAAAAATCATCTCCAACACAACTAGAATAAAACTAGAGTTATCTACAAAAAAAATAAAATAATTTTACCATCAAAAGCGTGGGGTGCTTTTTATGGTTTTTACGTTTTCTTCTTAGAGACTTTACTTTTACCAATATCTGTTTATTATCAAATATATTGATATAGAGCACCCCACGCTTTTGATGGTAAAATTATTTTTTTTGTAGATAACTAGTTTTATTCTAGATGTGTTGGAGATGATTTTAATTTTATCCGAAGCGTGTTGGAAATTAAAATTATTTTTCATTTTTTAGTTCGGTTTTCTAATAAGTGCGTTGTTCTAGTTTTTTAAAAACTATTTTTTATTTTTTAATTTGGTTTTCTAATAAAGCGTCTTTTTAAACTATTATTTATTTTTTAGTTTGGTTTTCTAATAAAGCGTGTTGTTTTAGTCTTTTAAAACTATTATTTATTTTTTTTAATTTGGTTTTCTAATAAAGCGTGTTGTTTTAGTTTTTTTTAAAACGATTGTTTATTTTATCTTGTAAGTTGTATTTCTCCCTTCCCTCTGAGGCACTAGTCACAGTGGACTGTTATGATATGCTTGTATTTATGACATAATAAGCTTCAGGTCTATGTTTATGTAAAATAGCGTATTCGCTCTTACTTTCTAAATTGGGACAGACTAATGATTATGTTAAGCGAAAACAAACCCATTACAAAGCTTTTAAATTACGATTACGTATTGTAATCCGGGCTCTCTCTAATTTGTGAAGATAACGAATGGACTTGTGCTTTGTGATGCGAGAATGAAACTTATAAACTAGAGGAAGATGGATTTGTGTCTGAAGTTTTCTATGCACGAATTCAAGGATTTAGGATGTTGGGAAAATTTGTTTCATATTCCCTTTCTTTCCGCATGCTATGATAAGATTTGTGTACTACGTAAATTGCAAAATACAGCGCTATTACTTTAAGCATCAGTGCCTTCTACAAACTACATGTTAAAAAAAATTAAGAGTTAAATAGTATTAAAAATATGTTTTCTTAACTACAAATTGGAAAAGTATGGGGGTATTCAGAACAATAATGTAACTGGCTATTAATTGTACAGCTTGCGGAATGATGTTCGTCTTGTTTGACTTTTTGAAAAAAAAAATCCATCTTTCGGTTTCAATTCATTCCTGTCAACATCGACTTAACTTTCTATGGTATCTGGTTAATAAAGATGGAACAATTCCTTCATAAACTTGATATAAGCGTATGGTTGACGCGACCATTGTACATGACATCATAGGGAAGGGAGTTAAAATAGATTTTTGTACCGTCTAGTTACAACTCCAACTCCATGGCGCGACAGGCCTAGAAGGCTCTTGGTCTACCATCCGGCTGCTGGCCTCACATTTACATGTGTTAATCACATGAGATATCTATATAATAATAAATAATTTATTGATGTAGACAATACAAATTTAAATATTTTTCTAAGAGATTTTGGCATAAAAAAATTGAAGCTCATGCATTATTAGATGTTTTTATTCATACCTTTTTTTTAGCAAATTCCGAAGGAATGATACCATTGAGGTAGTTTTTATGAAAATATTTTTTAATTTCTTTGCAGATCTTCAGCGATCCTATTTAATAGACATCGAAAATAAATGATCATGACATATATATATGTCCACCGCTGTGGTCTCGAGGTAGCGCGCTGCCTAGTCACGCAGCGGGCCCGTGTTCGACTCCCGGTCGGGACAGGCTCCTGGGTGAGGTTTTTTCGGGTTTTTTTCCTCACCTGTAAGACAAATGTCAGAAAGCTTAGGGCCCAACGGTCCTCGAAAATCATCCGGCCATCATTCTAATCATCATCATCCTTCACAAGTGTGAAAAGCAACGGGAAGCTACCACACCTATAATTCCCTAGTAAAGCTGCAAAAGCATAGCATGCAAATACTATGATTGCAGTGAAGGACCTGCCCTCGGGCAGAATTACTCTGGATGGATATATATATATATATATATATATATTATATTTATTTATTTATTTAAGTGTGTGTCCGCTCTAACAGCCGCAATTTTTCATAACCAAACTTGTCATATAGCAATACATTAGGAAAGTAAATTCGAGTTAATTAACCAGCAAAATTGGACCATTAGGTATAGGAGTTCAACTTAAACGAAAATTTAAAAATTGCTCTAGCGGTCGCAATTTTCAATGATTCGCAATGAAACACAGTATATGGCATTAGAGTAAAACGAGGAAGAAGGTAGTCTTAAGAAATGGTCGAAAAACATTAAAAGTGGGGGTTTGGTCGAAACCCGATATTAACAATCGCTATTTGTTTTCACTGCAGTCCGACCTATATAAAAATAAACTGTAGTCAGAAATCGAGTTTTTTTCAATTTAACAAAATGAATATAATAATAATAATAATAATAATAATAATAATAATAATAATGATAATAATAATAATAATAATTAATAATGCTTTATTTAAGCTGACAGAATTAAGGTCATAAGGCCTTATTCCGCAAATCAGAAAAAATCGACCATAAATTCGACTTTCTGAGGAATTCGCTTATTTTACGCAGTTCTGCATGACGGAGTTTTCTATTATTGAATGGACTACTAGAGTGCATAACTACCTAGTGTTTGATCAAGCCGGCAGTGATCTACGGTTTTCTCGAAATGTTTGGTTATTTAGTTAGGGATCTTGTATACGCCATAAAAAATGATATTATAACGTTAATGAAATGCTGACAGTTATTCTAGAAATTACAAGGTTACGAAATCCAAGGTATTGTTACAAATGTTCAATTACATTTAACAGTACTATATATAGTCACCAGAAATTTGTTATCGGTGCGTATTACGAAACGCTTTTGTTTTGACAAGATGGGACTACCGGAGATCTATTATTTCGAGAATAACTCAAGTACCTATAACAATGAGCTGAATATTTCCGGGTAGTATTGTAGTACTTTGGAAATGACAATTGTATCCAATCGCTAATACACGAGAATCTGCAGCCTTTACCTACCTTGTAGTCGGAGAAAGTTTTGTAGTACTGACAAGACTACAGTTCGCAGTAGCTGTGTTGAGGTAGAAAGCTTTGTGGAGGAGGAGAAGAAGTAAGAGAAAAACACGAGTTGAAAGAACAGGTGGAGTTGGAGTATTCTCAGTCAAGCTTAAGGAGCGCCATGCTTCGGTGCTATTGACATCTAGTGATACTTCCTCATGGTTAACGCACTTAACCTATACGTAGTACATGTGACACTGGAACAAGCAAGCGAAAGTGACGGTCAATTCTATCATTCAGCATCGTGTGTTGTGCAAGTGTGGAATTGTTAAGTAGCCGGTGGTCTATATTAGGAGAACAACTTCCCGTTAGGGGTTAGGCCTTATTTTGTGCAGTTCAACTTCTTTATAAGGTGTTGGTTTGTTGATGTTCTGCAGACGTGCATTTAGTGACCTATTGATTGTGCAATATTGAATATTTACCTGTACATTCAACGATAATATAAACTGACAAATTCAAACAAATATTGTATATTATCATAGTTCTGTTATGTGAAAAGGTTCGGGAAAGAAGAATCAACGTGACATGGGCATTAACACTGATAAAAGGTACATATGTCAATATTACTTTATTATAGGTTATGTTTTTATATTAGCAATACGGTTTTTTATACCTATACTATAGTACTGCATGCTTAGTATACATACATTTCAATGAATTTATCTTAAAACTTTTTCTATATTGAACATAACACCATAGAATAGATTTAATTTCCATTCATTAATAACAAACAACTATGGCACTATAATACAATGAACCTACACAAGGTTGCCGTGTTACGGCCATTGGCAATCATCGTTGTTCTAATCTATTCTATTCCAACTACGAGTCGAATTATCGGAATTATATTGAGGATGGAAACAATACGTTGCTATAGTAGCATTAGTTATATAAAAATAACCAGTTTGTTCGTTAAGACTAGACATTTAGACCTAGAATCTATTTTCATTGTGAAAAAAAAAAACATGAGAATGATAATTATTACGATAGTTTATTTTTTAAATGTCGAGTTATATGGGTCTAGTATTTGAACAACATAAACTTTATTAAAATATTTAAAGTAATCCAATTTATTTCCGGAATATCATTCTAGAAAATTTGAAAGGCTTTTATGGAAATAAAACAAATATTGGCCTGTATTTTGGGATGTTATGGGGTAAGTAGGATAATGGAGCAAATAATGGCTATTGACCGCATCTTGTGGTGTGACGATTATAATGTCTGACGATTAGCATCACACGAGTTCCGGATTCGATTCCCAGCTAAATCATAGTATGTTTTGTGTACATGGTCTGGAATTCTGCGCCACTCAGTCTCAATCTTTACTTAGTAATGAGAGAAATAGTGAAATTAATTTTAAAAAATAATTAAGTATAGGGATTGAATAACGAAAATCACGTGACTTCCTTCTGATTTCCAATGACAACAACTAGTTCAGTCGGACTGACTCTTTGGAGCTGTAGTCTTAAATATTCATTATTATAATATACTACTATTTCTGAGATTTACTTTATGAAGTCTGTTCTATTTACTGGCTTTTCAGTAATATAATACGTTATAGCCCCTGCATTATGCTATGAAATATTTTCTGGTAATTATTAAGTCATTGATCACCAGACTACTACGTACTATGGTGTCAATTAGTAGGTAAAATACTGAATTTCAAATTTTAAAATACAAATTAAAATAAATGAAAATACAACTTAGAAGTTAACCATAGAGTTCTCAACCATGTTTTATAAAATAATTTTATGTAAATTATATAACCTATGGACTAAATTGAGACTAATGTTATCTATGCAGCGGTAACATGTATTCGAAAAAAAATGCGAATGCAGAAAAAAAAAGCACTGATGGTTAGTAAATGCACGTGACTGTGGGGCCTATATAAGCTATGAAAATTGTTTCATTCTCGAGATAATAATACTAATAATATTAATAATAACAATCATAATAATCATAATAATAACAATCATAATAATAACAATAATAATAATTTAATTATGGATTTACACGTCTTTCTGTGCCTTAAATTTTATTTTCCTTCTCCATTCGCCCCTATCCATTCATTCCATGTTCTCTAGTCCGCTTGTTCTCATTCCAGATCTTATTTCTTGCATCCACGAGTTTCGATATCTTCCTTTCTTTCTTTCTTCTTCCAGATGGACATCATTGCAATGTTTTTCTATGGGTCACCTTTCTTCTTGCATTCGTTGTATGTGCCCATATCAATGTAATTGCTTATATCTTTCATGATCTACTATTGATTATTTAATATTAATTTTTTTCGTATGATGTTATTTATTTATTTTATTTTATTTGTTTCCAATTTTGAACATATTGCTGCTCTCCTCAAGAAATCCATCTCCATAATTTTCGTTCTAAGTTTTTGTTGAATTTCCATGCTTCGGCTCCATATGTGACAGTACTTCTCACTTTTGAATTATATATTTGTAATTTATTTTTTCTGGTTATATTTCTGTTCCATATGACATCATTTAACATTGATGTTATTCCTCTACCTTTATTTATTCGTTCTTAATGTCACTTTCTTGTCTATCCTCTTTATCATTGTCAAACCAATGAAAGGCCTATACCCTAGATAATGAATTGATACTATCAGCCGGGCTAACTGAACCCAGTTTTTTTTAACGAGGTTGTTATTACTCCTCTCCCTTTAACCTGGCTTGGGACAGGCTTTTGATGGGTTTAATATGTCCGTCGCCGTGGCGTTGTCGGTAGAGTCCCTACCTTCCACTCCGCCGACCCGGGTTCGATTCCCGGCGGGGTAGGGGATTTTAAGTCTCCGCCTTGGGTCTGGGCGTGTGTCCTGCCTTGTGTTTGTATGTGTGAATACGATAAAAAGGTTAACAAAGGTAAAACAAAAAAGGAAGAACAGTGTAAACGAAAGAAAACAACAAAGAAGGAAATTAAAGAAAAATAATAATAACGATGATAACAACGATGGTAATAATAACAACGATGATGATGATGATAATAATAATAATAATAATAATAATAATAATAATAATAACGATAATAATATATACCGAGCGAGATGGGTAATGGGAGATCCCGTGTTCAAATCCGATACCGACCAACGTGACTTTTTTTCTCATTTTCCTGAATCGTCAAGGTAAATGCTAGGTTAGAATTGAATTACAAGAATTCGCTAGGGGAGGCCCTCCATCTCTTGTGTAGTCAAAAGGGTATATGTGTGTTCCAAAGTTTAAAATCCCTCTCTTGACAGGTCTTGACACTGTAAGCCCTGAGCGGCGTCGGACATGTAAATATACCTATAAAATGAGAGTTAAACTACGATGGAGAAGAAGAAAAAAAATGAATAAATACATTATTTATATACGTGAGAAACAAAGAGTACCTACACAGAGAGAGATTATATCGTCGTTCTGGCAGATTTCACTAAGTCCAAAATTGTTGTTTCGAGATTCAGCGATTTTAAAATTTGATCAAACTTCAGAAGTCTGTTACGCCACAACTTGTGAAAATATTAAGCGTCTATAAATTAGAAAAGGACAGGGATAGCACTTAGTAGCTTTTGCCAGACTGTGAATAATCATTTTCGTAATATAGTAGTGTATACATCTCAAAATAGCCAATTTTGGACTTGGTGACTTCTGCTTGAACGCCGACGATATTAAGCCAGAGAGAGCGTGAGTTAATTGCAAATTATGCTATTACACATTACGTCTAATACTAGTTGGAATTACATATTTATATGAAAATAATAATCTAACTTTTTTCTAATGAAATCTATAGATGATTTACGTATATAATTTTAGCATTTTGGTCAAGATGTCCATGTTTTCTGTTCACCTATGGCATCTTAAATACAATGTAACTGTCAACACTGGACGCAGAAACCTGCCTTTAAATTTCTCCCAGAGAATCTTTGTGATGTACCAAGACTGTGTCCAAAACATTATCTACCAATTTTAACTGCAAGACATTAAAATCCAGCGCCAAATCTCTCAATTAAATTGTAGGGAAGTAATATAACTCCTGACTTGATGAATTGGATAACCCTCACGACCTGCCGTTCGCGCCGCATCCACCTCACTCCACGCTGCACTAAGGCACGGTTTCACCAACAGAGGTAACTGTATTACGCTAGTTTAAGCTATGCATTATACACGGGGGAAAACTGGCGTAATATAGTTACCTCTGTTGGTGAAATTGACCCTTAGTCTAAAAAGGACGACCAACTGCTACTCACAGTGGGTTGCCATTGCTGG
>JASPKZ010006984.1:0-12633 GCA_030220185.1 Diploptera punctata | reverse complement strand
GTATACTTGAAATTCGAAATTAAAAACTGCCTAAATGACTGCTACAGCCGATTTTGATGAATATTTTATGCGTGTTTGAGTCGTCTCTGAATGGTTTAGATTCGCATTGGACCCTCAAAAAGCGTTAGGTGTAGGAGTTCATGAAGTTAAAATTTAAGAATCGCTCTAGCGAACACAATTTCTAATGTTTCTCACACGAAACTTAGTATGCTATATGTATAATATATATATATACACACACACTATTAAAACCCAGGTAAGTTAGGTACTATCCAAAAAATGGGCGAAATCGACAATTATACGGTATGAGAGGTTGGGTTTTACTTGAAATCCGAAATTAAAAACTGCCTAAACGACTGCATCGATGTTGATTAAATGTTTTGAGTGTGTTTGAGTGGGTCCCTGGATCGGTTTAGATTCACTATTGATCCGGTAGGTGATTGGTCGATTCGATTTTAAGAATTAATTTATGTCAGATGTGTATTCATCTGGTTATTACAGACATTCCGCGGGACAATAATGTGACGTCATAATGCACGCTTCTTGTGCTACAACAGATGATAGTGTGGAGTTTTTTTGCGGACTTATTAATTAGTGTAATTTCACGGTAAAAAATCATTTTGTATTTTTTATTGTCCGGTCATGACACGAGAACTGAAACTTTCGGGCAGGAGAAGGTGCCGGGTCCGCTATTATATAATTATATACTGTTTTTGTGTATTCCGCACAATTGTACTATAATTTAAAAATTATTCTCTTGTGTTTCTTTTATTTTGCACAATTTACTGGTCACACTGCTGGGGTTGATACTGTTGTACTTTATGAAGTCTTTATAAAGGAAGGGGGCACTCACTTTCTTATTTGTACAATAATGAATACATGTTATTACTTCTTTATTTTTTCATGCCTCATATAGCATAGGAATGTACTTTTTTTGTATACTAATCTTAAACGAACCATGAAACATATGAAAAAATATATTTTATACTAATTATCAGACTGCGGGGAATAGATGTTACATACAAATGCTGTTCGACTTAACTGTAGACGGAAACAGAGGAATTGCATCACGACTATAGTATCTACAGTTAACATAGCTAACGTAATTAAGGTAATATTCATTTCAGTGCTGAACGACAGGTGAATTAATATAGTTGTGAATATGTAAGTTTGTAGTATTTAGCGGTCGTCAGAATAAGCAGACTATACCATTTACATAGAGCAATAGACATCTGTCTTGACATTGCCTGACCCAGTCGCTAGTTCTTAAAAATAAACTAAGTCCGTTTGCTCGTAACTTCATACGTCATATACTTCTCTACAGTCTATTGATTGTATTTATCGATTAACAATAGTTATTTTCAGTTAAAACAGTTTTAACTGTACTATCACTTCTATGCTCAGTGTAAATTTTCAAATGGAGCTTACCACAAGTAATATTTATAGAACACACATTTATTGAATATTATGTAAGTAGCTATTCTTTGCTTACGTTTTCAGGTTTCCATATCACGGTAATGAACTACACTTGCCATGATATTTAAACAATTCACATGATGAATTAATGTCGCGATCTAATCCTCTCTATCTATCATATTATCTATACTATCTATCTATCTATCTATCTATCTATCTATCTATCTATCTATCTTATCTATCTATCTATATATCATCTATCTATCTATCTACTATCTATCTTATCTATCTATATATATATATATATTATATATTCCTCGCTACATAAATTGGTATGTACAATTTAATTATCAAAAATAGGACCAGTAGAAAAGGAGGATTTGCTGTAATCCTAAATTTGAAAATAGTTTCTAAAACGGCCTCGATTGCTGTTTTCTTCTCTCGTAATGAATCAGAATACACACGTTTTATTATTTTAAAAATTATTTTCGTAAAAAATTACGTTTCATAAAATCGTCTTGCTATGATTACGCAGGATGCTCCCTACTTACAAAGTTAATTAAATTAACTTATTTCCTATCGACGTCAACAAGTGGCAAGTGGTTAACGCGTCGCCTGAAAGAGATACATAGTAGGCCAACTAATATTAGTTGGAGGGGAAAGCTCGATTAAATTTTACTCAAGAGATTCTAATTTAGGATTGATGTTCTTTACGACTAAAATATTCAGACTCGGGACCTACGGTTTAAAATATCTCCTGGACGACTTGTATCTTGGATTTTCTCTTATAAAAGTTATCGACCCCGGCCACGGGAAATCCCTATATCATATGGAAAAGTAATAATAAAACACTGTGAAGAATGCACATATTTTGGGAATCAAAATAATTAAGAATGGAAATCATGAAAATTACATAATTCAAGAATTAATAAAGCTGTGACTGCAATATGACTATTAAATAGTATTTAATTGGATAAAAGTATCAAAATGAAAAACTAACATTTATATCGCAATTGCAAAATACAACGACACATAAGCCTAGTCAGGGGCATAAAATTTAAAAGACAGAACACCATTATCAATTACATTCGATACAAATGAACATTTCAAGAGAGAGAAAATTAGAAATAATGTAAGAAAACTAGATGAATGTGTAACTAATAGAAACTATCAAAACAAAACAATCAAAATGGTATTCACATGTGAAAAAAGATGATGAAAGATAAATTACAGAAGAAGATTTATGAATGGAATCAGACAGGAAAAAGGAAGAAAAGAAGAACAATATCAATGAAAAATGGAAGAAATGTGCTTGGGGCAGGAGCGTAAAAGAATAGAGAGGAATGGAGATTGGCTATACAATCTTGAAGTGGACAAGGGAAGATATCGAAGACACTGTTAAATCTGAGAATATAAATAAAGATAAACATATATTAAGTAGTTTTGAATGCTAGTTTCAGTATTGTAATTGAATCCATCAGAAGAGTAGTTAGCGTAGGTATATGAATCACTAACTTTCTGGATTACTACTCTCCGATTTGGAACGAATATTTTCGAAAGGGTCCATGTCTCTCTGACATGAGAGCAATTTAAGAAACGGACTGTCATGGAATACTTTTGTATTTCATAAGTTACATATTATAAATTAAGGAATACTTTTTGCGTTTCAAAAATTATATATCATAAATTAAAGGAAATCTCATCATCAAAATTATTTACTTATATGCTCTAAACGACTCTTTTAAAACACTCTAAATTCGCTACTTCTTTAGTTCTTACATAATCTTTCGTTTTTTTCTCATATTTAAATTACTCTTATTTTATATTATAAATCTAAACAGTAAATATTTGCTTTAAGAACGATCATGATTTTCGGCTATTGTGACTTCGCTAGAGGCCATTAGCTACTGCGTTTGGAATTTTAGTCAAACATTCACAGCTACTTTGGAGGGTGCCAGGAACTGTCCTCAATATGATGTTAACTATGCACAAGTTGTTGTTATTAAAATACTATCTAATATAATTATCCAGTGTGCGCGGTGCTACTAATTTAAAATACAATGTTGTTTTACGTTAAGTTGAAAGAAGTAAGGAAAGATTAATTATAATTACATATGATAATTATTTTTAGATACCGCGTATTGATTACCCGCGTTCCCCGGAATCTGCATTTATCCCGATCTTTTGGCATAAATGAGCTGAAAGGACAAAATTAATTAGGCCCTATTGCGAGTTATCATAAAAGAATACCCTCCGTGCGCTGCTACGCTTGCCCGGGAATCTACTTATGACGACTCCTTGGCATCAATGAAAGATACAAATGTAATTATGAGTAACTGTTAACTTTAAAGAAAACATATGTTGTCAGGGACTTTGTCGTAGAATATTTGAGATATTCAATTCTGTGTACATTAATTTATGTATTTATTATGATTTAGGCAGCGTGAGCCATTTAAGCGTCCAAAAAAGCTACTTTTTCACATTTTTCCTTACAAAGGATGATGTTAGGGGTGAAGGGATTGAGTATTACATCTCTTTGGTAGCCTATAACCTTCCCGGGAAAACTCCTGAACATTTTGGAAAAAGACCCACCACAATCAAATGAACGGTATGGCAGGCGCATAAAATACGAACAAATAAACATTAATTTTTATATTATTAAATAGTAAATAATTATTGCATTTGACGTATGGACAGCCAAACCCTAGCCCATTTTCTTTCGAAAAACGAGTTTGTAGTGCGATGTCCCCATATATATATATAATATATATATATAGATATATATATATATATATTACGCACACGCGCACGACACCACGTACACACACAACACACATACAGGATGTTACCAACCATCAGGGTTAAAAATTATATAGACGAAGCATTTGGAGCATTTTGACATAAGGGACCAGTGATTGGAAATTAATATTTTGGACGTCACGCCAACTTTAAACGTATGTGAGGGGACGTTTCTGTATGTTGCTTTAACTGCCATAACACAACTGCCTGGCACTTTCATTTGTTTTTTTTACAGTGCATGACAGACTGTGAAAAATGGAACATTAATCGTCACAGGGACTTGCAGACATGAACTTAATGTATGGTGCAGCAGAATGTAAAGCCGAACGAATGTATCGAGAGAAATTTCCTAACAGGCATCATCCAAATTGGAAGACATATATTGCGTCGTAGTAATTCATGTATTGAGCCAGGTGGTCGCCACTTTCAACAACTGCTTTGAGCCTCTAAATTGGTGATGAGTTTAAAAAATGCAAACTTTCAAATGATTTTCAAGATGGCGTGGCCATCTAAACTATTAATTTCGGCCCTTGGTACCTTACATCAAAATGCTCCAAATGGAGAATGGAGACCTCTATCGTCTGTATAATGTTGACCCTAAAGATTGGGGACACCCTGTATAAATACGTATATAATAATTATATATATATATATATATAGTTTCCTCAACTCCATCTGTAATAAAATTGCATTGTGTTTAAAATTATTTCTTTTCGTTCTTGTAAAATGTGATTATAGATCTAAAATGTTAACAGTTAAATACTGAAATATTAGGTTACCCCTTCATTTGTTGGGCTGAATTTTTTAGTTAGATCATTTTGAGAATACGCAACTCTAAACAAGCGATGCCTTCTTGAACTTTGCCTACCTCTCACGATCTGCTCAATAAATCAAACTTTGAAATATTTGTTATTTATTAAGAATACACCAATAAATTATAAAAAGCAATTTATAAAGCAAATCTTAAATAATTATTTCTTCGTGAAGCTGAAATCTGGACTAAAATGAAATATTTATGTAGAATTCAGGTAGTGCATATAAAATGTTTAAGAATTATATTAGGAGGAATAATCTAAATTCGAATAGAGAAATCAGAGAAACTTTGAATCGGATAATTACAAGATGAAATAGATTATAGAGAATGAAATGGTATGGCCACGAAAAAGGGATGGATACTCGGAGGTTACAAGACGCTTCACTAGAATATAAAATACCGGGGAAGAGGCCCAAGAGATAGGTCTCGATATGATGGAAAGCAAAGTTACGATGCATGTTGAAAGAATAAACATATGAAGAAGGATGGTTAAGGAGAGAGATTTGGAATGATCGTTAAGGTTGAGGCTTCTGACTAAAACTCGACCCATCCCCAAAGGGGACACGAGGAAGATGAAGAAGACAGTGAATATTATTTTTTTCGTTTGTATTTTTTGGCTGATATGAAGGCGAGATTACCCATTATACTATATTACTTTCACGCATTTTATTGTTTTTTTTTTTATTTTAAATGTTTATTTACTTCTTACACTTTGATCCTAATAGTTTACCATTATCTCCTGATTACTGTTTTAATAAAATCGTTTTATACCTTTGCCCACTTAATACGCCATCAATCTTTAGCTCAAAGCAATATGGGGTAACCGCCTGTTACAGACCCCATGGCGGAAACATTTTCTTATATAATTTCGGCTAGTTTGTTATTAGAATGGTGACCACTGAGCGAAGTCAGGAATTTGAATAAGCTACGTTTACTAGCACCTCAAAGTAAGAAAAACCCGTTCTAAGAACTGTGGGATCCGATATTCTAACCCTTACACTGTGATTGTATGTCCGGCAGCCGGATGCAAGAAAAAGACCATCTAGAACTATCGCCCAAGGATTTTTAATGAATCATGTACTGGTATTATACTATATCTAATAACAAATTTAAACGAAAATGTATATTGAACAGCGCAGATAAGGTTTGTAACTCTTAAAAAATTTCACTTTACATGGAAGAAGGTCCCTTGTTGCCATTATCAATTATTTTCCGAAGTAAAAACACAATTTGGAAGACATGAGGATTACAACTTTGTTCGTCAATTCAGAAGTAATTTTCATAAGTAATGCACGAGTGATTTCCAAATTATCGATAAATTCACGACTCACGAAGTGAGGACTGTGAATTTATCTAGAGAATTTGGAAATCAAGAGTGGCATTTGTTAGGACTATTTAACGAATAAAATTAAGCTGTTTACTCACAAATCATTATTTAACTGTAGTTATTTCAAAATATTTATATATTTAATGCAAACGGCGATGTTTGAAAAAACAATGAGAAACGATAGGTACGCTTTCTACTGCTTTCTGTGTGTTTATCATCTGACACCAGATCATACTATTTATTGCCAAAGGAACGCAATATTGGTAAGAATGCTCTCTAGTGGAGAAAACAATGAAACATCAATCTGTATATTAATTCATTTCTGATGTCGTATGATGTAAATATTACAATTATATTTTCTGGATTATTACCTGGGAAAAAATACATTTAAGAAAGTTCAAACAGTGGTTTCTTTTTTTTGTGGTATAATAAATGCTACAAATGTTGACTTGTCTGCACTATTATACAATCTGGTTAGCCGTATTTCTTATAGGCTCAGTCACTGACAAAAATAACGGTCATGACCTGTTCACGAATATTAAAAAGGAGGAGCTTTGTTTAATATATGGTAATTATAACACTGATAAATCTTTCGTGAAACACGACTCTGATTGGTTGTAAAACAGAAAATGCATTGAAACGTGATTGGTCATTGACTCCCATTTGGGGCATGAGTTTAAATAGTCATCATAAACATTATTCCACTAGAGATTTTAACAGGTCCTTGAGTTGTAATAAGAAGTTAGGCTCCCCCTTTTTAGACAATTAATACTAGATGCCAGGCGGAGTATCATACATCTGCACGTGATTTTTTCCCCCGAACACTTCTGGTACTAATTTCCGTCATAAGCTGGAATCGATCCCAGGGTCATGTTGCACCCAGAAGCTTTTAGGTCAGTTTAAAACCCTTATCCCAACGGATATCACATCCGCTACCTTACCGGCTTGAAACGTAGCGGTGCAGAGTGCACCACCCACATATATTTCAGAGATTTTACAGATGAAGCCACCTTTCCCTTCCCAATCGCTACCCTTACACAAAAGGGCAGGCTTCGTCTTCAAATCCCTTTGAAGAAAATACTGTGTGAAACTTTAGCTACCTGATCTTTTGATACTTCCCCTAAAAGCCTCTTATGGGCCGGTCCGGTTGTCAATTGATAGATATTTTAAGGGCTAGCGTTATTGCTTCTTCATTAGATGTCCAAACCATTTTAACTCCCGTTTTCAATTCTATGAATCACAGTCTCCTCTGCTTCTAATCACACTCATTCCGAATTGTTTGTAATATGAGTTACCCCTTCCCTTCTCCTCACTTCAACTGCCAAATTGTTTCATTTTATATTTTTCATTTACAACACATACTTTACTGTTGCAGCATAAAACACTTTCATTCACATTGTATATTGACTTAGGCTTTCACTTCCGGAATTACTATGGTGATCTTGCAGAAGATTTCCGGGCTGTGGCCGTGGTCTTGAGGCTTGTATTTCCCAACGTTTCGCCAGAGACTGCGTCGGCATCCTCAAGGGTTTGTCTTGAGACTTGCAATTTTGTCGACTACCAGCTCTATTTATACATGTATAACGCGACGTGTTCTCTGCGCGGTCCGTTACTCTCGTAAATTGCAGAGAACACGTCGCGGATACATGTATAAATAGAGCAGGTAGTCGACAAAATTGCCAGTCTCAAGACAATCCTTGAGGATGCCGGACGCAGTCTCTGGCGAAACGTTGGGGAAACTACAAGCCTCGAGACCACGGCCAACAGCCCGGAAATCTTCTGCAAGATGATCATACTTTCACTGAGCTTGTCCCATGTGAAACTTGGTGTTCCTGAAAATATATATTGAATTCAGGTGTCTTAAAACCATTTTTAATCAGTAATTAAACATCTGCATAACGAATTCACTCTTTTGTAATCATAGTACAGCTATTTAAATGTATCTACTTGTTTAACTGATCCTATGTCAACAGTTAATTATTCATATTCTTCATTTGAAGAAGTGTGGTGAAAATGCTTTTTCAATATTAAGTTCAACTCCATATTCCACACACATAGTTAAAAATGTCTGGATATCACTGGACGATCTATTAACCTTGAAATATATGTGTCTTGGCTTTGTAAACAAGATGATTCACTCTACATCCCTAAATCCGCCACTGCACGAGAATAGCAGCAATGAGTTATGTGATGATATTAACTCCACAGATCCCCGCTCCATCATAACCGTACCCACAGTGGTGCGTGGAGATATTCTGCTTCAATCTTTCTTAAAAACTAAAGCCGACGGACAAGGAGAGGAAGACAAATTTTGCTGCGATCATCGCGAAAATCCACCTAGCCTTTCTACACGTAGCAACATCAATTCCTTCACCCCATCTCCTATCTACGTATGCCATGCTGGGTATGTAATACTCTCACTTCAATCACAAAGACCCACTATTACAGGTCTTCGATTTGTTGTTCTGCTGCGCAAATCCACTTTATAAATTCCGATTGAAGTGATTCAACAACCACACATCTTGGAAGTTACCGTTACGTACGTATAAATTCAAATATAAATGTAGGATGCATTGTACTAATATCAAAAAAGATGAACGGAAATTATATTTGAAACAAAAATAAGCTAAGTGCAAGCATATCGAGGGTTTAAAAAAATATATGAAAATATAATAAAAATACTGAATGTATGACCTGTTCTCATTTTTGCAGAGATTTCTACAACTCGAATTGTTTTTCTGTTACCAATTCCCGTTTCCTTCTGGCTAAGCATTCCTTTTCTTACAATCTCCATCTTTTAATGACTTTCTGGAAGTAACTCTTTCAAATATATTTAGGTCGTCCTAATATATTTCTTCCTAGTTGTATTCATACAATGATCTTCTTTGGCCATCTTGTGATGTTCATCATAACTGTGTGCCTATACTAATTTAACTGTCGCTTCTGTATGTCATCAATGATACTCTCTCTCTCTCTCTCTCTCTCTCTCTCTCTCTCTCTCTTCCCATACTTTCTTTATTTGATATTTTATATAGTTTTTTTTTTTCTACAACTTCTGCTTAAAAATACATCGCATCTATCATATTTTCTTCCTTAATCTCTGTTTAGGACTTCCATAATATAATGTTAACACATTGGACAATTTTATATATATATATATATATATATATATATTTCATCCTTGTGCTTTTCCGTGTTTTTTTCTCCTTAAAATAGAGTTTAAAACATCTTCTTAAATGTCTACCTTTATTTATTATAACATCCTTTGTTAAAATGTGATTGCCTGATACCTATTTTTCTCGCTGGAGAAATAGGTACTCCCTAGTGCAGAGTTTGTTAACCAAACTAATTTCGATATGCTTATTTTCCTATATATGTCAGCGAGTGGCATGTGGTTAGACATAAAGTAAGAAACTAAGGTTTACTTGTACGGAGGAAGATCGGATTAAACTCTGCTTAGATGTCTTTATGTTCAGGCTTAAGGTTATTTTACGAGCCCACAATCTTAAAACGGCTTAAAGTCTCTCTCGGAGGACTATGTCCCTTGGATATTTCCATCCTAAAAATTCATCAACCCGGCTGGGTTTTAACTCGCGATTCTCGGGACCAGAGGCAAAGAACGCAACCACTAGATCACCGCGGCCGATTCTGTTAAAATATAGCTGCTAAATATTTGCATATATACACATCATTTATTTCTCCACTTTGTAATTGTAAATTAATTTCAATTTCATAATCTACTACTGGAATATTCAGTTTTTTTATATTAATCCTTAATCCGGCTCTTTCATAATATATTTTGAGTGTTCCGACCCACTTTCATGTGAAAAATAATTCAACTTATATATATTACCATTCGGTAACACGTCCAGTAGGCCTAATCATGTCACTTATAGAATTAATTAACCTCAGGCTCATGATGCCGCCTGGAGGTTTAGGCAAGATTACAAATTCTTACTTAGTCGGAAAAGAAACCCGCAACATTCCACCTTGTAACTTATTCCTTAATCAATTGCACTAGAGCGCGATCCCGTAAAACATCAGTTTTGGTACATAAGAAATAGGCGATGAAACAAGTGATTCTTTTAAGCGCGGCGACCCTTGTTCGATTCCCGGCTGAGTAGGAATTTTAAATCTCCAACTACGGTCTGAGTGTCAGGCCTATGTTTATCTTTGTAGGGGCCTATGTTCTAATACTCAAAATTACATTAATTTGACTCATTTAATGATAATTATTTTTTTAAAACCATTAAAATTAAATAAATAACTAATTCATAATGAACACATTTACATAGCTCACTGCATACACTTATCAACTTGATCTTATATGTTAAGACGGCAATAGATATTAATAAAATATAAGTAAAATAACTTGCATGAATATCAAAACAAAATTAATTCACCACTGAGAAATTAATAGAGAAAAAATACTTGTTTCTAAGATTACTATAAATGCAATAATAATTGGCGGATTAGGATACGATACCGATATTGGAGGAGCAGATACACATTTCTGCATATATAAAAAAGTTATACTTACATAACTAATTGGTACTGTCGAACTGGGGGTATTTGAACCGCGGTCACAACCTCCCCATACATCCCAATCCTGAGGAAATATTTTCCAAACACTCCCTGTGCAATTTCGCCTGTCTTAAGTAATGGTTAATGTTACTATAATAAAGGAGAAATGCGCACAGACTGTGCGGATATTACACGTGAAGTGCTTAATTGTCTTTGCTGTAACACTGATTGATTTAAGTCGTTTTTTACAATTCAGAATATGGTACTTTTCACATTTTTGTGAACACAAAACACATATGCACATGTCGTTAGGTTCATGAAATGTCTTGTTGCTGCATATCTTGTGATGGAAGCCATGGACTGCCAATCTGGTAGTGACATGACGCATTTCACAGTTCGATTCTGTCCATCGTCTGTCTTACATCGCACAGGTCGCATAGAATGATGATGGTATGTCCTTCTTCTTCTCTTGCAGGTCTTGCAAGAGTACATTGTAGGCCTTACTAGACGGTAGGAGTAGTGTTGTCCGCAGATCTTCTATTAAAAACGTCTCTCTGGTGAGTTCGAAACCAGCCTCGATCTCGTACTCGTTGATACTCCTAAGAGTCTCTTGAGGTATCTTGACTTCACTTTCTCCATATCTTCCAGTTGCTTATATGTGAGGTATTCCCATATCAATAATGTTATTATATTACCCCATTCGTGTCCTATCTACAGAGCCCTTTCATGTGGTTTTCCTGTGTACCGGAAGCATATAGTTCACAGCTATATTTAAGCGATATTAGAGTAGAACTAATAATTACTAATAGGAATGAGAAATTAAACATAGGCTCAATACTGGAAATGCATGCTATATGCATTATAGGGACTCTTGTCTCAACTCCTTTAAAAAAAACGTTAAACTGAAAATATATAAAACCTGTTCTTCTACCCGTATATATTATATGGTTTGCGCCCCATGGCTTCTTCTTTTCAGGGAGGCCAGCCGTAACAACGAATATACTACTAGCTCTATAAATGGATTATTTATGCAGAAGTGTCAGAAAGTCAAAATTAGAACATGTCACAAATATGAAATTAAAAACATAATGAAACAGAAGAAAGTATAATTGAAAGAATTAAGGAGAAGGAATTAAATTGGTTAGGACAAGTTTTAAGAACGGAAGATGAGCGATGGCCGAAGCAACTATATCAATGGCAACCGACCAGAAAGAAGAAAAGAGGGAGACCAAAGTTAACATGGAAGGAAACATGAAGATAGTAATGCAAGCAAGAGGGCTAAGCATTGAAGATGTCCAAGATCGTAGGCTTTGGAGGTTTGGCATGTGAAGACGTCAGCAGCTGTAAAAACCCGAAGATAGAATAAGATTACGAGTATTTGAGAATCAAGATCTTAGGAAAATGTTTGGACCAAAAAAGATATGCACAGGCAGGTCAGTGGAGAAGACTACATAATCGTGAACTACATGGTCTTTATAGGATATAATAAGACCTGTTATGTTTCGTAGATTGCGATGGCCAAGAAATGTGGCACGAATGGGGAATGAAAGAATGGAAGCTTCTTGTAGGAGAGTCAGAGGAAAAAGCCCAGTTGGTGGACCTAGAATGAGGTAGGAGAAAACATTTACCATGATTTTAGGGGATGATTGGACAACATTGGCTCGGGATAGCGACTTATGAAGAGCGTATATCCGCGCGGTCATGAACCAGTGGGTTTGATAGAGCCAGGCTAATATACGACTTAAGTTGTTTA
>JASPKZ010006983.1:0-47801 GCA_030220185.1 Diploptera punctata | reverse complement strand
ATTGTTTCCCATTTTAACTGCAAGGCACAGAAAAGAAGCCAGAAATCCAGCAATGGCAATCCACTGTACGAAGCAGATAGATGTCCCTGCCTGAATACAGTGAAGTGGCGTGAGACCGCGCGCGGCGCGGACGGTACATTGTGAGAGTTATCCATTCCACGAAGTCAGGAGTTGTATTTCTTCCCTGTATGAGAGAATTGACACTGGATTTTGGTGCCTTACAGTTAAAAACGGCAGTTATTTTTTTTGGACATGCCCTTTGTACATAGCAACTCTTCTCTGGGAGAAATTTCAAGGTAGATTTCGGCATGCAATGATTGACAGTTCCCTTGTAAGTAGGAACAGTGAAGATTTTTAAAAAAAGTTTCAAAAATATGTTCATTAGAACAACCTGATTACCTACATTGCTTCAGAATTCGCCAATTCGCCAATAGGCCTACCTAATGAGGTGGATATCAGACTATTTGAAAAGGCATGTTTATGCTTCATGCTGCAGAAGAAAAAGTATTTGAGCAAAGTGTTAGTATACCTGCCTGCCATCAATACAGTACTGTGGAAAAGGAGTTATTCAGAATCTAGATTGTAAACTTCTCAGTCTATATACAGAGTGTTTCTAAATTAGACCGACAAACTTTGGGATCAGATAGATAACCCTCATCGAAGCATATTTTGTTAAGGAACATATGGACTGAAACGCTTCGTTTCAGGGCTAGAGGGATTTACAGGAACGGATTGAAGGAAACAGAAAAACACTCCTTTCAGTCCAAGAAGGGTTTGTCATAACTACTATCGCTTGGTTTGTTTACTTCCGGAGCTCAGTAGCATTGGGGACCTATTACAGCAAGTTTGTTTACATCCATTGGTACGATCTGTTGGATAGATAGGAGTGGGCCCACTGCCTGGCTGGCACGCTCGCCTGACCTGATCTGCCTAGATTTCTTTTTGTGGAGCTACATAAAGGCAATGGTTTATGAAACCGATATTGACTCTGAAGAAGACCTTGTAGCACGCATTGTCAGCGCAGCATCTTTGGAAGGATAGACAAAGTATGGCACATTGATGCACTGTGTCTGGATGTCAATGAACGTGTGTTCCAGCACTTGTTGTGATGGGACAATAAACTAGATCCATCCTGACAATGCAACACTGCAGTGAGCGCTTTTTTTTATATTTATTTACTTGTTTTTTTATAATTAAGTACGTTTTGTTTCTGCTTGTCTGTAAAGTATTTGGATTAACACACAGAATTATGTAACACAGAATGGCATTATATTTGCACTACTTCCTCCCATCCCTTCCTCTGAGACCCCTCTTGCACTGAAACGATGGGTAATATCCTATAGGTTCCTTAACAAAATATGCTTCATTGAAGGTTAACTATCTGCTCCCAAAGTTTGTCGGTCTAATCTAGAAACAACACACACACACACAACACATATATATATATATATATATATATATGTGTTGTGTGTGTGTGTGTGTGTGTGTGTGTGTGTGTGTGTGTGTGTGTGCGTGCGCGTGTGTGTATGTGTGTGCGCGCGTGCGTGTGCGTGTGTTTTATATAACACGTGGAGAAGGAATTATAAAGTAGGCTACTTCTACAATCAATTCAAAATGTCGGATAACAGGAAAATTATTAGAACTTTCAGGAAGTTGAAAGAATGCAGATATATGAAAGAAATTAAAATGATTCACGCTTCGGTCACATTTCTATGTTAAGAAGAGAATATGAAATGTAATTTCGATCCGTAAGTCCCAAGTAACTCCTATCAGAAATGGCCTTTTAGTGGAACGTATAGCTGCTCTGATGATCATCATCAATTTAACTGGAATTCGACCCACTGCCATTATGCAAAATTCTGTCTGTCAACTAGAGGCAATAAGCAAAATAACTCTCCTATGGTATTAAAAATGCAGAATAGACTACTTCTCTTTGAGAAAAAATTTTAGCACTTGGGTGAGCACCGGTATAGGCCTACGTAGTTATAATTTTTCTACTAAAACCTCGGTTTACTGTGCAGTTAGACTATTCTACTACTTTTATTCTCAGCAATTGAAGGATGCAGTGAAAGATTAAGTTTTTTTGTCAATTTAAGATATCACTAATATTTTATAGGTCAGAAAATACAGTTTGTGTTCCAACACAATAAAAGAAAATGTGTCAAAGACTTGAAAATTTCTTCACATTTAATTTTGTTCGTGTCATAAATTTAAGTTGGATTCTAGTATGTTGGTATATATATAGGCCTATACATATACATCACATACAAACACTACTTGGAAATTGAATGAGAAGTTGAGATATAAATAATGTAAAAAAAAGTCATAGTCCTAACATTGGAAGATGGCTATAAATTATGAGTACAACGGCATAGCCAACTTAAGTGAATACGCTATAAACTAAAAGAATACTTCCCATATTAATTTAAAATCCTAACCAAAATAACTCCCCCAATCCTATATTTGTTATTTTGTATAGAATAAATGCTACTGTTAAGTGTTAATATGAATTGCAATCAAGTATAAAGAGAAAAAAACACGTGAATTCAGTATAGGGCAGAAACATGAATAAACATATCGGTAGCATGATAAGTAGGCCTAACCGAAGATAACTGGAAAGTATCGATGCAAATTAGTTTATTTTCCATTCCAAGTTTCATAGGCTGTCATTTACGCTAGAATAGCCAGATTAAGTACTGTAACTTCCAAAACTGCAGTGATATCTCTATAAAAATGACATCATTTGAATGGTTTCCCCCCCCCCACTGATGTTTTCTTCAATAATTTCTATCTCGATTTATTAAGAACTGGGTTTTTAATTATGTTTTAACATTATGTTTTGAAGTTTTCTAATTATGTTTTGATATCAGGGAAAAAATCAACTCACCTTACTTCCTAATGGCAAATTCAAAACTGTATGTATATTCTTCCTTGATGAGAGTTCACGCGACACTTGCAGCACAAATGAGCATTTGAAGTTATTTTTCAACTTTACAACATACAAGCTAATATTAAAATCACATCAACAGTAAAAGTTTTACGATCGATACAACTGTAATTCTCAATCGTTCCAAGGACAAGAAAAATAAAGAGGTTAGGATAATTTTTTTAAAAATCGGATGCTTTACTTTACTGTTATTAGAGAATTCGACTTAAAGATATGACAAAGATAAATATGATAATACATTTATAAATACACACGCAATTAAAAAGTTGTAAATAACTTTCACATACCGAGTAGATTGATTAAGAGGTTCAGTATTCCAGGCTATTCGGGTTCATGGCCCGGTGCCGACAAACGTGAAGTTTCTACCTGGATTTTCTCGCTCAGGACGGGTTGCGGTGGGAAAAGATATTGCATTACCGGGATTCACTTTATCAATAATTCATCATTTTATAGCATCATTTAAAAAATGAAAGGAACGAAATAAAGATAATGACCTTAGATGTTAAAGCGACTATAAAAAATAAAACAAATTATCGCATCCGATTTCAGATCATAGAGAGAGTTTCAGATACATTCCACAGAATTTCATCCATATGTATTCTATTATAATAGTAAAATTCAGGAAACCATCATTTTGCGCCATCTGTTATTGAAGTTTCGCGCTGCGAGGTTCTACTTCTATGTATTCCACTAGGCGTCAGCATCTGAGCATCATACTTTATTTATCTGGTAATACCAAGTTGTTATCAATTTTATTATTTTGCTACGGGTTTGCTACATCCAGCAATGGATAAAATAAATGACATTGAGATAAAACCACTTGGGAAATCGAATTTTATTACACCCTTGCGAATGCAATACACGCAGGTATGTAATTGTGTTAAAGTGTTTATTATGTAACATGAAGCATGTGACAGTGTTTAAACATAACCTGTCAAATGATTAATAGTGGCTCCTCCTAACAAAATAACTTTCTAATCCATTACAAAAATATTATTAACACAGATGTAATTTGTATTCTTATATTTCTTAAAGATCAATTGAATGGTTTTTACTAAAGAATAGTATGTTTTCAGACTTTGAAAAAATAACAGATAGATGTGCCACTGGTGACATTCTGCAATATTCAATATTGACATTCAATCAGTATATTATAAAAATATTAGTTATTCAAAACAGTAATAAAATGCCTATATTAAGGGAAAGCAGATCAACTTTAAAGTAAGAACTTATATGTTCTTCTAGATACGAAATGATCCTATTCAATGGCGGCTGGTGGATTGAGAATATGGGGGGGGGGGAACTGTCAGTCACTTAGGTTTGCTAACATATAATACAAAGGGGTTTGTATACCAGGAGAACGAAGAATGAAGGGGTGGCAATGATCAAAGCATTACCCAGTGTTTGGAACCAGTTAAGGCTCCCAGGCAGCTAATACCTTAGTGGTTATCAGTTTGGGGTTTAACCACTTAACCCTCATTTGTATAGTGGCATTGATGTTCAAGCAAATCCGACGTGGAATGGGTGGGTGAAATGAGGTGTTCCCTCTCCAGAGCAGGGCATTGTAAACCACACTGCGGGAAAAGCAGAGACTCTGAAAGCCAAAAGCGTGGAGAGCCACACTACTCTAGATATAACACAGCACTCATTTCATTAGTCTGGGATCATCAGGGGGGAGGTCTAGTGGATGTATTCCAGTGGACTTCACATTGATGTAGCATATGTGCTATATTGCGAACAATTGGGTTAGGATGAACATTGATAAGTTGTAATATGTTAGTTACATTTTGTTCAATTGTAGTCGAAATCTATGGCATTTGTGCTGTGATCCTCGTGTATATTGAGGCCAAAAAAATAATTTGAGACTTTGTTCTGTATTATTATCTGGACTTTCTTTTTATGACAAGCAGCGAGGATACTCCAGGCTGTGGATCACAGCTTTGTAAAGAAACTTGATCCAGTTAGTTATTGTGGGCGACTTGAAAAATGGATATGATATTGCAATAGCAGCATTTGATTTATGAATGAGTCATTCCATATCATGTCATCAAGGCCATGTCACCCTCCACCTCCGATTTTGATGGAACTTTATTTTTTTTTTATTTTACATAGTTATGAAAGTATGCCAAATTGTATCTCTTCATCTCAACTGGTTTTTGTTGTATAGGACTTTGAAATATTAGTAAAGTAGCTGGTTTTGCCTTTTCTGAACCTCCGAAAAGAACTTTTACTTTCAATAAAAAATATATTTATAAATACATTTATAGTGCAGATCTTAAGAAAATTTGCAGTATTGTAGAGTGAACTGTGTCCATTGCAGAAAAAAAACATATGGCAACATTTTGTTTATATGTTTTATAAATAAATGTTTTTTATAAGTTTTTAAAAAACTTTTTAGCATGAAAACAGTGTTTTACAAAAATAAAATCATATCTCTAAGAGGCAAAGTGATAATGAAATCATTTTTTTTAAATTAATCTACAACATATTTTCTTTTTTTTTTTAAGAAACAACAAAATACAATATTTGCTTCATTGTATAAAAATATTTTTAATTAAACTATTTTTTTATTATCGCTAGACCTACTCTTGAGTTTTATAGGTACCACAATATAAATTAAGCAACAAATAGCTACAAATTTGTTTTAAGATATATAATAACAATTATACTACAAGTTACAAGAATGAAAAATATTATACCTATTGTAATAATAAAAGCAGTAAGTAAATTGACAAAATAAACTTATGGTAGATTATAGTAAATTTAATTTACTTTTTGCACTATGTAACTAATATTTATACTTACTGTTATTGTTGATGTGCATCGTAATTTGACATTCCTGCATACAATCTTGGTTGGTTTGAAAACAAAAGAAATATCAGTAATTTAAAAAGACCAAAAGTGCTAATGCGGTAAGTAAAAACAGTTATTTTGAAATATTGATAGTGATACTGCAATTTGTATTAATTCATCAGATTCAGTTTTCCACATCTATTCTATTTCATCATCACTGCACACATCGTCTAAAACTTTCTCCATAATCAGAAATAAATCCCAGATCAAATTGGTTTTACAGTTTTAACAAATATAAGATGGCGACATGACCAACAATACTCATTATTTCTCCATAGCAACACATATAGACGATTCACCTTCTGAAATCTAACTTTATCTAACATTATCTTCAATTATATTTATTAATATTTTAGCTAATATTTTAATAACTAAAATAAATACATATACTGCAAAAAATATGCAATACTCATGTGATAAACACATAACGGAATCTTGGAAATTTAAAAAAACTCTGCACAAGCGCCTCGTTTTTTAAACTTTTCCTCGATCCATATCAAGTATACTATCATATATCGTATCGCCATATACTATAAAACATATTTTTGAGTGTATTGTTAACATATTAGATGATTTTAAATACAATAGCTTAATATTAATTTATACGTACATGATATTATATGACATCAAGGAGTGGGTATCAACAAAATATTTTATCATGAAATTACATTTCCTGAAAAATATATATGTTTAGAAATAATTGCAATTGATACAATTTCATTGTCAAAATAAAATCAAGAGAAGTATAATAATTTTACAACTTACCATCATAAAAATTAATTGTTTTCTATTTTTCAAGTCCTTCATTACTAATTCTTTGTTTGTGCCATTAGGTGATTGAATGTTTTATGTGTGATGTTCAATTGAATGTTTTATGTGTGATGTCATACCTTTGTTATGAAAGAAATATACCCTTTCTGAGCATTTAGTTGTGGGAGGGTCCACGATACTTAAAATGTTCTTAATGGGACAAAATAAATATTGTCTTTCCGATATGGTAAGTAAACTGATTTAGATGGACCTAAATGATGCATAAACTTGATTTGCATATCGCACTCTTCTTTTGAAAGTACAAGACCAAAAAATCAAAGGTTGTCATAGACACAAGTCACATAGGAGTTTGCACCATAGTCACATGCTCAGAAAGATTTTGTTTTCCACAAATGTTACAGACCAAACTAAGATTTGAATCAGAACTTGTCCTTTTTGTACCTATTTCATTTTCCGATAGTCGAGAATGATTTTTTTTTGTAAAACACTGTTTTCATGCTAAAAAGTTTTAAAAACTTATAAAAAATATTTTTTATAAAACGAATAAACATAAAGTGTTGCCAATTTTTTTTTATCTGTGTACAGTGATGATGAAATAGGAGAGACGTGGAAAGCTGAATGTGATGAATTAATCTTCTTCTTCTTCACGGTTTAGGCTTATTTACTAGCCTGTTCCGGCTCCAAATTGCAGCTCTTTCCATCTTTTCCTTGGTCTTCCCAAACTTCTTCTTCCTCGTGGTGAATAGTTGTATGCTGCTTTTGGTATTCTATTCTCAGTCATTCTTGCCAAGTGTTCTTTCCAGTTTGTTCTGTATTTCACTATTGTTGAGTTTAATTCCTCTATTTTTAGTTGTCTTATTTCTGTGTTACTTTTTTTGTCTGTTCTTTGATATCTTGCTATTGGTCTGAGGAATCTCATTTCAGCAGCTTGTATCCTGGCAGACTGTTGTGTTGTCACTGTCCATGTTTCGGATCCATAAGTAATAATAGGCACTGCCATTGTCTTGTATAATTTCATTATAGAGTCTTTCCTGGCTTTATTTTTCAAAGTTCTTTTTAGTACCTGTTATATAATTAAACTTATTTAGTTTGTTATTTATATCTGTTTCTGCTGTGTATGATATTTCACAACCTAGGAAGTTATATGTTACTACTTGTTCTATTGGTTTATTTTCTAATATTATCTTTGTCCGAACTGGATGGCACCCTTGAAGGCCATGGTTTTTTATTTTTGTGAGGATATTTCCATGTTTGTATTTTTTTAATATTTCATTTAGTTTATATAGCATTCTTTGTAGTTCATCTTCTGATTTTGCTATTAAAACCTGGTCATCTGCAAAGGCTACTGTTTTTATACTATATTTCCTAAACTAATTCCCCCAGTCGTCATTTGCTTCCATGATCTTATCATGTCGTCGAAATAATTGTTAAAAAGCGTGGTTGATAGTGGACAACCTTGTCTAACTCCTGCTGTTATATGTATTGGTTCCCTTTGATTTATTTTTATTTTTGTTTTCTCATACATTTTCTTAATGAATTAATACCGAAATTAATACAAATTGCAGCATCACTATCAATATTTCAAAATAAATGTTTTTTACTTACTGCACTAGTGCTTTTCATCATTTTTAAAGAATTGAGATTTCTTTTGTTTTCATAGCAACCAAGTTTGTATTCAGGAATGTCAAATTACAATGCACATCAACAATAACAGTAAGTGTACAATATAGTTACATAGTGAAGAAAAGAAGTAAGGAAAACATAAACACCCCAAAAACAGAGAAAAAAGTAGAAATAATGTAATTAGCATGTGTTCTAAAACTTTCAACCAAAGGGAAATAGGGATGTTAGAATAAGGTTTTAAAACTTGTGTGGACTATTCAAACAAAACTGAAGAGTATGGTAGCAGACGTTGAAATAATAATAGAAACAGAAGAAAAAAAATTTCATTAGGAATGAATGTGGAAAAATAATAGAAGAAATTAAGGAAATTCGAGAAATAAAATGGGACTGGGAAACATGAAAATAATTAAAGAAATCAACAAGAAAAATGCAATCATTACCAAAGCAGATTAAGGCAATCAGTTAGTAATTATGGATATTGAAGATATAAAAATAGAATGGACAAAGTTTTGGAATCTACAAAATACACTGTAATAAAATCTGACTCACTTCCCAAAAGTATTACAGAAGTTGACAACACCTTAAAAAATATAAATAAAATTTTAACAAAACAAGAAAAATTCAAGCTGAAGGTTTCATAGGGTGAAAACAAAATGAGGCCCATTATTAACAGTATAGGGTTGCCTACATATCTAATAGGCCTATCCAAATGGTTATGTAGTGAATACAAGAAAATGGAAGGATTTGATAACCTTTCAATTGATAAAAAATTAGAGAACACACAATTAGAACCAACAGACAGATTAGTGTCATTTGATGTAGTCTCACTATTTCCCAGCGTCCCTAGAGGTGCACATTCTCTTGCAATATGATAAAATAAAGGATTCTTTAGCAGCAGGAGAGAAACAAACTGTACCTGCATAGTGTCCAGATTTGATCAGATATAATTACATGCACAGTCTGAATCTGTTGTTTTTCTTTAGCCATAAGACTGCATCCACTAGAGTCATGCAAAAGGAATTCTACATTTATCTCATAGTAGGAATAGGTGACATTAAAATAATTAAAGAAACAAAAAAAATTAAAATTGCAAATAATAATAGTCCTATAGGACACATATGCAGTAAACCAATGGCAAGTTACATCTGTCTGTCTATATCAATACATCCTCACATGGGACAAATCTGTCTGTCTATATCAATACATCCTCACATGGGACAAATCTGTCTGTCTATATCAATACATCCTCACATGGGACAAGGGTGCTTCCTTGCAGAGTTACTTAACTAAGCTAATTTAGTTATCCTTATGTTCCTACATATGTCAACAAGTGACAAGTGATTGAGAGCCGAAGGGGCAATATGTGGTCTCAGGAGTGTGCACCTTGCTGGTGGGTGCACACTAATAAAAACCCAAGAAATGCCGTTTATTCCTGCCCAACCCAATGCACCACGTCCTCGTCATGGCTCCTGATTAATACTAAGAAGTGCAGGGGCGAAAAAGCAAGTTCTTAATGCTTAAAAATTGGGACATACCAACTAAGGGAGAAAACCCCAACAGAAAATCATCGAACCCCCAGGATTGCTGGAGGTTGGGCGTAGGGTTGACATCCCTACCCCGTAAAAACAAATATGTTCAGAAACAAAAAAAAAAAAAAAGAGAGATGCCAAAGCTCGAATTTGAGCCAATCAGCCATTGGATGGATGGATGGATGGAACAAGTGATTAGCTCGTCACCTCAATAGACACCTTATAGGCAACTGATTGGTATTACATGGATGGGAAAGGACGATTAAATTTTGCTCAGAGGTTGTTATTTAGGCTTGAGGTTCTTTTACAAGCCCAAAATCTTCATGGATCAAACTCCCTCGTAGAGGACTTGATCCTTGGATATTTTCCCATTCTAAAAAGTCCATTGACTCTAGTTGGGTCTGAAACCATGACCCTCAGGAGGCAAGGAACTTAAAATTTTTACCATCGAAGCCAATGCAAATTATAAGGTGACAATTTTTTCTTTAGTAAATATATTTTGCTTTTCTTTTTCAGAATGGTGTTAAAAAAATTTGGGACTTGATTAGAATACATAACAGGTGAGTGTAATCTATCAAATAGGCAAGATGAGTACAATAAAAAAATTAATTACTGATCATTTCACATCTCTTTTCCTCCACTTCACTCCAATCTATTCTTCTTCTATCAATATCCTTCATACTTCTTCTTCATGTACTATAACTTTGGCCGACCTCTTGTATACTATATTCCAGTGATTGTCTTGGATTAGAGGTTGAAATGGCGTTAGAAATATTAAAGTTGTATAAAGAATGAGGTTCAGATGGGATTCCAGCAGTATTCATACAATCAAGGGGAGAAAAATTTATGTACAAAGTATGTCAGTTGCTTATTATGATTTGGAAAAAAGAGGCTCTTCCAAATGAGTTAAAATAATTATTATAGTACCAATCTATAAGAAAAGAGATAAAATTGATTGCTACAACTACAGGGGCATCTCAATACTTTCAAATTTTTTACAAAATTCTAACAAATATATTCAATGACACAGAGGAACATGCTGATGGAGCTAAATGGTAGATGCGAGGATTATGGATTGAAGATAAATATAAATAAGACGAAGGCCATGATCATGGGAAAGAAACTAACCAAGATAGACATGAGGATTGAAAATGAGGCCATTGAGCAAGTGAAGAGATTCAAATACTTGAGTTGTACTATTAGTAGTAACATGAACTGCTGCCAAGAAGTAAAGCAGAGGATAGCAATGGCAAAAGAAGCTTTTAACAAGAAGAGAAGCATTTTCTGCAGACCTTTGGCAAAAGAATTACAGAAGAAGCTAGTGAAGTGCTTTGTGTGGAGTGTAGCATGGTATGGTGCAGAGATGTGGATATAAGAAGGATGGGGGCGTATAAAATGGACAGACAAAATAAAAAATAAAGATGTGCTTGACAGAGTGGGTGAAAGAAGAACAACACTGGAACTCATAAAGAAGAGGAAAAGAAATTGGATTGGCCACTGGCTAAAAAGAAACTGCCTGCTGACGGACCACCTTAGAAGGAATGGTCAACGAAAAGAAGGTTAGAGTCAGAAATAGACATCAGATGATAAACAGTATTAAAATAAATGGTTTGTACGCAGATATAAAAAGGAAGGCTGAGTTAAGGAAAGAGTGGAAAAATGCTGAGTTTGTAATGAAAGACCTGCTCTTGGGCAGAACACTGTATATATTAGTATGCACACTTACTCACTATATTGACGACATAATAAGTGATCATCAAAGTGGATATAGAAGAAATAGGTCTACAATAGATAAGATTGTATATATAATACACATTTTAGAAAAGAAATGGGAATATAATACCACTGTTCATCAACTATTTGTAAACTTCAAAAAGACATACAACCCAAATATAAAGGAGAAGTTATATAATATGCTGCTAGAACTCTGAATTCCTAGAAAGCTAGTTACCCTTACCCAAATGTGTCTAAATGGCACAAAGAGTAGGGTGTGTGTAGGCAAACAGTTTTCAGACTCTTTTGAAATTCACAATGGGTTGAAGCAGGAAGATGCACTATCTCCTCAACTGTTCAATTTTATACTAGAGCATTTCATCAAATCTTTATAGAGGATGAAGAAGGCCTACAACTCAATGGTGTTAATAAGTTGGTAGTTTATGCTGATGGTGTAGTATTATTAGACGATAGCAACGATGTACTAAGGGCCATCACACACACTCTATTGAATTACACTTAAGAAATTGAGACTCAAAGTAAACTTCAATAAAACTATATGTTCACGCACAGAAATACATTATATAATGGAAATAGACAGTTAATGACAAATGACAGAAATTTTGAAGAAGTGGCTGAACTCAAATTCTTAATAATAATTGCAAACGAGAATGAGGTGCAGGAAGAAATTCAACATTGGCTCAATTCTGGAAATGCATGCTATTATGCATTACAAGGACTCTTGTCATCCCAACTTCTCTCAAACAACATTAAACTGAAAATATATAAAATTGTTAGTCTCCCAGTTCTATTATATGGATGCAAACTTATTTTAAGGGAGAAGAAAAGATAATGAGTATTTGAGAATAAAGTTCTGAGGAAACATTTTAGACCAAAAAGAGATGAACAGACAGGCAAATGGAGAAGACTGTATAACAGTGAGCTACATGATCTTCATGGAAACCAGATATAAATTAAAAGAGTTAAGTTTCATAGACTGCGATGGACAGGACATGTGACACAAATGTGGAATGAAAGAGAGGTATGGAAACTCTTTAGGAAAACCGAGGGAAAGTGCCCAGTAAACAAGCCAAGAATGAGTTGGGAGAATAACATTAAACCATGATTTGAGGTAAGTAGATGATACAGGGGATGATTGGAAAACATGAGCTGAATAGGGATGTATGGAAAGCTTATGTCCTTGTTGCCATGAACATATGGGTTCGATAGTACCAGTGAGTTAGTTAGTTAATCTTGGTAACCTCCCATTATATATTTTTTTAGCATGTCCATACCTTCTTATTCTATTGTCTTTTATAAAGACAATTCTTCTTATATTATATTATTTGTAGTCTGATCATCTTACCTCAATATTAATGTTGATTTGTTCTTGAACATGTTTTAAAACAATTCTGTTTTATCGTCAGCTTCTATTTATCAAAAATTTTTAATGTGGTTTGAAATAGATAATATGAGTTAGATATGCACTACTCACCTCATACGAAGGTAACTCAGAAAGTTTCTGGATACTGGCAAATTTTTAGAGATAATCTAAAACTTACCATTACATCTTCTCAAAGTATTCTCCTGCAGCCTCTATACTCCTCGACATCCTTCGGAACCAAGACTGGAAGCACTGACTCCAGTTAACGTCCTCAATGATATTAAGTTCCTCTCTATATGCAATGACAGCATCTTCCAGGCTTGCAAACCACTTTCCAAACAGTCGGTTTTTCACAGAAGGGAACAGGAAAAAGTCGTAAGGTGCTAGGTCGGGATTGTAGGGATGATGAATCAGAAGTTTCACAGGAGTACTTTCGAGAAAATTAATTGTGACATTGGCTGTGTGGGCAGAGGCATTGTCGTGGTGTAGTTTGATGCCCCTAAGTCCAGTTCTCGGTCACTTTTCACACACTTCTTGAAAAACTTCCAGGAGACAACTGTTGTATACCACTCTGCATTAACTGTCAAAGTTTCACTCGACTTGCAGCCACTAGTGTGGGCACTGCGTGGGCAGAGCAAGTTGATGACTAAATGCTTGCAGTTACTTTTCCTGCTATTGGTCGCAGGTCGAATGAAACTCACTGTATATCATTAATGAAAATAATATTAATTTTCTGTGGTGCAAGTGGTTAGACACTCGCCTCTCACCGCTGGGGTCCTGAGATTCAGTCTCGGTCATTCCATGTGGGCTTTGTGGTGGACAAAATGAGCTTGGTCAGGTTTTTCTCGGAGTATTCTCCCGTTTTCCCCTGCCATAATTTCATTCCACCATTTCTCCATATCTCATCTCATCCATTTGTTTTATTTCATTCATCTGCTCCCATGATGGTGCATCAGGCATGGTCGGCCGGCGCCCTTGTCAATCACAGGCCTCTATGTAGGGGCCTTCATCTCATCTCATCCATTGATCCGACTATGAGTTGGACAAGAGTTGAGGATATATTTTATATAATTAAATAATTTCTTTGAACATTCAGTGTAATTTTCATAATCCTTGTCTTTTAAGAATTACATAGATATGTAACATGACACATATATCTTCATTTTTTCAAATTTTAGTATTCATGACTACAATAATTATTTGAATTTAATATTCATATATTTTAATAAAATTATCACACCAGGTGCATGGGATAATTCTTCCTTGCTTATACATATTATATATATATATTCTGTATTCAATTCTATAGTGTTGTGCCCGAGAGCAGGCCTTTCACTGCAATCATAGCATTTTCATGCTCTGCTTTGCAGCTTTATTAGGGAATTATAAGTGTGGTAGCTTCCAATTGCTTTTCACACTGGTGAATGATGATGATAAGGATGATGATGATGATGAATGCCGGATCATTTTCAGGGACCTGGCCATGGTTGGTGGATTTTTTAGGTTGGAAAAATCTAAGGCACAAAAGTACTCCGGGAAGGACTTTATGCTATGGGTCTCAATTCTGAAGATTTTCAGATTTTTAAAAGAATCTCAAGCCTAAATTACACCCCTATGAGCAAAATTTATTTGGCCTTTCCCATCCATTAATACCTTAATTTCCTACTAGATGTCTCATTGAGGCGATGGGCTCACCATTTCACACTCGCTGACATCTTTAGGGAAGTAAACAGAACTAAATTAGCTTGTTCAAGTAACTCCTGCAAGGGTGCATCCTTGTCCCATGTGGGGATGTATACTTATGGGTCCTTCACTGCTTCACACCATCTTTCTGCCTAACCCACAGAAAGTGTTAAAAATTGACATTGACCAATGATGATACTCTTGTATGGTTGGAACTACTTTTTTCTTTGTCCTCTGTCCATACAGTGAAACATTATCTATTATAAAACAACATAATCAAGAGTTTGTGTGTATGTATATATAAGTTAGCTTATCTTTTCATCATGTTGATCTTTTTGAATAACACATACTATGTAAAAGGAGATAAATCTTATATATAGAAAAATATTGAGATACATTAATTAAATTATTATAATCTAAGAAATTAGTCTGGTAATATTTGACTTTCTGGTAATTAACACTATGCGGTACACTTAAATGGTAATATTTATTGATCAAGTTTTGGTAACAGCATTAACATTATATGATTTTGTGATATGCAAGAATGGAACAATTTTAAACATATAGAAAAGTAGTTAGATAATTTACATAATAATTAAAAATAAATAAACTTACTTATTTTAGGAATTCACACTATGAGGTACATTCATTTAGGTAACATTTTTTATCACTCACCTCATATTATTCTTCTTATTTAACTGTGAACTAGTTTCGGAACTTAGTTTCCGTTCCATCCTCAGTATCATCATGACCGTGTTCTGTCGTCTTGAAGAGCCATCCTTCGCTCCTTCCATTGGCAGACTGAAAAACCTCAAATCCAGGTCAGGTTTTTCAGTCTGCCAATGGAAGGAGCGAAGGATGGCTGTTCAAGACGACAGAACAACGGTCATGATGATACTGAGGATGGAACAGAAACTAAGTTCTGAAACTAGTTTATAGTTAAATAAGAAGAATAATATGAGGTGAGTGATAAAAAATTTTACCTAAATAAATAAACTTATTTATTTATCAGGGAAAAGATTTAACATTCTTTTATTAATTTTTTTAAATAAACTTGCCTAAATAGGGTCTGCCAAAAGTGACAAAGTATACATGATAGTAAAGAAGGAAAGCAATAAAAAATAGATAATATAGAGACAAAAAACTAGATAGAAAGTTGAAAGGGTAATTCTGAATGAAGAAGAAAATATAGAACCAGAATTTAGAGACATGACATAGATGATTTCTCAAGATAGAGCCTTTAAGTGGACGTTGTTACTATATGTGCAAAGAGATCTTGCATGTTCCTAGTTGCTTTATGAATGACTCTTTTTTGTACCTCTAAGAACTTAAAAGGAAACCTTATGTCCAGGTGGTATTTATCAATAAATACTTTGTGACTCGTGAATTTATCTAGAGGATTTGGAAATCAAGAGTGGCATTTGTTTGGACTATTTAATGAATAAAATTAAACTGTTTACTCAAAAATCATTATTTAAATATAATTATGTAAAAATATTGATATATTTAATGTAAATGGTGATGTTTGAAAACAAATCAGAAATGTGTGGTTATATTTCATGTAATTATCCAGTGCAACTTGTTCATATAATATTATTTATTGCCATCTGGCATGGGAAACTTCGAATAGGATTGCATCATTGTAAGAATTCACCCTAGTGGAGAAAAATGAAACATCAAACTGTATATTATAATGAACATTATAGGTTATTAATTTATTTTTTTAGAAAACAACTCAGTAAAATCATTATTGAACACACAATTATCAAATGTGTAGTTCGTAGGAATTGTTCATTATTTGTTATATTCAGTTTATTTTTTGGAGAGTCAGTCACTGCAAAATAATACTCTGACCTGTTCAGAATATGGTTAGTATCTAATGTCGAGCATTTGATAATGAAATCATTCGCTCTCTTGCACTCCAATATTTAGCAGAAAGGCTGGTCTCTTCTACAAAAGCTGGACAATGGAGGAGATGGTTTCTTTCCATATCTTCATTTAAATTGCAAAAAGGGCATTTAGGTGAATCCGTTATGCCAATTCTGTGTAGGTGTTTATTCAAGCAGTCATGTCCCGTTAGCAGTCTGAATGTTGCTACTGCAGATTTTGTATTGGAGTACAATAAACTAGTTGTAACCGTTTAGTAGTAGGCACCACATGTGGTGGTTACGTCACCCATAGAGAGAAAGTAGGTATAGGAAGGAAGGAGAAATGAGCCCCTAGGCCTCAAATACTCTAATACCATCAGGGTCGAAAGAAACAAGAGGTCAGTCAAGGGAGACTGGATAGAAAAGTTGAAAGAGGGAATTGGTATGGGAAGGAGAAGTAATACCAATTCGGTCAAAAAAGAAAAAACTCACCAAGCTGACCAGTGCTTATTGGTGAGTGGCCCTTCCCTTTCGTTCATCATGCATAAGCATGATTACTAACAGCTGCACCACGAGAAGGTGAGGGATTGGACACTAGGTTACTGACCAGGTCGGTTCCTTTAAGCCTTCGATGGAAGGAAGGAATTAAAGGGTCTCCTCTCTGTTCAAGACAGTAGCCTTTCCGCAGCCTGTTCAGAATATAAAAAAGAGGAACTTTCTTTATCACAAAAGCAGGAGTGGTAAAGATAATTCGATAAAGAATGAGTGAAACATGACTGTCATTGGTTGTAAAACAAAAATTTATTGAAACATGTTTGGTCATTGACTCCCATTTGGGGCATGACTTAAATAGTTCTTATAATAAGGAAATATAGGCTTACGTATAACCATCTTCTCCAAATTCACTTCATTTGATTGTTTAAGACTGTATGAAATCTTTACATGTCTCATATAAATTTTATACTAAAATAAATTGTATTTTTGTTTTAGTGTCTGCATTATCATTTTCAATACTACAAGAAAAGTTCTGGTGTTTGTGAAACAATTCAGGCCAGGTATGATATAGGTAGACTGTCTCTGCAGTCAACTAAATCTATATAAAACTGCTGCAGTTGGCAGCATTTCTGTTAAGCCCAGTGCTTGAGGTGCAGTGGGATGACATTGCATTTTTTTTTCTAAATGGCTTAAAATAATCCTGTTATTTCTTACCATCATTAACAGCATTCCAATTTTTTTTTTTCTTTATACAGTTGCTTCATTTTTGTATTTTTAAAGCGTATAATAATTTTTTATAGTTTAAAGCAGCTTAATGTAGCACAAATGGGGAATGAAAAAGGGGTGTAAAAACTTTTTGTAGGAAAACTAGAGAAAGGCCCAGTAGGCAGGCCAAGAATAAGGGAGTTTAAACATGCAGCAAAATGATTGGAAACATTAACTCAGGATAGGGATATATGGTCAAGTTACGTCTGGCCATTAACATCTGGGTTCAATAATGCCAGTAAGTTAGTTAGATTAAAATTGTTTCATATGTTGCTGCTTTTGAATTACTATAATATGTTTGTAATTGATGAAACAAAAACTACACATCTCATGGTATATTTTTCTAATTATATCTATAAATTAAATGGTGAAAACCATTCCAGTCTTTTTTCATTTAACCTCAAGCACTGGTTAAGCCCATTTCATGGGTATGGGAAAAGAGGCTAGTTCTGTGTGGTGGATAATCCTACACAGTTTGAGTTCATAGAAATTGGAAGACAATCAGATATGATGAATAGTTCACTGTTCTGCATTTTAAAACTTATTTTATGTTGTTTTGAATCTGATCAGCAATTCTAAACAGTTTATTTACGCTGAATTTAAAAATGATCTCCATTTTCCCGCTTCATGTCAGATTTTCAAACAATTCATGAATAACTAGAAATGAAATCATATTTTTATGAAATGTCATAAAAAGGAATTTCAACGAGAATTTTGGGAGGAAAACTAGGCCACAATCTTCTATTTGCCACTAATTAATCATTCTTCTTCTTCTTTCCTTAGTTCCTAAGTGGAACATAGGGCAGCAATAAAGTTCCTCCAGCATACTCTGTTTCCAGCCATGTTACTAATTAATATTAATTAATAATTATAAGTACATTCATAATCTAACCTCAATGTATATAGAGAAAGATTTGCATTTAGATCGGTACTTGCTCAGGTAGCTCAGTTGGTAGAGCACTTGGTCTAGAGAACCAAGGGTCCCGGGTTCAAGTCCCGGTCTGAGCGTATAATTTTTCTCTTCAAATATGATTTAACCTCAATATTGCACTTCAAATTTTCTCCTCTTTGACCTCCTCGCATGTTGTTCAGAGTAGTCCATTTTTAACATCCAGAAATAGTCTGCCATTATGTTAACACTCCACTTCTCTTGATATCTCACTTTCATATTTTTGATATCCTCACTAAAATCTTCTAAATGATCAGGGAACTAATTTAAATGGGAATGAAGGTATGTACTTTGACACTCATATTGCAGCCAATCTGTTTGAAATTTTGTACCATCACTTTTACTATGTTAACATAATTTGAGTCTTTATTATTTCTAGGAAATTAAAAGGGTAGGATTATTATATCAAAAAGGAAATGTGTAGTCTCATTAGCTGGATTGCACTTCCATAAATAAATGTGTATATGTGGAACATCTCTCATTTCTATTTAATTGTTTGTTTTAATAGCAATATCTAAGAGTAAATATTTCCTTGAATACATTTTTATGATCTAAGATACAAAACATTTCAACTTCCTATTTATAGATAACATTGAGTCCAGACAGATAAAAATATAAAAAAATTAACAACGGATACCTTAACCTCAGTTCATTTTAAGGGAGAGAAACAAAGATGTACTTCCTCAAGGGTAGATATAGTTAGTAGATTTTATTAAATATAGAATATAAACACAATAAAATATATTATTATACATTCTAAGTAATGAAGTTGAAATTATAAGCTATTGTGCCTTTCTAACAAATGATAAGCACACTAAAATATTACTATATTATGAAAATATTTAAAACGTTTTTTATTCAGTGTCTCCTGGGACATTGTCATTTTGACATTTCTGGTATTCCCTCCTGGCATTGGCGTAATTGTAACCCCTTCTGAAGTTGGGGTGCCTAGAAGGCAGAGTTACGTAACCCTGATTTTGAAAACATAAAACTTTGTAAAAAAATTCTGACATGGTATGCGAAAACAGATTTCGTTTTTGCAGTCAGTGTGAATTTTTTATTCAGAAATGCTCATTTATTTCAAAACAACAAAATTGATGCAGGATGGTTATCAACAGAATCAAAAGCCTTCTCAACATGTGTAATGCAGATGGATTTGAAATGTAATCTAGGCATGTGTTAAATAAGATTAAATTAAACCTCACAATGCTTTTTTTCCTATAAAAGTTCAATGTGTTAAATAATCTAGTGATTAGAAATTGTACACCACCAACCAACCTAGCCTCGAGATTGATAATTTCATAATTAATATTTCCAATTCCACCAGATATTGGATCTGCAAGTCAGGCATACTACCACTTTAACTAACATGGCAGCTGTCTCCAATATATTATCAATTATTGTCTTTGCACTATCCTGGGCTAAAATTTTTCAATCATTCCTTGTATAATAAAAGTCATCTTCCTCAAAACATGGTTAATATTATTTTCCTCTCTCATTTTTTACCTACCTACTGGCTGCTTTTCCTCTGGTTGCCCACAAAGAATCAAATTCACCTTCCTTAAAACATGGTTAATATTATTTTCCACATCGTTTTTTAACTGTTTCCATGCCCCTCTTTCACTCTCAATTTGTACTATATATCCTGGATATCACAACTTCCCTCAAAACAATTATCCCATCACATTTTTTACCTACCTACTGACTATTTTCCTTCTGGTTTTCTACAAAATATTTCCATGCCCTTTTTCATTCCCCATTTGTACTGCATGCCCTGCCCAACACACTCTACAATTTAGTTGTTCTTTATTACATCAGGTTTCCCATAAAGATAATGTAACTCACTTGAAGTTTTCTCCATTCACATCTCTGTTTGTCTCTTTATGGTCTAAAAATGTTCCTAGTACTTTATTCTCAGATATTTGTAATATTTTGTCTTCTCTTAAAATAAAAGACAGTGATTTATATTTATATATTTTAAATGGAAGAATCACCATTTTATATATTTTTAGTTTGACTTTTTTGAGAGAAGTGGGATGATAAGAGTCCATTTAATGTGTAATAGCATGTGTTTCCAGATTTGAGCCTATGTTTAATTTCTTTCTGCAGCTCATTCCTGTTTGTAATTATTGTTCCAAGGTATTTTAATTCCACAATGTTTTATTAATACCTAATATAATAATACATTTCTTTTCTAGCTGTGTATTTTGCTGGTATTCCCGATAAAGACAGACAAACAACAATAGATACAGTTAAATATCCACCTGAACAAGGGATAACTATCGAACTTTGTGCCGGTATAGTAGACAAAAATGTATCCCTTGAAGAAATTGCAAGAATTGAGGTTTGGAAGAATGTGGATATGATGTCCCAGTATCTAAATTAGAGAGGATCATATCTTATAGGTAAACAGAAAATAAATATTATATTATTAAGTAATTCCAAAATATAATATTATAATTTTTACCCAGTAGGCAGCTTGCCATATAGAAAAACCCTTGATTCAAAAATTTTCCTAAGCACTTATTCTCAGATACTTTCTCCTCTCTTAAAGTAAGGAACAACATTTCGCATACATATAGTTTAAATGGAAGAATCACCTTTTTATATATCTTTAATTTAACATTTTTTTAAAAAAGTTCGGATGACAAATGGAAACCACTCTGAATATCACCTTAACATAAGTTAATACTTATTAATATATAAAAATCAAATTAAATTAAATTACACAAAACCTGAATGATGTTTCTCATGCTATCCTGCATGTTGTTTTAATGCTGTCCCAGCATATCTTGTCATGTTATCCACTCTTAGTTAAATATTTTCACGTTGCATGGCTAAATATGTTATTAAATATACACAGTCTCTGAGCAGAAAAATTTCTGCCAGAACTAGAATTCAACCTAAGATCTCTAAGTCTTACATACTGCCTCTCTAATCATTGAACTACTTAGGCAACCCCTGTCCTGACACAATTTCTAAGTCCATTGCTGTGGTTTTGGGGTAACAATGTTGCCTCGTGTGCAGTGGACCTAGGTTTAATCCCAGTTGAGACAAGTTTCCTGGGTTGTATAGAGGAAAATTGGATTGGTATGAATTCCTATTTTAAGCGTGAAAAATTTGTATCAGGACAGAGATTGCTCAAATATTTAGAGCTCTGGTGCATAAAAATGGAGTGGTTCAAATCTCGGTCAGGCAGATATTTTTCCCTTCAGAATATATATGGCTAGATGTTTTTGTAATTTGTTAATGAGCAGACCTCAGATATTAGGTTTTATACCTATTTTTTTCCTGAAGGAATAAATATAAATTAATTATATGTATAGGATTGTGTATAAGTTTCATGAAAAATTATATGACTTGGAAGAGTTTAAGTATGTCTAAAAAATGCCTGTTCTATCCATTAGCACTAATTTTTGTTTTTATGCCCAAAATTGCCTTTTTAAAATTAGATTTACATAATAATTTGTCCCAGTTCATTATTGCCAATTCTCAGAAAATTTCCAGAGATCTTTGGAATTTCATCAGAACTTTCAAATAATATAAAAACATGACAATAATTTTACTTTGTGATCAAACAAATAGATTTACCATAGTTAATAAACATTCTTCTTCTTCTTCATTTAAACTAGTTTTGGTATTTAATTTGAATTGTATTTTGACACACCTCATATTTCTTGATTTTTATGCAGACTCGAGTTTCATCACTGAATTTGTGACATTTTCGATGCAACACCACGATCAACAACTGCCTCCTGTGGTTGTCTCTGTTGTAAATTGACTTCTGCACTCTCTGTTGGCTGACCGATGAACCTCCAAATCAATCCCCTCTCATTTTCACTGGGAACACCTTAGAAATGAAAGAATGGAGAAATAGAAAACATCTGCAATAGCTGCACATGCTTGGTCAGAAAAACATGGAATTGAAACCAAGGCAGAATTACTTAAACTGTTGGAAAAATCAAAGGAACTCACAATTTGGGAGAAAAAATTTACATATGCAAGAATAAAAAGAAAACTATGAATTTTGAAATATCTGGTTAAAAATAGAGTGGATTGATTTGGAAGTTCATCGGTCAGCCAACAGAGAGCGCAGAAGTCAATTTACAAGAGAAACAACCACAGGATGGCATTGGTGTTGCATCGATAATGTCACAAGTTCTGTGATGAAACTCGAGTGCATAAAAATCAAGAAATATGAGGTGAGTCAAAATACAACCAAATTAATTAAAATAATATAATTAAAAGAACCTCAAAATATGACTTCCTAAAATAAAACATTAATTAAAATAAATCTCGTAGAGTTATTTCCTACCTACATAATTTAATAGTTTCGCTATATTTGTATAGTCCACTGCTGTGGTCTCGAGGTAGCGTGCTGCCTTGTCACGCAGCGGGCCTGGGTTCGATCCCCGGTCAGGGCAGTTTTTCTGGGTGAGGTTTTTATCGGGGTTTTCCTCGCCTGTAAGACAAATGTCAGGAAAACTTTAAGGCCCAAACGGTCCCCGAAATCACATGGCCATCATCATCATCCTTATCATCACCACCATCATCATCCTTCACCGGTGTGGAAAACAACGGGAAGCTACCACACCTACAATTCCCTAGTAAAGCTGCAAGCATAGCATGAAAATGCTATGATTGCAGTGAAGGACTTGCCTTCGGGCAGAATTACTATGGATGGATATTTGTATACCATCATCAGCTATTCCTGTCTGGTAAGATGACTCCAGATTCACCTTATTTAATTATATTATTTTTAGTCTATTCATCTTACCTCAATATTAATGTTGATTTGTTCTTGGACATGTTTCAAAACAATTCTGTTTTATCGTCAGCTTGTCCAGACTTATTTATTAAGAACAATCTCATAATGTTACCTACTAATGTAATTTATTAATGAGGCTGTGTATTCTATAATCAGAGAAAAATGTCTAAGATGTAGCCAGGATTTAAACCTGGGATGCTTAGGTTGCTAGTAATATATTTTTTTAAGTTTCTCATAATCCAAAACATTTTCAGAAATAGATATGAGGTCATGAGCATATAAATATATTTTTATCATGACAGGAGTGGAATTGGAGTTTGTGGAGACAATCAGACCCTCTTTTATGCTGAAGTGACAGACAACATGAAGGTTGGGAAAGGTAAGAAGGAAGTATGTAATAAATCCAGTCTTCTGTTATTCATGCCCATTCAGACTTGAAAAGAAATCTCCATCTTCTTTTCTCTCTCCTCAATTTTTCATCCCTTACAGTATAATTATCCAAATAGAAGTAATTCTGTCAATGTAGTAGAAGCCTGTATAAATATGCTGCCTCATATATATATCCAATTATGAAAAGTGTTAATTTAAAATATAACATCAAAAAATGCTGTCTCTTCTCTCATCCATGCAAATTTAAGTTTCCTTCCTGACTGTGTGTATATATATAAATTATTAAAATAATTAGTCATCCTAAATTGTGAACTTTATATCAATATATTATTTTTTTTAAATAACATCAAGAATTGCATTAATTTTTTGGAGTATTTATTTTAATATAAATGAGTTAGTTTACTTTATTGAGGTCCCCTGCACCATAACCGAGTGATTAAGGCAAGATGCCTTGGTGCAGAGCTACGGGACTTGCACTGGTTCGAATCCCCATGGGGGAAGAAATTTTCTTATAGAATTTCAGCTGTATGGGACCAGTGCCCACCCAGCATTGTGAGGAATTTGGGTAGGTTGAGAAGACCAGCTATAACGGCTGGGGGACCCAGCATGCTGACCACATGTAACCCCTACATTGGCAGATGATTGTCTACCTCTGTGATTAACACGTGGATGTGAGGCCAGCAGCCGGCTGGTAGGCCAAGGGCCTTATAGGCCTATTTCGCCATGATGGAGGTTTTTTTTTTTTTACTTTATTGAGTGAGAAGTTGTAATAAATAATTCAAAGAGTATGGTGATAACCTTCTTATTTGATTGAATGTCATTAATTATATTTGAAAAGAAAAATATATGCCTAGACTGGGGTTTGAACCCAGGACCTTTGACTTTCTATGTCAATGCTCTTCCATATATTAACATTGAATGTCATTAATGTTTATGGGGTTTGTACTTTTTATTGTTTACACAAATTTCAGTAGGTAGTAACAGTATGAGGTTCTTCTTAATAAATAAGATGAATCTGATTTCATCTTGCCTCATAAATTGTTGTGTTCTATTTGAACATGTTTCAATATGCTATGGATCAAGCTGATGTTGATATGCATAGCATATCAAAACATGTTCAAATAGAACATAATAATTTATGAGGTAAGATGAAACTAAATTCATCTTATATTTGAAGAGAAAAATTATACGCTCAGATCAGGGTTTGAACCCAGGATCTTGGCTTTCTAGGCCAATGCTCTACCACTGAGCTACCTGAGCACTTCAATCTAAATACAGATTTTTCTTCTTATACATTGTTAATTCCCGAGCACCGAATGCTATGAGCATTTGCTCGATTACACAAATGGCGGAGGACAGATTATATTTGAAGAGGAAAATTATACGCTCAGACTGGGGTTTGAACCCAGGACCTTTGGCTGGTCTTGGGTTCAAACCCTGGTCTGAGCATATAATTTTCTCTTCAAATATAATTTGTCCTTCTGTGAGAAGCATTAAAAATTAATAATATAAACCTCAGATTCACCTTATTTATCAATTAGTCTTATTTAATTTGCTTTCAGTACCTTTCCTTAAAATCCAGAAAAATGCTTTAGTAAATTTTACCACAGATTCAACTGTTACATTGCATGAAGAATTATAAATTTGTAATCAATTGAGTTGGTGTTTACTTGATGAAAATCCATATTCATTAATTAAATAAAAATAAAACATAGTTTTAATTGATTTTCATATTTATAAATTTGTGTTATTCTTTGTCAGTTAATTTTAGACTGACCAGATTTCTAGAGAAAAATCTGGGATCCGTGTATTTATACTTAACTTGCAGTTTCTTACTTTACTTATCCAGATATTTGCAAACAGACAACATGATGCAGCATCTGTATTATCATGTCAGGCTTAAATAGAAATATTGATAAAATCCCATTCCATCCATGTTTTTCTATTAACTAACTAACTCACTGGCACTATCGAACCCATAGATTCATGGCCGCATGGACATAAGCTCTCCATACATCCCTATCCTGAGCCAATGTTTTCCAATCATCCCCTGTATAATCTACTTCCCTCAAATCATAGTTAATGTTATTCTCCCACCACATTCTTGGTCTACCAACTGTTTTTTTAATTCACAGGTTAATACCTCTAGTGCCCGTGCCCCGCTATTGTATAAAGTCCTAACATTCCATGTTCCTAGGAACATGTCCCTATGTTTGAGCCTTTGGCATGGGTTCCCTGAAGTAGTCCCTGTCTGGAGAACTGAATGGGGGACTATTTGACCTCCAGAAAATTTTACCGCACTTGAACCCATGTCCGCATTTCTTGACGGTTGTATTTTTACTGTGAAAGATCATCACTCTTTCGACCAAGGTACTTTTTTCGTCTGGCTTATCACCTTCAACCAGTCTGGCATGGGTAACCCTATCGGCAGAAATGCTACCGCTGGCTCTCAGGATCTTTTAAGCACGCAAGCCACTCCACCACAACCAGGTAAAGATACCATGGAGGGATGTTTTTCTATTAAACATACTTTTAGGTGTAGCTTATATTATTACTCACAGTCAGGAAGGAAACTTGAATTAGCACGGATGGGACAAGAGACAGCATATTTATACAGACTTAATTAAATTTGAGTTGTATATCTTGACTCACCTCGTATTTCTTGATTTTTATACAGAGTTCTTCTACATTGACAGTATTACTAGTTTGAATAGAGAATTACGGGAATAAGTTAAAGAGAGGAGAGGGGTTAGCAATCATAATAATTTGTCAAATTTTCCACATCAACAGAGTTCTATGTGTGTGTACTCGTACTCCTGTTAAGCTGAACAGCCTTAAGCAATGCTCTTTTATTGTGTGAAAGTGCATGTTTCTGTTATTATAAACAAAAACTAGGATCCATATTTGGTTCGTCTTCCGGGCTTATAGGCCGTGGTCTGGTTGTCTTCTTACTCGACGTTTCGTCTACTGCTGCGGTAGACCTCTTCAGGAGATACTGCGTGCTCTCTGTGAACTCCTCAACAGTCGGCTGCAGACTGGCTGGTGGTTGGAAACTGTCTCACTGCATAACACGACAACGAAGCCTATGACTTCTGCAATCGGCACAACAGCAAAAAACTCGGTCCGTGCAGAAACCCCCCCCCACCACCCGGGGTTTAGCTATAAAAAGAGAGACAGTTTCCAACCACCAGCCAGTCTGCAGCCGACTGTTGAGGAGTTCACAGAGAGCACGCAGTATCTCCTGATGAGGTCTACTGCAGCAGTAGACGAAACGTCGAGTAAGAAGACAACCAGACCACGGCCTATAAGCCCGGAAGACGAACCAAATATGGATCAAGACGCCGGCCGTGAATGAAAGCCTACAATTATATAAAAACTAGGATAATTATGCATTGTCAAATTTTCCTGGGTCATATATTTTTTTAAACCTGCACTATTATAGTATAACCAGGACATCTGGTTAGCATAAATAAACTTTATTATTTGTGATTAGTTTCCAATGATATGGCTATGATTTAATGATTTACTAATTCTCTAGTGGTCACCCTTAATTACTATTCTTCATCATCATCTAGTCTCATGTCACTATTCTGGAGGTTGAGCTTTATATATATGTTATTATTATTATTATTATTATTTTAGGAATATTCCATAATGCATGTTTCTCCTTCAATCCAAAGCAATTTGTCACCAGAGGTTCCTGTCTGAAGAATCTTCTTCCCTCAAATCTCTAGCTTCCATACTCTCTTCACTCCATCCTTCCATCATTCTCTTAGGCCTGCCTCTTCCACTTCTTCCATTAGCTTTCCAAATAAGAATCTTCTTTGGTATTCTCTCTTCTTCCATTCTTATGAGGTGTCCATACCATTTCAAATGTTTTTCTTCTATTTTTCCTAATGTTTTTTTCAACTTCCATAATTTCCCTTATTGCACTGTTTCTTTCCTTGTCCCTTCTTGAAATTCTAGTTGATCGCGTCCAAAAATTCATTTCTACTGCTAACAGATGGTTGGCTTGTTTTCTACTTACTGTCCAGGTTGCGGACCCATATAATAAAATGCTTTGTAACAGAACTTGAAATGTAGTTTTCTTCATTCCGTGTATTATTATATTTCTATTCCAAAGCACTGAGTTCAACATACCAATGATTCTTCTTCTATCAGTTATTCTTCTTTCAATTTCTGTAGTTGAATTCTCACTTTTATCTAAAATAGATCCTAAATATTTAAAATTTTTAACATTGTGTATTCTTCCTGAATTACATTTTAGCTCATCTGTTGTATCCAAAGAAAGATGTTCTGTTTTATTATAATTTATCTGTAATCCCCATTTTTTTGTATTCTGTCTCTAATTTCCTTAACATGAAAGATGCATCATCTGGATCCTGAAGAAATCACCACCTGATCATCTGTGAATAGTAAATGATGGAAGTAATAATTATCTTCTATCTGAATTCCCATATATTTGCAGTGTCTTGACCAATTCTTTGAACATTATCAATGTATATTTTGAACAACGTCCTTGTAGTAGACCTTTTGATGTTTGGAATTTTTCTGAAAGTCTGTTTCCCATCTTAATTTGGCATTTGTTCTGTGAGTATAATGATCTTATAATACTAATTATTTTACATTTATGTTTGTCTCTTCTAGGGTATTCCAGAGCAAGATTCTGGGTACACCATCATATGCCTTTAACAAATCAATAAAGATCAAATCTACTGGTTGCGATTTCTCTCGACATTTCTGTAACACCTGTCTCAGTATCAATATATTATCAGTGCATGATTTGCCTGTCATTATAATTTTTTTAACATTTATTAACTTTTTGATTACTAGGTTCCTGCTATTTATGAATTTTATACCAATAACATTCCTCTCCAATCTTGGTTCATTTATTATTATCAAAACTACATTTTTCTTTTGTTTTCTTTCCCACTCCAAATTGATGTAGTTCCTTTGATATCTGTTTTTAACCTCTACCCATCATTTTTATTTCACTAAAGCAAAAAAAAAAGTCTTTTTTTCCCATGATGTCAATTATTTCACTCTTAACCCTTTAGGTGTCATGAACCAATTAGATCAGCTCTGATGCTTCTATCTGTTATCCCCTAGATGCCATATTTAAACTATCTTCAAAACCAATCACATCGGTGGACAATAATTTAAATTTCCAAAATAGATTTCATGTGTGGCATGCAAAGGGATATTTAACTGTTTCTTATTAAATCTTTTCAAACTTACTAAATTCAAAAACATAAAAACTAGAAGTAAGAGAAACAGATAGAAATTATATCTGGAAATAGAATATAATTAATTATATTATTTTGAATTTTAAAGTCATGTTGTATTAGTTGTTCATTGCATTTGTGAAAATTTGTTTCCCACATTGCTATTAAATTTACAGGTGGAGGAAATTTAGAAGAAGGCGAATACATTGAAACTGTGGAAATGACTATTCCTGAAGCAAAGAAATACTTGAGTAAAGGTGTTGTACTAAGTCCTGGAGGATTACTATTTGGTCTACTTTGGTTTTTACAAAATAAAGCAAATACCTGTTGATTTAATATTAAATTAAAAGATTCTTACCTCTCCTCACATTATTCTGTTAAGTAGATCGCGATTTCAGGCCTATAGCAGGCCCATCTTCAGTACACTGTTGTTGACCGGTGTTATGTCGCTCGGAAGAACCACTTCTTCTTCCCTCTGTTGGTGGACCGATGAACCTCTTGATAAGGTCAAAATTTGCGGGAACTTCGAAGTTCATAAGTTTTCCTTTGTTTTTCTGAATGTGGATCTTTTCCCAAACTGTAAGTTCCTTAGGTGTCTCTATTTGTTTAATTAGACTAGCTTTTGATTCAATTCGATGTTTTTCGTACCAAGCATGAGCAGCTACTGCTGACTTTTCCAATTCTCCATTTTTGACATTTCTAAGATGTTCCTTCACCCTTGTTTTCAAATTTCTTTTCGTTTTTCCTATATAAATTTTGTCACAATCTTTACATTTGATCTGATAAATTCCTGATTTATTTTCTTCTTCAATTTTTTCCATTTTTGTTGGTTTTAATTATCCTATTAAGGCTGTATTCATTCTTAGGTGCTAATCTTATATTAAACTTTTTGAAAATTTTTTGAAATTTGTAGTGTTTCAATGGATGGTAAGTGAATTTCTTGAATTTTATTTTTTCTGTTTGTTTTTATCAGTGTGCTTTCATTAATTAATTTATGTCTTTTGAATTTATTTATTTTCCTGTGTACCATGCTTTCATCATAACCGTTATCTGTTGCCACATTAATTATGTATTCTTTTTCTCTTTTATAGTTTTCTGGGCTCATAGGAATATTTACTAATCTGTATGCTAAGCTATTGAACACTGCCTCTTTGTGAGCAAAATGGTTGAAACCCGAAGCTTTAATATAGTTGTCTATATGAGTATTCTTTCTATATATTCCAAATTCTATCCTGTTGTCTTTGTTTCGTGTTAAATTAAGATCCAAAAATGGGATTTGTCTTTCAATCTCAGTTTCCATGGTGAATTTTATCGTTCTACTCTGGATGTTCAAAAGCTTCAAAGCATCCTCAATTTGTTTCTTTGTTTGACAATAGCAATTACGTCATCAACGTATCTGGTCCAAAATTTGAAGATCAAAGGATGTCCTCTTGTTATTTTCTGCTCGAAACTTCCCATGTATAAATTGGCCAAAAAGGGGTGAAAGAGGGTTTCCCATAGAAAGCCCAGAATTTTGTTTATAAAATTTACCATTATAGGTGAAAAACATCTGTTCAATGCATAATTTAGTAAGAATTATAAACTCCTTTATATTTTCTTTTTCTAATTTGTTTTTGTTTAGCCATTGTTCCAAGATCTCAATGGTGGTTCCTCTAGGGACACTGGGAAACAATGAAATTACATCGAATGACACTAGTCTGTCTGTAGGTTCTAATTGAATGTTTTCTAATTTTTGTACAAGTTGATATGAATTATCTATTGAGAGGTTATCAAATCCTTCCATTTTCTTGTACTCACTACATAACCATTTTGATATTAGGTATGTAGGAGACCCTATATTGTTGATGATGGGCCTCATTTTGTCTCCACCCTTGTGTGTTTTTGGGAGACCATGCATTTGTGGATTTCTAGGGTTTGAAACCTTCAGCCTGAATTTTTCTTTTTTTGATAGAATTTTGTTTATTGTCTTCAAAGTGTTATCTACGTCTTTGATACTTTTGGGAAGTGGGTCAGATTTTACTTCAATGTATTCTGTAGATGCCAAAACTTTGTCCATTCTATTTCTATAATCTTCTTTATCCATATTACTAGCTGGTTGCCTTTGTCTGCTTTTGTGATAATTGTGTTTTTGTTGTTGATTTCTCTGATTATTTTCATGTTTCCCAGTCCTGTTTTGTTTCTAGGAATTTCCTTGATTTCTTCTATGATTTTTCCACATTCATTCCTGATTAAAAATTTTTCTTCTGTTTCCAAATCATCTATTATTACTTCGACGTCCGCTACATAATCTTCAATTTTGTTAGAATAGTTTACACATGTTTTAAGTCCTTTTTCTAAAATTCCCAATTCCCTCTGGTTGAAAGTTTTGGAAGACATGTTGATTACATTACTGCACCTTATTTCCCTTGTTTTAGTGGTGTTTTCTTTATTTAATCTTGATTTTGATTTTAAATTTTCAATTTTCTTATTTTGTTTGATTACTTTTTTTAATGCTAATATTTAGTTTGTTGAAAAATTTTTCTTCTAATCGGTCCCAAAATACATTGCCAACATTCTTAGAGATTTTTAAGTGTAGGAAAAACAATTTGTGTCCAAATTACTGATAATTTCGAAATGTTTGTTTTTTCTCCATTTTCAAAATTTTCTTCTCAACCGTCTTCTGTTCTTTCGAACCATCGTTATTTTTAACGGTTTTGCGAACAAATTTAGGTGTAATATCCAATTCCAAACAAGTATTAATAAATTTGATGTCCATCATTTTATTTCTTCTTTTTTCCCTTAACTGATTGAATTTTTTAATGTCTTGTTTTAATCCTGATAAATTTGTATTGAAGTCTATGGTTGAGGTTATGTCAAGGTCCGCCATCTTGTTTCCTATTAAGACTTGAGTCGTCACTAGATTAACCTTTTTTTATATAGGAATTATTTAATTATTTAATTTAATATTGAATTGAACCTCACAGTGATAATTCCTATATAAAAAAAGGTTAACCTGTTGATTTAATTAATAATTGAGTTAGAATTTAACACCTCACCTCATAATTGTACATTTCTCAAAGACATGTTTCAATATTTCTGCATATTATCTTCAATTTCATCTAATTGTTGAATTAGTGATTGGTGATCCTGTAGGTAGCTTCTTTTTCCCTGGGAATTTGAAAATTCATTATTTTTATTTTATTTTTCTATATGTGAATCTTCTCCCTAACATTAAACTTATCTGTTTTAATAATTTGACCTTTGCTTTGATTCTGTGTTTTTCTGACCATGCATGTGCAGCTATTGCAGATTTATCTATTTTCCATTTTTAATATTTTCTAAGGTGTTCTTTCATTCTTGTGTTCAAGTTCCTTTTTGTTTTTCCAATGTATATTTTTTTCACAATCTTTGCAATCAATTTGATATTTCTATATTACCTATTACCATAACCACTTAGGATGATAATGCAGAGTAACAAAAATACCACATAATTAATTATTATGAATTAGATTATTTGTGACTCATCTCATATTTGTAGTTTTATTGCAGACCATGGTTTCAAAACTCTACATGCCATTATTATCAATACTTTATAACTCTACTTTCTTCCTCAAAGAAAATTGCTGGTCCTATTTTTCTGAGAATGGAATTTAGAGGAAAAAAGCTCATGATGTGTTGGGTGAATGTGGTGGTAATATCTTTATTAGAGTAAACATGTACTGCAATATGCAGGACATGGAGTATGAATGTGAAATGGAAGAGGGGCATGGAAACTTTTTGTAGGAAAAACAAAGGGAAAGTGCCCAGTAGTTAGCTAAGAACCTGTAGCTACCCAAATTCCTCACGATTCTAGGTGGGCACTGGTCTCATACAGGCTGAAATTCCATGAGAGAATTTCTTCCTCCATGGGGACCCGAACCAGTGCAAGTCCCATAGCTCTGTGCCAAGGTCTCTTGCCTTAACCACTTAGCTAAGGCACAGGACAAGATCTACATCCAGAAGAACAAATACAGGATTATGAAATTTGAAATTCCTGGGGAAAAAGATTTGATTTACAAGTTCTTCAGTCAGCCAAAAGATGGAGTGGCAGCCGACAACAAAATTCAACAGTCTGAAAAAAATGATAATGGTATGCATGGGATATCAAAACAGGTGCAAATAGAAAACAATAAGTTTAAAGGTAAGATGACACCAGACTCACCTCATTTATTAGGCATTAGCAGTTTGTATCATGTTGCATTATGAACCTCTTTCCCAACATTCAAAGTTTTGACAGAGGCAGAACAACTAAATGTGGATAAATAATAAAAAACTGAGTATTATATAGGACTCAATTTTGCATCCCCAGAACATGGAGAAGTAAGTGCTGGTTTAGTGGAGAGGGAGATTGTAGCCAGGTTATATAATAATGCTAAAGTGCTAATGAACACATATATTACTATGAGTTAAGATATTGACCGATTTCAGTTATATTGGTTAACACTATATTCTGTCAAATAAGAAACCAAATGTGCTGCTCCTTACAAAGGTATGGGACTTATTATATAAAAAAACTTGGTAAGGAAGATAATTTTCATAAGAAATTGCTTTCAATATCATATTGATGAGTGAATGTTTTTATGTAGTTAGTTGGTTGGTTGGTATCTAATGTCGAGCACTTGATAATGAAATCATTCGCTCTCTTGCACTCCAATATTTAGTAGAAAACATGTTTGTTTTGGAGTACAATAAACTAGTTGTAACTGTTTAGTAGTAGGCACCACATGTGGTGGTTACATCACCCATAGAGAGAAAGTAGGCATAGGAAGGAAGGAGAAATGAACCCCTAGGCCTCGAATACTCTAATACCATCAGGGTCGAAAGAAACAAGAGGTCAGTCAAGGGAGACTGGATAGAAAAGTTGAAAGAGGGAATTGGTATGGGAAAGAGAAGTAATACCAATTCGGTCAAAAAAGAAAAACTCACCAAGCTGACCAGTGCTTGTTGGTGAGTAGCCCTTCCCTTTCATTCATCATGCATAAGTATGATTACTAACAGCTGCACCACGAGAAGGTGAGGGATTGGACACTAGGTTACTGTCCAGGTCGGTTCCTTTAAGCCTTCGTGGAAGGAATTAAAGGGTCTCCTCTCTGTTAAAGACAGTAGCCTTTCCGCAGCCTTTATGTAGTTAGTTACTACCAACTTCTTTTCATTGCAATAAATAGGCATTTTATTAATTAATTTAGGAGGAGGGTGGAATGGGTAAGTTTCCCCTTGCATGCCTTACAGGCCTGCAAAGCTAATATCTGTATAATATTTAAGCATGTTTAAAGAAGAGTTAATTTCAATATTAAAGATTGTTGAAGGAAAAATTACCATTTTTCAGTTTCTTTGGAAGCCTCTCATTTTAGACATTATGCACGAGCTTGAACATAGTTTATTCTTTAACAAAATTAAATTTAAATTAGAGAAACATTAAGTTAAGTGTCTGTGAACTATTTAACTGAGTAAATAGATGAGTTTCCATACAATGTATGGATAAACTTGGATCTGTGAGAGCATTTTCAGTACAATGAGTTTTATCAAGAACAAGAACACATTTTTTTTAAAGATGACCCACTGAAAAATCTATTCTGCATTTTTTCTTACCAATTATGAATATCAGATGAAATAGAGGACATGGCAACTGAAAAATCTATTCTGCATTTTTTCTTACCAATTATAAATATCAGATGAAATAGAGGACATGGCAATTTTTGCTCTAGATTAGTGTGCTAAGAAATTAAAATTTTATATATCTCTAAGTTAAAGTCTTAAAATAATTTCAAAACTTAAGAAAATGCATATTTCTATCACTGGACCATCAACACATGTAAAACTATAATTGAAGAGAAAAATTATACGCTCAGATTGGGTTTTGAACCCAAGACCTTTGGCTTTCTAGGCCAGTGCTCTACCACTGAGCTACCTGAGAAACTCCAATCTAAATGCAAATTTTTCTCTTATACATTGTTAATTCGTGAGTGCCAAATGCTACGATCATTTGCTCTATCACGCAAGTGGCGGCTTCTTATTTAAGAAGACATTTATTGAGAATTTAAACATTAATAAGAGTTAAATGAATCGTGAATTATTCTTACCTCATACATTTTTTTTAAACACAGCACTGCAATATCAGTAACCATCATCACCATCCTCAGCTGTTTTCACGAAAATTTAAACATTACTTTATAAAGCCAGTAGGGCTTCTTTCGATGTTTTCATTATTAATTTAACACTTCTCACTGAAGGATAAATTATATTTTAAGGGAAAAATTATACACTCAGACTAGAGTTCGAACCCAAAACCTTTGACTTTTTAGGCCAATACTCTACCACTGAGCTACCTGAGAAACTCCAATCTAAACACAAAATTTTTCTCTTATACACTGTTAATTCCCAAAACTTTCAATCTACTAAGAAAAAAATTCTTATTTCAGTATATTAACTAGTTCAAATGAAATAATTTTATAAAATTTCTAAAAAAAATCATGATTTTATAAACCATGGCCCCTGCAAACTTCTCTCTACTATAAAACTAACATTTGTATCCCATCGGAAAATTGAATTGAGAAGTCCTGCTGCACACAAAAGTTATGAATGCATGGTTACTTAGAAAAGCACAGTATACTTTGCTTAAATCAGGCTTTAACAATACTGGCCACTCACTACATTATGAAAACAAATTGGGAAGAACTAGCATTTCACTTGGGGAGAAAAGAAAAGTTTCTAGCAAATTGCAATTTCTGCAGCTTCACACTCTGTTGCCATAACCAGGTGTTCAGTTATATTGAAATAAGTACAGTGTTTAATAATACATACATTTCATTCTTCATTGAATGTTTACATGTTATAATTACTTGAATATTTATTAGGTTAGCATAAAAATTACAAATGCATAAAATGCTAGACTCCTCAGTCATTTATAAATTAGTTTATTAGGCCATGGTTCTTTAACATATTTACAGTCTTGTTTTTGTACACAACTTCAAAATATTTACAAATCTAAATAAAAAAACATGGACTTCAAATACTCACTTCACATGTCTCGTGAACACACTTCAATTGCAGCTACCACAATAATACTTAACTAATGTTTATTTCTTCAAATTTCATATTTTTGTATATAAATTACACTAGGGAACACAACTTTTACATCCACAATAATATTGAGCTTTTTTTTATATAATTTTGATATATAGAAACCAATGTCTCAGTTTTTATTTATATTTTAAAAGTAATTTCACTTACGTAAATATGTATTACGTGTTTGTTATTTACATTTTGTAGAATGAATATTAAATAAATATGAGGTGCAGCTTAAACATAATTACAATATTATTCTTGATAACGTTTGCAATGGTATTAGCCACATGGAAAGAGATCATTGAAACAATCCAAAGAAGAGATGCCTTGTGAACACCAGCATTCCATTGAGACTGTAACAGCTCTTCTAGAACAGATACATGAAAATGTTTTTACTTGTTGAGTTTCCCTAGTCCCTAAACCTATTATGTTTTTTACTTAAATGTCCCTTGCTGGGATGGGAGTGCCAGAGCAAAAGTTCAAATTGAAGAGATAATTAGAGATGAATACTTACAACAGATCATTAATTCTTTTAGTCTAGTGTTTTTGTTCTTTAAAACAACATAGTGTTATGTTATTGTTGGTTAGTGTAATTTCATTTTTATGTTTAGTACAGGTAAAAGTCTTCAAAAAGGCATAAGATTCAATCAAGAGGAAAAAGTTGTATAGTATCCTGCTGGACTTCAGAATTCTTAAAAAAGATTAATTAGATTTATTCAAATGTATCTAAATGGCACAAAGAATAGTGTGTGTTAGGTAAACAGTTTTCAGATACTTTAGAAATTCACGATAAGTTAAAGCAATGAGATGCACTTCTCCTCTACTATTCAATTTTATACTAAAACATGCCATTAAATCTTTAGAGGATACTGCAGTTCTGTGTTTATAGAACATAGATATATGATGTAATAATACTCACAATTCAAATTGATTTTTATTAATCCTTGATTTAATTAATTTTGAGCCGTAAACATGAAAAATAGCTGGTAACCTGAAGTTGCTTGGACTTCTTGAACGAATGGAGGCAGGATTTGCCAAATACTGTTACTTCATATGTTTGTGGAATAGATGTAATAGAGAAACATTATAACTTTTAAAGCTAGGCAAGAATCATGCCAGATCAATGCAATGTAAAATATAGCCCAATTGTGAATCCCACAAATATTTTCTTGCATATAAAATTAGTATTAATGAAATATTTGTAAGGTAGTATTCTATTTAATGATCTTTATAAACTCGATTCAATAGCATCACAATTAAAATCTTGGCATGAAACAGCCAACAAATTTTTTATCACAGGCCTCTTATTTCAGGATTCAACAACTTTACTTCTATTCTGAAGGAAGCAAGTTTAACATATTCAAAGTTAAGTTATTTCCTTTGGCCCACAGATAAGGAAGTTTTAAAAATACAATGTCTTTTCAAAATAAGTAACAAATGTGAAACTGGCTTACTCTCAAGACAGTGGTAGAAAGATTTCTTAGTAATAGGAATCTTTAAGTAACACATTACTATAACGTTCGTTATTTCTTAAATATGATTGCCAGCAATCTCAACAGGGCACATCATGAAATTCTTTGATATCCTGAAATATTGGGGGATTATTGCCAGTTTCTGAAAGGGATCAGGAATTCTGATTATAAAAGTAAGCTTTTGTTTTTTTATTGTTAATATATAAGCCTTTGAATTAATTTAATTTTCTTTATTTAAAGTAAAATTTTATTACCTCATCTCATATTCTTCTACTGGTTTTGGAACTTTCTTCTTCATTTCCATCCTCAATATTTTCACGACTATTGTTTTGTCATCTTAAAGAGCTGCCTCATGCTCCCTCTGTTGGTAGACTGAAGAACCCCGAATTTACTACTACTTACTCACTGGCACTATCGAACCCGTAGGTTCATGGCCGCGCGGACATAAGCTCTCCATACATCCCTATCCTGAGCTAATGCTTTCCAATCATTCCCTGTATAATCTACTTCCCTCAAATCATAGTTAATGTTGTTCTCCCACCTCATTCTTGGTCTACCAACTGGGTATCTTTGACATGGGTTCCCTGAAGTAGTCCCCGCCCAGAGAACCGAATGGGGGACTATTTGACCTCCGGAAAATTTTACCCCAGATGAACCCATGTCCGCATTTCTTGACGGTTGTATTTTTACGGTGAAAGATCATCACTCTTTCGCCCAAGGTACTTATCTGGCTTATCACCTTCGACCAGTCCGGCATGGGTAACCCTATCGGCAGCAATGCTACTGCCGGCATAGCTCTCAGGATCATTTAAGCACGCAAGCCACTCCATCACGACAAGGTAAAGATACCATAGAACCTCAAAACCAAATCATATTCCCAAGGAATTTCAAAATTCATTAATTTCTCCTATTCATTTTTGTTAATATAGATTTTTTTTTCAAACAGTGAGTTTATTGGGTTTTTCTATGTGTTTTAATAATTTAGCCTTTCTTTCAATAAGATGTTTTTCTGACCATGCATGGGCTGCTACTGCAGATTTTTCTACTTCCCCATTCTTGAAATTCCTGAGATGTTCCTTCACTCTGGCTTTCAAATTTGTCTTTGTTTTCCCTATGTAGACTTTCTCACATTCTCTGCATTTAAAGGAAAATCAGGGATTTATCAGATTAAATGTGGAGGATGTGAGAAAGTCTACATATGGAAAACAAAGGCAGGGCGCCCACTGGAACGACAAGCGACAGCAACAAGACACGGATTTGTTGCTTTGCTTGTTGCTAGCGTGTATGTTTCTTTATAACCTGTAATATCAAATTGCAAGAAGCCCATTCGTCTGATACGACAGCAACTTGACACCAACTGTTTGCGTTGTGTCGCTCAAAGTGCTGCATGCTCCACTTTTTGTCGTGTCAGTTGTGAGTTGCTCGTATACAAGTGTGAAGATCCTGATTTCAATATAACATTTGTTGAACTTATTAAAGAATATCCTTGTCTTTATGATACTACATTGAACCAATACAGTAACAGAAATGTTCAAGATCAGGCATGGCATAGGATTGCCAAAGGAATTGTCGTAATCTGGTAAATAATGAACATTGTATTATTAAAAATAAAAACTTATTAAAATTAACAATTGAATTTCGGAACATTTTTTAATGCCATGATAATTTATTTTCTGTCAAGCCCACAATTCACAAAATAGATTACAATAACAGCTCAATTATGAAAATATTAAAGTATTTTTAACTTACATCAAACTCTTTACTCACTTGCCCGCAATAAATAAATAAATAAATAAATGTAAAAGTAACAAGTGAATTTCCGAACAAATGATCGTAGGAAAGCAACTGTTACGTTGCATACGATCTATATAATTGAGATATTTACAAATATGCAAACAGTAATTATAGACTCCTTCATTTATCTATTTTCTTTATCTATTTGTTTTTTTTTGTCTAATGCCACCAGGTTGTCTCTTATGACATTTGTGGCTTTCTTCCCTGGCTTTGGCAGAATTATAATCCATTTCTTAGGTTGGGGCACCTGGAAGGCGGAGTTACGTTACCCCGATGATATGATGGGTGATAATAATAATAAAAGCACCAGGAGAGTTCTTAACCTGAATTCTAGACCACGGGCAACCACAGAAATAATTCCCTTTAAGAAAAATTCCTAAGGTTTGACCAGGAATCGAACCTGGGACCTCATGAACTGTAGTCATAAACGCTGACCACTAGCCCATGAAGCTGGTCATTTTCTTTATTTATTATTTTTTAAAATTTAAATAACTTCATAAATAAATTACTTTCTATTTTTCATGACATCTTATATTTCTTCCAATTGTTATTTTATACATATTTAATTCTTTGAACACATTAAAAGCACCACTTTCTTCTACATTAGCAAGCCAAAAAGGATGCACCCAGAATCGCCTTTTACGTTTTCTGTTGTAATAATTGATATTAGCTAAATAAACTAGATCGAGAACATCTTCGTCCTCCGACGACATGTTGTACTATGAATCAGTCCAGTGAGCGTCAAGTCACTTTGCTGTCATAATCCGTGTTGGATCAGTGTATTTGTTGTATCACTATCATATCACGATCATCTTAGTGGGCGCCCGGCCAAAGAGGGAGATAAAAACCAGAATGAAAGAACATCTCAGGAATGTCAAGAATGGGAAGTAGAAAAATTTGCAGTAGCAGCCCATGCATAAACAGAAAAATATCTTCTTAAAAAAAGGCTAAATTATTAAATAGAAACCCCCGAAGAACTCATTGTTTGGGAAAAAAATCTACATAAAAAAATTGAAAAGAGAAATTAATGAATTTTAAAAATTCCCAGGGAAAATTATTTGATTTCGAGGTTCTTTGGTCTAACAACAGAGGGGGGCAGGAAGCAGCTCTTCAAGATGACAAAACAACAGTCATGAAAATACTGAAGATGGGAATGAAGAAGAAAATGCCAAACAGATCTAAGAAGAAGAATATGAGATGGGGTGATAAAATTTTAATTAATATATAATACCTCATAGTATCATCATCTTCAAGGCATGGGCCTATTGGCCTGTTGTGCTCCCCGCTGCACAATATGCTACAGGTCGTCCTTCCAACATTGTTTTGGTCTTCCTGCATTTCTTTAACCTTCAGGTCTACAATAAAGAATCTTTTGATAAAAGATTATTTGGCATTCTTTGTACACGTTCAAACCATTTATATTTATTTCTGTATATTCCTCAGTGTTAATTCTTAAAAAGTAATTTAAATTTATTTTAATATTATTTTGACTAAAAGTATCCTCCATTATCCTAAAAGTTGCAATATTTTATTTGACATTTAAAATACCAATTAAATTCTTCTTCTTCCTTCCAAGTATTAGGCCAAGGCCTGTTATGATCCTATAGAAAATTTTCCCTCCAGTGTTTCATAGGACGGCCCAGTGATCTTTGTCCTCTTGGTATATAATTATAAACAGCTTTGGGGATCCGATTTGAACTCATAAGATGGCAGCCCCATCACTTGGTCTTGCCTTCCTTTGGCCAGCAACCAGTCGAAGAGACTATTATTATGCTTTCAAGTCTTATATGAGAATTTCCCGGAAGGATCAAACCAATTAAATTAATATAACCTGAAGGTTCGGGGTTCAATTTCACGGTTCTGGCACACATTTTTCTCTTTACCATTGATTGCAATACCAATTAAATATTGCTGAATTTTATTTTGCTTCATCATCATCATGAACAAATTCGTTTTAGGCCATGTGGCCTGTACGGTAAACCTAGCGAAGATTGGTCTTGATTTCTTTCCACCGATGTTTTGGTCTCCTTGGTCCCTATGTCCAGTTTGGTTATATTGGAATGCCAATTTTTGGAAGTCTATTTATTTGCTTCAATATCTCTTAAATTAAGCCCACAAGTAAAAAAAAAAGGTTAAAGCTATTTTCAGATTCAGCACATCATTTTCCATAAGAATCAGCTGTTTTAACCTCTGAAGGTTTAAAAAATTATTGTTTTTGTTCCCTAGTGTTACTTCCCTGACATTTCCAGCTACAATATAACAGAAGTTTAAGTATACAAACATAAACACAGCTGCTTTTACCAGCTAATAGATAATCTTCCTTTTAGAACTTTCTTTGAATTTTAATTAACACATTTGTTCTTCTTCTCTATAATCTAAAAAATCAGAAGATAATACTTTGTATGTTATTGGTCCCTGTTATTACAAAGAGAGAAACTGATAAAATTTAAATAAATATGTAGTAAATTATCCACTGTATTATCTAAGTTTCTTCATATTCTCTTTCTTCTTCAACATCATGTGCCTCTAGGAATTTCTGAGAAATGAAATATCTTTGTTTAGGGCAACAAAGTTTTTAAAAAAGTCCATAATTTCATGAGAGATTAATTTTTTACTACATAAAAGTAATATTTTATGTACACATACACAGGATGAAATATAATTTGCACATGTGGAAGGTATCATGCAATTTACTGTCGAAAATTATGTTCAAATTATTTTTCCAATCTATGTATTCAAAGAAAAATTAAGTTCAATTTCAAAATCTGGCAAAGCTGTTATAATCGACTCATCATTACTCTCACACATGCGTCAGTTTAAATATTCTGATAGTCTAGTGGCAATGTTGAAGAGTTATAAAACTCCAACAGTGAGGTTCCGTGGTTCAACACGTATTATACTTAATTTAAAGGGTGTGCACACAACAAACTCGCCACGGAAGAGATGCCCTCCATAGACAAGAAGAAAGGTCTGGGAAAAAACAACCAGTTATGCACCATGGCCTTATAGCCTGAAATCTTTTAATACCAATTACATAAAACAGTTATTCTTCCAGTTATATTATATGGATATGAAACATGATCTCTTACTTTAAGAGAGGAAAGCCAGCAATTAAACATGGCAGTTAAGCAGGGTTTCCATGGATATGAATTTCTCTGGTGGAATCCAAATCCCGATTAAAGCCATTCAAATTCATGGACAAAGAGTTTTCTCAGCTGATGGACTTTTCCAGATTTTTTTTTTTTGCTGTAAAATTGTGAGAATTCTTCTTCAAGGCCATATTTCATCTATTCTTTACCTCATTGAAATGCTGGTTCAGAAATAATTTTAAGCCTCATGAGGAACTGTTGGCGAACTGAGAGAAACTGGTTGTTAATGGTAATGTTAGAAGCTGAACTAATGGCAAAGATTTCAACTTGGTTGGTTGTAACTGTCTTTTTTTTCCCATTTTGATGTTGTTAACCCTTAACATTTTTTCATGTTGTGTTATTGCCTGTTCCTCTAAAGTTAGACATATGGAGGGTTCTGGCTTTATGCTTGCATTGCTATGATCGGGGTTGATTTAGCTGCCACCAGTTATAAGCTGTAAAGCCTGATTTTGGCATCTTCTAGGCGATTTAGGTTAGAGTTATTTGCTGTGATTATTACCTCCCCGTTGTATAGAAGTATTGGCTTGATAAATGTTTTATACGTGGTGTTCAGAGTCTGGCGATTATTACCCTACTTTGCTCCAGCTAATCTTTTTAAGATTGAAAATCTTTTCGTTGCTTTGTTTACTAACTGCTTCAATATGTTTTTCTCCAAGATAATTTTGAATCTCAAAAATTGTCCCTAGATATTTTGTTTCATTTGTTTGTCTCAGGAGAACACAGAAATGTTAAAAAAATGGAGAAGTATAAAAATCTGGAATAGCTGCACACATGCATGGTCAAAAAAACACAGAATCAAAACAGAAGCAAATTATTGAAACAGTTAGATACACCCTAAGAAACTCACAATATGGGAGAAAATTTACATACACAAAATAGTAGAAAATAATGAACTTCAAAGTTCCGGAAAAAATTTGATTTGGAAGTCAACAGAGAGAGCAGAAATCAACCTACCGGATCACCAACCATCGTTTTGACAATTAGAAAGAACTGATAATAAAGCTAAAGCATCGAAAACCCGGGTCTTCAAGAAAGCTACAAATAACGAGTGGGTCGTGAATATCTAACTCCATTTATTTAAAATAAACCTCATAGTAGTTGAATGCAGGCCTTTCATGGCCGGAATCATAATGTTGAGTGATTCCAGGTTCTGTGGCCGTGGTCCATAGTTGGTGTTGATACCAGACATTTCGCCCTCAACTGCGGAGGCATCTTCAGTGGCGAGTGCTTCTAGGCATGTTTCCTGGTCGGAGATCTACTTAGAGTGAACGCTGCGCGGTCGTCGTTATTGATACTAGTGGTGGGAGCAGGGTGATGGGGCGTGGCTCTTGCTGATTGGCTAATGGGTCGTGTCTCCTTGTTGTCCCTAGTGTTAATGCATTTGTTTTCTAGTATATGGTACCAGGCCTAGACAGTTTGATACCTTCCTCTTTTTTCTGTTAATATTTCCTTATGCTTGTATATTTCTATAGCCTCTCGGTATAATCTAAGGAAATAGTAGGAAGTTGTGGGCTAAAACTTATGTATCATCGAATAGAATCTGGTGTCCATTCATAATGGCATGTTCTGCTACAGCCGATTTATCCATTTCTCCTCTTGTCTGCAGTTTCTTTTATGTTCTGATAAACGGGTGGCTATACTTCTTTTCGTGGTCCCTATGTATGGTTTAACCACACGAACAAGAAGTCGATATAACGCCGCAAGTGGAGAGAGGTGGCCGAGGATCCTTAGCTGAGCGAAGGCAGTCCTTCTATTTTTCTTTGTAGGTCTGTAAACTGTTTTTATGTTGTATTTTCGTAGGAGTTTTCCGATACGATCTGTGACTCTTTGTACATATGGTAGTAGGCTATGCTGGTTGAGGGTGTGTTATCCATTCTGACGTGCTGTCTTCGTGGATGTATGGTTTGTCTTATTTCCCTTGGATTGTGTAGCCATTTTCTGGAAACATTGAACAGATGGTGTTGTTCTTGGTTTAAGGTGTTGTGGTTGGCATAACTTAGTCGCTCTGTCGAACAGTGGTCTTAATGACACCCTCGCTTTTGTCTTGGATGGTGGTTAGAGTCTTTGTTGCAGATATCGGTCTGTGTGTGTAGGTTTTCTATAAACTGTATGTTGAATTTTCCCCAGTGCCAGTCCTATTATTTGAACATCCAGGAAAGGAAGTCTTCCATTATCTTCTTTTTTCCATAGTGAACTGTATTTTGTTGTGTCTCTGCTCTGTTAAGGTGTTGAAGAAACGTTCCAATTCCTTCATCTGCCATGTCTCCAATACTACGAATGTGTCATCAACAATAGCGAAACCAATGTCTGGAGACTTGGAAGCTGTTTTTAAGTGCTTCTGTTTCGAATTTCTCCATGAAAAAATTCGCTACTACTCCTGGGCTTAGAGGACTGCCCATGGCTACTCCTTCCGTCGGTCCTGTTCATAGTACTGTTGTTCCATTGGAAGTAAGTAGTAGTTAGTACATGCCTGAATAAATTGGATATTTCTTCTGTGAAAATCTGCCTAATGGAGTCCATGGTCTCATTTACTGGCACCATGGTGAAAAGGGAAACCACATCGAAGCTAACCCAGTATATCTTGAGATGTTACGTTATGCTTAACACTAGGGACAACAAGGAGACGACCATTAGCCAATCAGCAGAGCCACGCCCAATCACCCTGCTCCCACACACTAGTAGCAATACAACGAACCACAGCGTTCCCTCTAAGTAATCTTCCGACCAGGAAACACGCCTAGAAGCACTCGCCACTGAAGATGCCCTCCGCAGTTGAGGGCGAAACACGTCTGGTATCAACACCAACTATGGACCACGGCACAGAACCCGGAATCACTCAACATTATAAACCTCATAGTGTCACTTCCTTTAAATATTATATCAAAAAATTCAATAAATATCTTTATTATTGTATTTTATTAGGCACATGGAGGAGTGAAAGATTACCAAAAAAGATAATGGAATGGACACCATCAGGAACGAGAAGGAAAGGATGACCAAATCTCACGTGGATCCAAGGGATTAGATAAACTTTGAAGGACTGGGAAATAGAGGAAGAAATGTGTTTTATATAGAGATGAATGGAGGAAAATTATAAGCGAAATTGAAGACAAATCATTGGTGCGTGGGAAAATGTATCAACATTGTTAAAAACCGGAAATATATATATGTTGTAATTTTATATTGAAGAAAGTCAAAATGCATTTCAATACCACAATCATTTTGTTTGTTGTAGATATTGAACACGGATATAAAAAAGATGTTTGAAGCTGCTGATATGATTTTATTATTAAGATTTTGAATGAGATTTTTGTGAGTCAGATCAATTAAGACATCCTATAAATTGATGATCGTGATGTTGATAAAAATCCAGATTTTTTGCCTATGAATAATACTGAACCTGAAGAAACGAGAGTGAAAAAAAACTAACATTAGGGTTTTATTATTAATTTAACACTTCTCACTGAACAGACATAATATATTTGAAGAGAAAATGTTCGACTCAGACTGAGACTCGAACCCAGGATCTTCGGCTTTTCTGGACCAACGCTCATATTTGAAGAGAATTTTTTTTTCACCCATCCTACTGAGACCTCAAACCAGAACCTTTTGGGTTCGAGTCTCAGTCGGGCAAAAAAAAAAATTATAACATTAGGGATTTTTTAATTAATATTAAGAAGCTAAAACATATTATATAAGATTGAAATAAGTAAATTAATGTACATATGGAATACTGAATTTGCTGTTGAAAGACATTTTGCCATGCTTTTTGTTTCATTAAACAAGATTTTGTATACTATGTGTGTAGAAAGAAAAATATGTTTCAGATAGTATGCAGCTACATCGGTTTGATAAATTGTGTTACCTTATTTGTTTTCCTAAATTGAAGCATTCTCTTTGTAGGTACTTTTACGTGCCCCTAGTCTCCAAGGCAAATTGAATTACAAGTAGAGGAAAAATTGTTAGAATGGACACAAAAATAAAATTCTCGTTAATTAATAATACCCACAAGGATAAATATTTATATAAAACCTAGTATATAACTGTCAACTTAATTCTCTCATCATTGTTCTTTTTCTCAACTAACTCACTGGTGCTATCGAACCATGTAGGTCAATGGCCACGTGATATAAGCTCTCCATAATCCTAATCCTGAGCTAATGTTTTTCCAATCATTCCCTGTATAATCTACTTTCCATCAAATCATGGTTAATGTTAATTCTCCTACAGAAGCTTCCATGCACATCTTTTATTTCGTGCCGAACCGCCACATGTCCTGCCCATCGCAGTCTACGAGACTTACATTGTTATTTTTCTAGTAAGTAAATTTTACGCATGGGTAGCATTAATCCATTATTTACAAAGAAGAGTAATCTAGGGTCAAAGATAATTAATGGGCCTCTCCACTTAATAATTCCATAAGGCATAATTTTAATACCAACTCCACTCCTCCAAGCATGTCGGATCCCCAAGCTGTTATACCTGGTATTCTCAACCTAGAGTCGCTACTTTTGTAGCTAACCAAATGCCCCATGATGCTGGATGGGCACCGTCCCATACTGGCCGAAATTCCAATAGAAAAATTTCTTCCCCCATGGAGAACTTGAATCAGCAACAAGTCCCATAGCTCCTGCGCCAAGACTTCTTGCCTTAACCACTCGGATTTTAATGCTAGAAACATGTAAAAATGATCCCTTTGATCCCTCCTTATAATTTATGATTTTTAAGGTTCTCGCAAGACCAGTATTAAGATATGGTAGTAAAGCATGGACAATGCAAAGAAGAGATGAAGCCGAATAACCAGCAAATGAGATGCGATATGCGCCGTACAGCAGGCTACATAAAGTGGAATCAAAAAGAAATGAGGGAATTATGGAAGAGTGGATGTAGAACCCATGCTTCACCATATACAAACTACCAGAACAACTGGAAAGCCCATCTTCAACGAAGCCGTCCATAGAATTCCAAAAGCCATGCTTCATTACTGCCCCCAAGCAAAGATCACTGGGATGTCCAAAAAGCGCTGGAATGGAAAATTCCCGTTGAGACGTACAGGCCACATGGCCTAATACTTGCATGGATATGATGTTTTGTGATATATAATTGTCTAATATGAATTCATTGTATGCAAAGATGCATGCAAGATTAAAACATGTACTTCAATGATAAGCATGCTACGACATACTAATGTTTGTTGAAATCATGATTCGCTTCACTTTTTTATTTAACAAATATAGAACAGAAATAATGATGAAAGTTCAAATTGCAAGATTCTTCCTTGCTCTAATGTACTAGATAACATAAACAATCTGGAATACATCGCTGTCTTGTTAATATAAA
>JASPKZ010006982.1:0-15100 GCA_030220185.1 Diploptera punctata | reverse complement strand
TGATAAGCAGTACCAACCCACGATAATGAAATCGAGTATTAAAACGGTGACAAAAATCAACCAGAAAACTATCCAGGATTACCATAACAATCATCTCTCAAAAATATTGTAAAAAGGACTTCGTTCCGTTTAGGTTATTCCTTTATTATTTAAATAAAAAATATTATTTTTTAAATATATCTAAAAGTGTTCAGAAAGGTATTAAATAATAAACTAAATACATTCATCCACGTTAGAAAAGCTACAACGATTACGGAAATTGATCAACATTAAATAGAATTTCATATGTGACATATAGAACTAATAACCAGATTTATCATAGATGGAAATTAATATTTCAAATTAATATGGAAGGCAGCTACTTGCAAAAAAGGTAAAGATGATAGATCAATAAACGTGAGAAGAGAAAAGGAAGACAAGCCTAGAGTTGGGCAGGCAGAGGAAGCACATCAATGCGTCTTCCTCCGAGGAGTGACTTGGGAAATAAAAAGGATGGAAATTCTAGAAATAGAGGATAATAGTAATTCGAAGATAGAGAAATGAATAATTTTCTTCTTCCTATTGGAAACAAAATGAAGATCATCATTGTTTTGTCAATCAACAAATTTGTATAAAGCGTCTCCTCTGTACAAAACCTCTGACCCCCGAGAGTATAAGCTACATTTCTATCGCAGTTTTCTAACAGAAACTCTCGATCAAAACCTAAAGCCAACCAAAAGATCTTTCGTCAGCTGTAAGCAGCTAGTAAAAACATCAGAGTATCACTACTTACATTGTTTATAATTGGAAGGTTTTCTTATATTCTTCTCTTCTGAAAATCATATTGCTTTTTAAATCTCCTTGAGCCCCAAAAACTCTAGAAAGTTCGTAAAAACTCTTGTTACTTGCCTTCTGTTTCTTAGTCTTTCAATCACTGAAAATTAAAACATGAATAGTAATAATAACAATTAATGTTATTATTAGTAAGTGGTGATTGCAGCAGCTTTGCAGCTAACAGTGATCATTGCAGGCAACAACAAAAATAGGAACGATAGAAGGCACCTAGCACTGGAGGAGGTAGCTAGCACAGCAGGCATGCAGCTATCATTTCAATGTTTATAACACTGTTGAATATGTATATCACATTTGGAAAAAATTGAAAATATTTAAAAATATTGATATAATTTTCTATACAAATGTACATTTGTTCCATGCAGACAAGTTATATTTAATTTCTAATATTTATTAGTGTAATTATGAAGATAAGTAAAATGATATATGGGGGAGTGGAACCAATAAATGAATTACTGTATTTATTTAATAAAAATATCATGATAAACAGTACCAACCCACTATCATGGAAATCGAGTATGTAAAACGGGTGACAAAATTAAACCAGAAAACTGTCGAGGAATTACATTACATATCATCTCTCTAAAAATATTTTTAAAAGGACTTTGTTCCGTTCAGGTTATTCTTTATTATTTAAATAAAAAACGTTATTTTTTAAATATATCTAAACGTGTTCAGAAAGGTATTAAATAATAAATTAAATACATTCATCCACGTTAGAAATAGCTACAACGATTACGGAAAATGGATCAACATTGAATAGAATTTATATGTGAAATATAAGACATAACCAGATTTATTATAGATAGAAAATAATAATCGAAAATTATATGGGAGACAGCTACTTGCAAAAAAAAAGCTAAAAATGATAGATCAATAAACGTGAAAAGAGAAAAGGAAGACAAGCCTAGAGTTGGGCAGGCAAAGGAAGCACATCAAATGCGTCTTCCTCCGAGGAGTGACTTGGGAAATAAAAAGGATGGAAATTCTAGAAATAGAGGATAATAATAATTCAAAGATGGGGAAATGATAATTTTCTTCCTCCTATTGGAAACAAAATGAAGATCATCATTGTTTCGTCAATCAACAAATTTGTATAAAGCGTCTCCTCTCTACAAACCTCTGACCCCTGAGAGTATAAGCTACATTTCTATCGCAGTTTTCTAACAGAAACTCTCGATCAAAACCTAAAGCCAACCAAAAGATCTTTGTCAGCTGTAAGCAGCTAGTAAAAACATCAGAGTATCACTACTTACGTTGTTTATAATTGGAAGGTTTCCTTATATTCTTCTCTTCTGAAAATCATATTGCTTTTTAAATTTCCTTCAGCCCCAAAAACTCTAGGAACTTCGTAAAAAGTCTTCTTACTTGCCTTCTCTTTCTTAGTCTTTCAATCACTGAAAATTAAAACATGAATAGTAATAATAACAATTAATGTTATTATTAGTAAGTAGTGATTGCAGCAGCTTTGCAGCTAACAGCGATCATGGCAGGCAACAACAAAAATAGGAACGATAGAAGGCACCTAGCACTGGAGGAGGTAGCTAGCACAGCAGGCATGCAGCTATCATTTCAATGTTTATAACACTGTTGAATATGTATATCATATTTGGAAAAAATTGAAAATATTTAAAAATATTGATTTAATTTTCTATACAAATGTACATTTGTTCCATGCAGACAAGTTATATTTGATTTCTAATATTTTTTGGTGAAATTATGAAGATAAGAAATAAAATGATATATGGGGGAGTGGAACCAATAAATGGAATACTGTATTTATTTAATAAATATATCATGATAAGCAGTACCATCCCACTACAATGGAAATCGTGTATTTAAAACGGGTGACAAAATTTAACCAGAAAACTATCCAGGAATTACCATAACATATCATCTCTCTAAAAAATATTGTAAAAAGGACTTCGTTCCGTTTAGGTTATTCTTTATTATTTAAATAAAAAATATTATTTTTTAAATATATCTAAAAGTGTTCAGAAAGGTATTAAATAATAAACTAAATACATTCATCCACGTTAGAAATAGCTACAACGATTACGGAAATTGATCAACATTAAATAGAATTTATATGTGAAATATAAGACATAACCAGATTTATCATAGATGGAAAATAATATTTGAAAATTATATGGAAGGCAGCTACTTGCAAAAAAGGTAAAGATGATAGATCAATAAACGTGAGAAGAGAAAAGGAAGACAAGCCTAGAGTTGGGCAGGCAGAGGAAGCACATCAAATGCGTCTTCCTCCGAGGAGTGACTTGGGAAATAAAAAGGATGGAAATTCTAGAAATAGAGGATAATAGTAATTCGAAGATAGGGAAATGATAATTTTCTTCTTCCTATTGGAAACAAAATGAAGATCATCATTGTTTGTCGTCAATCAACAAATTTGTATAAAGCGTCTCCTCTGTACAAACCTCTGACCCCTGAGAGTATAAGCTACATTTCTAGCGCAATTTTCTAATAGAAACTCTCGATCAAAACCTAAAGCCAACCAAAAGATCTTTCGTCAGCTGTAAGCAGCTAGTAAAAACATCAGAGTATCACTACTTACGTTGTTTATAATTGGAAGGTTTTCTTATATTCTTCTCTTCTGAAAATCATATTGCTTTTTAAATCTCCTTGAGCCCCAAAAACTCTAGAAATTTCGTAAAAACTCTTGTTTACTTGCCTTCTGCTTCTTAGTCTTTCAATCACTGAAAATTAAAACATGAATAGTAATAATAACAATTAATGTTATTATTAGTAAGTAGTGATTGCAGCAGCTTTGCAGCTAACAGCGATCAAGGCAGGCAACAACAAAAATAGGAACGATAGAAGGCACCTAGCACTGGAGGAGGTAGCTAGCACAGCAGGCATGCAGCTATCATTTCAATGTTTATAACACTGTTGAATATATATATCATATTTGGAAAAAATTGAAAATATTTAAAAATATTGATATAATTTTCTATACAAATGTACATTTGTTCCATGCAGACAAGTTATATTTGATTTCTAATATTTATTGTTGAAATTATGAAGATAAGAAATAAAATGATATATGGGGGAGTGGAACCAATAAATGGAATACTGTATTTATTTAATAAATATATCATGATAAGCAGTACCAACCCACTATAATGGAAATCGAGTATTTAAAACGGGTGACAAAATTCAACCAGAAAACTATCCAGGAATTACCATAACATATCATCTCTCTAAAAAATATTGTAAAAAGGACTTCGTTCCGTTTAGGTTATTCTTTTATTATTTAAATAAAAAATATTATTTTTTAAATATATCTAAAAGTGTTCAGAAAGGTATTAAATAATAAACTAAATACATTCATCCACGTTAGAAATAGCTACAACGATTACGGAAATTGATCAACATTAAATAGAATTTATATGTGTAATATAAGACATAACCAGATTTATTATAGATAGAAAATAATATTCGAAAATTATATGGGAGACAGCTAAATGCAAAAAAAAAAAACTAAAAATGATAGATCAATAAACGTGAGAAGACAAAGGAAGACAAGCCTAGAGTTGGGCTGGCAGACGAAGCACATCAAATGCGTCTTCTTCCGAGGAATGACTTGGGAAATAAAAAGGATGGAAATTCTAGAAATAGAGGATAATAATAATTCAAAGATTGGGAAATGATAATTTTCTTCCTCCTATTGGAAACAAAATGAAGATCATCATTGTTTCGTCAATCAACAAATTTGAATAAAGCGTCTCCTCTGTACAAACCTCTGACCCCTGAGAGTATAAGCTACATTTCTATCGCAGTTTTCTAACAGAAACTCTCGATCAAAACCTAAAGCCAACCAAAAGATCTTTGTCAGCTGTAAGCAGCTAGTAAAAACATCAGAGTAACACTACTTACGTTATTTATAATTGGAAGTTTTCCTTATATTCTTCTCTTCTGAAAATCATATTGCTGTGTGAATCTCCTTGAGCCCCAAAAACTCTAGAAACTTCGTAAAAACTCTTGTTCCTTGCCTTCTGTTTCTTAGTCTTTCAATCACTGAAAATTAAAACATGAATAGTAATAATAACAATTAATGTTATTATTAGTAAGTAGTGATTGCAGCAGCTTTGCAGCTAACAGCGATCATGGCAGGCAACAACAAAAATAGGAACGATAGAAGGCACCTAGCACTGGAGGAGGTAGCTAGCACAGCAGGCATGCAGCTATCATTTCAATTAACCTTTTTTTATATAGGAATTATCACTGTGAGGTTCAATTCAATATTAAATTAAAAGATTCTTACCTCTCCTCACATTATTCTGTTAAGTAGATCGCGATTTCAGGCCTATAGCAGGCCCATCTTCAGTACACTGTTGTTGACCGGTGTTATGTCGCTCGGAAGAACCACTTCTTCTTCCCTCTGTTGGTGGACCGATGAACCTCTTGATAAGGTCAAAATTTGCGGGAACTTCGAAGTTCATAAGTTTTCCTTTGTTTTTCTGAATGTGGATCTTTTCCCAAACTGTAAGTTCCTTAGGTGTCTCTATTTGTTTAATTAGACTAGCTTTTGATTCAATTCGATGTTTTTCGTACCAAGCATGAGCAGCTACTGCTGACTTTTCCAATTCTCCATTTTTGACATTTCTAAGATGTTCCTTCACCCTTGTTTTCAAATTTCTTTTCGTTTTTCCTATATAAATTTTGTCACAATCTTTACATTTGATCTGATAAATTCCTGATTTATTTTCTTCTTCAATTTTTTCATTTTTGTTGGTTTTAATTATCCTATTAAGGCTGTATTCATTCTTAGGTGCTAATCTTATATTAAACTTTTTGAAAATTTTTTGAAATTTGTAGTGTTTCAATGGATGGTAAGTGAATTTCTTGAATTTTATTTTTTCTGTTTGTTTTATCAGTGTGCTTTCATTAATTAATTTTTGTCTTTTGAATTTATTTATTTTCCTGTGTACCATGCTTTCATCATAACCATTATCTGTTGCCACATTAATTATGTATTCTTTTTCTCTTTTATAGTTTTCTGGGCTCATAGGAATATTTACTAATCTGTATGCTAAGCTATTGAACACTGCCTCTTTGTGAGCAAAGTGGTTGAAACCCGAAGCTTTAATATAGTTGTCTATATGAGTATTCTTTCTATATATTCCAAATTCTATCCTGTTTTCTTTGTTTCGTGTTAAATTAAGATCCAAAAATGGGATTTGTCTTTCAATCTCAGTTTCCATGGTGACTGAGATTGAAACTGAGATGGAAACTGAGATTGAAAGACAAATCCCATTTTTGGATCTTAATTTAACACGAAACAAAGAAAACAGGATAGAATTTGGAATATATAGAAAGAATACTCATATAGACAACTATATTAAAGCTTCGGGTTTCAACCACTTTGCTCACAAAGAGGCAGTGTTCAATAGCTTAGCATACAGATTAGTAAATATTCCTATGAGCCCAGAAAACTATAAAAGAGAAAAAGAATACATAATTAATGTGGCAACAGATAATGGTTATGATGAAAGCATGGTACACAGGAAAATAAATAAATTCAAAAGACAAAAATTAATTAATGAAAGCACACTGATAAAACAAACAGAAAAAATAAAATTCAAGAAATTCACTTACCATCCATTGAAACACTACAAATTTCAAAAAATTTTCAAAAAGTTTAATATAAGATTAGCACCTAAGAATGAATACAGCCTTAATAGGATAATTAAAACCAACAAAAATGAAAAAATTGAAGAAGAAAATAAATCAGGAATTTATCAGATCAAATGTAAAGATTGTGACAAAATTTATATAGGAAAAACGAAAAGAAATTTGAAAACAAGGGTGAAGGAACATCTTAGAAATGTCAAAAATGGAGAATTGGAAAAGTCAGCAGTAGCTGCTCATGCTTGGTACGAAAAACATCGAATTGAATCAAAAGCTAGTCTAATTAAACAAATAGAGACACCTAAGGAACTTACAGTTTGGGAAAAGATCCACATTCAGAAAAACAAAGGAAAACTTATGAACTTCGAAGTTCCCGCAAATTTTGACCTTATCAAGAGGTTCATCGGTCCACCAACAGAGGGAAGAAGAAGTGGTTCTTCCGAGCGACATAACACCGGTCAACAACAGTGTACTGAAGATGGGCCTGCTATAGGCCTGAAATCGCGATCTACTTAACAGAATAATGTGAGGAGAGGTAAGAATCTTTTAATTTAATATCATTTCAATGTTTATAACACTGTTGAATATGTATATCATATTTGGAAAAAATTGAAAATATTTAAAAATATTGATTTAATTTTCTATACAAATGTACATTTGTTCCATGCAAATAAGTTATATTTGATTTCTAATATTTATTGGTGAAATTATGAAGATAAGAAATAAAATGATATATGGGGGAGTGGAACCAATAAATGGAATACTGTATTTATTTAATAAATATATCATGATAAGCAGTACCAACCCACTATAATATAAATCCAGTATTTAAAACGGGTGACAAAATTTAACCAGAAAACTATCCAGGAATTACCATAACATATCATCTCTCTAAAAAATATTGTAAAAAGGACTTCGTTCCGTTTAGGTTATTCTTTATTATTTAAATAAAAAATATTATTTTTTAAATATATCTAAAAGTGTTCAGAAAGGTATTAAATAATAAACTAAATACATTCATCCACGTTAGAAATAGCTACAACGATTACGGAAATTGATCAACATTAAATAGAATTTATATGTGAAATATAAGACATAACCAGATTTATCATAGATGGAAAATAATATTTGAAAATTATATGGAAGGCAGCTACTTGCAAAAAAGGTAAAAATGATAGATCAATAAACGTGAGAAGAGAAAAGGAAGACAAGCCTAGAGTTGGGCAGGCAGAGGAAGCACATCAAATGCGTCTTCCTCCGAGGAGTGACTTGGGAAATAAAAAGGATGGAAATTCTAGAAATAGAGGATAATAGTAATTCGAAGATAGGGAAATGATAATTTTCTTCTTCCTATTGGAAACAAAATGAAGATCATCATTGTTTCGTCAATCAACAAATTTGTATAAAGCGTCTCCTCTGTACAAACCTCTGACCCCTGAGAGTATAAGCTACATTTCTAGCGCAATTTTCTAACAGAAACTCTCGATCAAAACCTAAAGCCAACCAAAAGATCTTTCGTCAGCTGTAAGCAGCTAGTAAAAACATCAGAGTATCACTACTTACGTTGTTTATAATTGGAAGGTTTTCTTATATTCTTCTCTTCTGAAAATCATATTGCTTTTTAAATCTCCTTGAGCCCCAAAAACTCTAGAAATTTCGTAAAAACTCTTGTTACTTGCCTTCTGCTTCTTAGTCTTTCAATCACTGAAAATTAAAACATGAATAGTAATAATAACAATTAATGTTATTATTAGTAAGTAGTGATTGCAGCAGCTTTGCAGCTAACAGCGATCAAGGCAGGCAACAACAAAAATAGGAACGATAGAAGGCACCTAGCACTGGAGGAGGTAGCTAGCACAGCAGGCATGCAGCTATCATTTCAATGTTTATAACACTGTTGAATATATATATCATATTTGGAAAAAATTGAAAATATTAAAAAATATTGATATAATTTTCTATACAAATGTACATTTGTTCCATGCAGACAAGTTATATTTGATTTCTAATATTTATTGTTGAAATTATGAAGATAAGAAATAAAATGATATATGGGGGAGTGGAACCAATAAATGGAATACTGTATTTATTTAATAAATATATCATGATAAGCAGTACCAACCCACTATAATGGAAATCGAGTATTTAAAACGGGTGACAAAATTCAACCAGAAAACTATCCAGGAATTACCATAACATATCATCTCTCTAAAAAATATTGTAAAAAGGACTTCGTTCCGTTTAGGTTATTCTTTATTATTTAAATAAAAAATATTATTTTTTAAATATATCTAAAAGTGTTCAGAAAGGTATTAAATAATAAACTAAATACATTCATCCACGTTAGAAATAGCTACAACGATTACGGAAATTGATCAACATTAAATAGAATTTATATGTGAAATATAAGACATAACCAGATTTATTATAGATAGAAAATAATATTCGAAAATTATATGGGAGACAGCTAAATGCAAAAAAAAACTAAAAATGATAGATCAATAAACGTGAGAAGACAAAAGGAAGACAAGCCTAGAGTTGGGCTGGCAGACGAAGCACATCAAATGCGTCTTCTTCCGAGGAATGACTTGGGAAATAAAAAGGATGGAAATTCTAGAAATAGAGGATAATAATAATTCAAAGATGGGGAAATGATAATTTTCTTCCTCCTATTGGAAACAAAATGAAGATCATCATTGTTTCGTCAATCAACAAATTTGAATAAAGCGTCTCCTCTGTACAAACCTCTGACCCCTGAGAGTATAAGCTACATTTCTATCGCAGTTTTCTAACAGAAACTCTCGATCAAAACCTAAAGCCAACCAAAAGATCTTTGTCAGCTGTAAGCAGCTAGTAAAAACATCAGAGTAACACTACTTACGTTATTTATAATTGGAAGTTTTCCTTATATTCTTCTCTTCTGAAAATCATATTGCTGTGTGAATCTCCTTGAGCCCCAAAAACTCTAGAAACTTCGTAAAAACTCTTGTTCCTTGCCTTCTGTTTCTTAGTCTTTCAATCACTGAAAATTAAAACATGAATAGTAATAATAACAATTAATGTTATTATTAGTAAGTAGTGATTGCAGCAGCTTTGCAGCTAACAGCGATCATGGCAGGCAACAACAAAAATAGGAACGATAGAAGGCACCTAGCACTGGAGGAGGTAGCTAGCACAGCAGGCATGCAGCTATCATTTCAATGTTTATAACACTGTTGAATATGTATATCATATTTGGAAAAAATTGAAAATATTTAAAAATATTGATTTAATTTTCTATACAAATGTACATTTGTTCCATGCAGATAAGTTATATTTGATTTCTAATATTTATTGGTGAAATTATGAAGATAAGAAATAAAATGATATATGGGGGAGTGGAACCAATAAATGGAATACTGTATTTATTTAATAAATATATCATGATAAGCAGTACCAACCCACTATAATATAAATCCAGTATTTAAAACGGGTGACAAAATTCAACCAGAAAACTATCCAGGAATTACCATAACATATCATCTCTCTAAAAAATATTGTAAAAAGGACTTCGTTCCGTTTAGGTTATTCTTTATTATTTAAATAAAAAATATTATTTTTTAAATATATCTAAAACTGTTCAGAAAAGTATTAAATAATAAACTAAATACATTCATCCACGTTAGAAATAGCTACAACGATTACGGAAATTGATCAACATTAAATAGAATTTATATGTGAAATATAAGACATAACCAGATTTATCATAGATGGAAAATAATATTTGAAAATTATATGGAAGGCAGCTACTTGCAAAAAAGGTAAAGATGATAGATCAATAAACGTGAGAAGAGAAAAGGAAGACAAGCCTAGAGTTGGGCAGGCAGAGGAAGCACATCAAATGCGTCTTCCTCCGAGGAGTGACTTGGGAAATAAAAAGGATGGAAATTCTAGAAATAGAGGATAATAGTAATTCGAAGATAGGGAAATGATAATTTTCTTCTTCCTATTGGAAACAAAATGAAGATCATCATTGTTTCGTCAATCAACAAATTTGTATAAAGCGTCTCCTCTGTACAAACCTCTGACCCCTGAGAGTATAAGCTACATTTCTAGCGCAGTTTTCTAACAGAAACTCTCGATCAAAACCTAAAGCCAACCAAAAGATCTTTCGTCAGCTGTAAGCAGCTAGTAAAAACATCAGAGTATCACTACTTACGTTGTTTATAATTGGAAGGTTTTCTTATATTCTTCTCTTCTGAAAATCATATTGCTTTTTAAATCTCCTTGAACCCCAAAAACTCTAGAAAGTTCGTAAAAACTCTTGCTACTTGCCTTCTGTTTCTTAGTCTTTCAATCACTGAAAATTAAAACATGAATAGTAATAATAACAATTAATGTTATTATTAGTAAGTAGTGATTGCAGCAGCTTTGCAGCTAACAGCGATCATGGCAGGCAACAACAAAAATAGGAACGATAGAAGGCACCTAGCACTGGAGGAGGTAGCTAGCACAGCAGGCATGCAGCTATCATTTCAATGTTTATAACACTGTTGAATATATATATTTCATATTTGGAAAAAATTGAAAATATTTTAAAATATTGATATAATTTTCTATACAAATGTACATTTGTTCCATGCAGACAAGTTATATTTGATTTCTAATATTTATTGTTGAAATTATGAAGATAAGAAATAAAATGATATATGGGGGAGTGGAACCAATAAATGGAATACTGTATTTATTTAATAAATATATCATGATAAGCAGTACCAACCCACTATAATGGAAATTGAGTATTTAAAACGGGTGACAAAATTCAACCAGAAAACTATCCAGGAATTACCATAACATATCATCTCTCTAAAAATATTGTAAAAAGGACTTTGTTCCGTTCAGGTTATTGTTTATTATTTAAATAAAAAATGTTATTTTTTAATATATCTAAAAGTGTTCAGAAAGGTATTAAATAATAAATTAAATACATTCATCCACGTTAGAAATAGCTACAACGATTACGGAAAATGGATCAACATTGAATAGAATTTATATGTGAAATATAAGACATAACCAGATTTATTATAGATAGAAAATAAGATTCGAAAATTATATGGGAGACAGCTACTTGCAAAAAAAAAGGCAAAGATGATAGATCAATGAACGTGAGAAGAGAAAAGGAAGACAAGCCTAGAGTTGGGCAGGCAGAGGAAGCACATCAAATGCGTCTTCCTCCGAGGAGTGACTTGGGAAATAAAAAGGATGGAAATTCTAGAAATAGAGGATAATAGTAATTCGAAGATGGTGAAATGATAATTTTCTTCCTCCTATTGGAAACAAAATGAAGATCATCATTGTTTCGTCAATCAACAAATTTGTATAAAGCGTCTCCTCTGTACAAACCTCTGACCCCTGAGAGTATAAGCTACATTTCAATCGCAGTTTTCTGACAGAAACTCTCGATCAAAACCTAAAGCCAACCAAAAGATCTTTCGTCAGCTGTAAGCAGCTAATAAAAACATCAGAGTATCACTACTTACGTTGTTTATAATTGGAAGGTTTCCTTATATCCTTCTCTTCTGAAAATCATATTGCTTTTTAAATTTCCTTCAGCCCCAAAAACTCTAGGAACTTCGTAAAAAGTCTTCTTACTTGCCTTCTCTTTCTTAGTCTTTCAATCACTGAAAATTAAAACATGAATAGTAATAATAACAATTAATGTTATTATTAGTAAGTAGTGATTGCAGCAGCTTTGCAGCTAACAGCGATCATGGCAGGCAACAACAAAAATAGGAACGATAGAAGGCACCTAGCACTGGAGGAGGTAGCTAGCACAGCAGGCATGCAGCTATCATTTCAATGTTTATAACACTGTTGAATATGTATATCATATTTGGAAAAAATTGAAAATATTTAAAAATATTGATATAATTTTCTATACAAATGTACATTTGTTCCATGCAGACAAGTTATATTTGATTTCTAATATTTATTGGTGAAATTATGAAGATAAGAAATAAAATGATATATGGGGGAGTGGAACCAATAAATGGAATACTGTATTTATTTAATAAATATATCATGATAAGCAGTACCAACCCACTATAATGGAAATCGAGTATTTAAAACGGGTGACAAAATTCAACCAGAAAACTATCCAGGAATTACCATAACATATCATCTCTCTAAAAAATATTGTAAAAAGGACTTCGTTCCGTTTAGGTTATTCTTTATTATTTAAATAAAAAATATTATTTTTTAACTATATCTAAAAGTGTTCAGAAAGGTATTAAATAATAAACTAAATGCATTCATCCACGTTAGAAATAGCTACAACGATTACGGAAATTGATCAACCTTAAATAGAATTTATATGTGAAATATAAGACATAACCAGATTTATCATAGATGGAAAATAATATTTGAAAATTATATGGAAGGCAGCTACTTGCAAAAAAAAGGTAAAGATGATAGATCAATAAACGTGAGAAGAGAAAAGGAAGACAAGCCTAGAGTTGGGCAGGCAGAGGAAGCACATCAAATGCGTCTTCCTCCGAGGAGTGACTTGGGAAATAAAAAGGATGGAAATTCTAGAAATAGAGGATAATATTAATTCGAAGATAGGGAAATGATAATTTTCTTCTTCCTATTGGAAACAAAATGAAGATCATCATTGTTTCGTCAATCAACAAATTTGTATAAAGCGTCTCCTCTCTACAAACCTCTGACCCCCGAGAGTATAAGCTACATTTCTAGCGCAGTTTTCTAACAGAAAGTCTCTATCAAAACCTAAAGCCAACCAAAAGATCTTTCGTCAGCTGTAATAAGCAGCTAGTAAAAACATCAGAGTATCACTACTTACGTTGTTTATAATTGGAAGGTTTTCTTATATTCTTCTCTTCTGAAAATCATATTGCTTTGTGAATCTCCTTGAGCCCCAAAAACTCTAGAAACTTCGTAAAAACTCTTGTTCCTTGCCTTCTGTTTCTTAGTCTTTCAATCACTGAAAATTAAAACATGAATAGTAATAATAACAATTAATGTTATTATTAGTAAGTAGTGATTGCAGCAGCTTTGCAGCTAAAAGCGATCATGGCAGGCAACAACAACAATAGGAACGATAGAAGGCACCTAGCACTGGAGGAGGTAGCTAGCACAGCAGGCATGCAGCTATCATTTCAATGTTTAAAACACTGTTGAATATGTATATCATATTTGGAAAAAATACAAAAAATTTTAAAAATATTGATAAATTTTCTATACAAATGTACATTTGTTCCATGCAGACAAGTTATATTTGATTTCTAATATTATATTGGTGTAATTATGGAGATAAGTAAAACGATATATGGGGGAGTGGAACCAATAAATGAATTACTGTATTTATTTAATAAAAATATCATGATAAACAGTACCAACCCACTATAAATGGAAATCGAGTATGTAAAACGGTGACAAAATTAAACCAGAAAACTGTCGAGGAATTACATTACATATCATCTCTCTAAAAATATTGTAAAAAGGACTTTGTTCCGTTCAGGTTATTCTTTATAATTTAAATAAAAATCTTATTTTTTAATTATATCTAAACGTGTTCAGAAAGGGAATTAAATGATAAATTAAATACATTCATCCACGTTAGAAATAGCTACAACGATTACGGAAAATGGATCAACATTGAATAGAATTTATATGTGAAATATAAGACATAACCAGATTTATTATAGATAGAAAATAATAATCGAAAATTATATGGGAGACAGCTACTTGCAAAAAAAAAAGCTAAAAATGATAGATCAATAAACGTGAAAAGAGAAAAGGAAGACAAGCCTAGAGTTGGGCAGGCAAAGGAAGCACATCAAATGCGTCTTCCTCCGAGGAGTGACTTGGGAAATAAAAAAGGATGGAAATTCTAGAAATAGAGGAAAAAAAATTCAAAGATCGGGAAATGATAATTTTCTTCTTCCTATTGGAAACAAAATGAAGATCATCATTGTTTCGTCAATCAAAAAATTTGTATAAAGCGTCTCCTCTGTACAAACCTCTGACCCCTGAGAGTATAAGCTACATTTCTATCGCAGTTTTCTAACAGAAACTCTCGATCAAAACCTAAAGCCAACCAAAAGATCTTTGTCAGCTGTAAGCAGCTAGTAAAAACATCAGAGTATCACTACTTACGTTGTTTATAATTGGAAGGTTTCCTTATATTCTTCTCTTCTGAAAATCATATTGCTTTTTAAATTTCTTCAGCCCCAAGAAACTCTAGGAACTTCGTAAAAAGTCTTCTTACTTGCCTTCTCTTTCTTAGTCTTTCAATCACTGAAAATTAAAACATGAATAGTAATAATAACAATTAATGTTATTATTAGTAAGTAGTGATTGCAGCTAACAGCGATCATGGCAGGCAACAACAAAAATAGGAACGATAGAAGGCACCTAGCACTGGAGGAGGTAGCTAGCACAGCAGGCATGCAGCTATCATTTCAATGTTTATAACACTGTTGAATATGTATATTCATAATTTGGAAAAATTTGAAATATATTTAAAATATTGATAAATTTCTTACATGTACATTGTTCCATGCAGATAAGTTATATTTGATTCTAATATTTTATTGGTGTACTTATGAAGATAAGT
>JASPKZ010006981.1:0-59805 GCA_030220185.1 Diploptera punctata | reverse complement strand
AATAATAGACTATAATAATAATAAATAATAATAATAATAATATAATAATACGAGGGCAGATCGGAAAGTAACGCACAATAAGTTTTTTTCTGCCTTGGGTATTGCAGCTAGAATGTTGAAATTTCACAGAGATAATAGTTTGAAGTTTTCACTACAGATGGTATTTTTTTTCTCAGGTGCGACCTCTTGGCGAGAGAAGCTTGAACTATGCAACAAAGATGGCGCACATGCTACAGTCCGTCCACCTGTGAGGAACAGAGAAGTGTTGTTCGATTTTTGTGGGCCAAAGGGCATAAACCCAGTGAAATTCACAGGGACATGCGTGGCGTGTATGGGGATGATTGTATGGACCTTAGCAATGTCTCCAGGTGGTGCACATTCTTCCAAGAGGGACGCGTGAACCTTAGTGATTCGCCACGCTCCGGCCGGCCGACAACAGCAGCAATCCCGCAGAATTTCAGAGGCATTGAGGCAGCAATTCTGAACGACCGGCGTGTGCAACTGCGAGCCTTATCGCAGAAGTTCAACATTTCCTATGGTGGCGGTGTACGATATTGTTCATGAAAATTTGAAATTCCGTAAAGTTAGTGTCCTCGCTGGGTGCCTAAGAACCTGACAGACGACCACAAGGGCCAGCGAATGATGGCAAGCTTGGACCACTTAACGCGGTACACCGCACAAAGGACATGACTTTCTGGAAGGAATTGTCACAGGTGATGAGTCGTGGGCGTACCACTACACGCCCGAAACAAAGCAGGCATCAATGGAGTGGAAACATGGCTGGTTCCCCAGTAAAGAAAAAATTCAAAGTGACTCAATCTGCCAGGAAAGTGCTTGTGACAGTGTTCTGGGATATGCATGGTGTTTTATTGGTGGACTTTGCGGAACACGGGACCAGTGTGAATTGCTGCGGCCTACATTAAGACTTTGGTGAAGTTGCGTCGTGCCATTCGTGACAAACGTCACAACATTAAACGTTAAACTTCTTCATGACAATGCTCGCCCCCATGTTGCTGCTGTCGTTCGTCAGAAAATCGCCGAATTTTGTTGGGAGGTGCTCCAGCATCCAGCATACAGTCCGGATCTTGCACCATCGGACTTTCATCTGTTTGGTCCCATGAAGAAATTCCTGCCGGAAAACGCTTTTGAGACAGATGTGGAAGTGAAATCAGCAGGGCGCAGATGGCTACTACACTCCAACCAAACGGACTTTCTACGAACCAGGGCATATTGAAACTGGTAACACGATTGGAAAAATGTGTTGAGAAAGTTGTGACTATGTCGAAAAGTAGGTAAAAGATTTAATACACAAGTGATATTCTTGGTGATATAATATTAAAATATATATGTAGTCAATATGCCCATTTCACCAATTAATGTTTTAAAATGGTCAACAAGTTTCTACAGCCAAGCTGTCATTCTCAAGACCAGATATCTGGTCTTGAGAATGACAGCTTGGCTGTAGAAACTTGTTGACCCATTTTAAAACATTAATTGGTGAAATGGGCATATTGACTACATATATATTTTAGGTAAAAGATGTAAGTTAATTTGTGACTTTTTCTTTTTTTTACTATTAAACTTTTTTTAAAAAATATTGTGCGTTACTTTCCGATCCGTCCTCGTAATAATAATAATAATAATAATAATAATAATAATAATAATAATAATAAAATAATAATAATAATTAGAATTTAAAATTTTAGAGAGATCTAATCAATTTAAATATCTTGGATATTATCTCTCTATCTGGGATGAAAAGGATATCCCTGAAAGCATTACTATTTATAACAAAAGTTGGAAATTATTAATCAAGTTATGAAACCATCCTTGTACAAAAAAAAAACACCAGATTACGTTTATATAACACTTTGGCTAAACCAGTGTTGACCTATGGTAGTGAAGCATGGACACTAAAAAGACAACATGAAAGCAATTAACGGCTTGTGACATGAGATTCATGCGCAGAACACGGGTTACACCAAATGGGATCGGAAAAGGAACACCGGATATATCTGAAAGAATTGAAGACTACACCAATTTTGGAAAATATTAAACAGTACCAACTAAATTGGAAACACCATCTTGAAAGAATGAGTTCAAATCGGATCCCAAAGCTGTTTATAATTATATGCCAAGAGGACGAAGATCTCTAGACCGTCCTATGAAACGCTGGAGGGAAAATTTCTATAGGATCGTAACAGACCTTGGCCTAATACTTGGAAGGAAGAAGATAATAATAAAATAATAATAATAATAAATAATAAGAATAATAATAATAATAATAATAATAATAATAATAATAATAATAATAGGAATGCTAAACTAAAAGTAAATACGTATAACTAGAACACGGTTATAATTATCGTTATTTTTAAACTGTTTTTGAGCCAAGCAGTCCTTGATATATTTGGGAAGGAATTCCAGAAATGGGTAGCGGAAACAAGAAGAGTGAGGATTAGTGAGATGTACGCTAGCTAGAATTGTCTCTCGATTGTGTAGGCCTATTTAAGTTATGGTGTGAAGATAGTGAACTGAAGCGAATAGAAAGGTAAAGGGATGATAAGGTGGACAAAGTGCGGTATAAGAAACAGAAATAACGTATCTTCTATCTTCCATCGAACCCAACACGACATTTCAAACGCTGGAGTTATGTAATCTGATTTACGGAGATTGCATATATAACGTACATAAGCATTATGGACTCGTAGCAGACTTTGATCAAAGTGATGCTCATGTCGGTTAAGAGCAAGTCATAATAAACGAAATGCGGCATAATAAAAGTTGAGGCAAGCACTTTTCCAATGAAAGAAGGACAGTTTTCATACGCTTTTATGGAATGAAAGATCGAATATATTTTTACAAGTTTCTCTTATATAACCTTCCAACTAAAATTTTGGATGAAATAAGCACAAGGAATTTTTCACGGAAGATTTTAATATATTGTCAGCTTGATTTAGGTTTACAGAGGACTAATGAAGAGAGATCACTTTTATTCAATAAATATTGATGACCGATAACGATAGTTTTGTGACTTCTCAGAATTATAATTTCTGTTTTTTTTGTCCACATTGCTATAGAGTCAAGATTCTTCATAAAGTTATTTAATTCATCGTTAATCCGTTCTGATCTAGTATTATATATATAGTTGCAGAATCATCAGCATAGATATGGTATTTGCAAAGTTTGATGCAATCAGTGATGTCGTTAATATATAATAGAAATAAAATTGCACCCAGTACTGGTCCTTGTGGTACTCCGCACTTTTTATTGACCTCCATGAAGAAAAACGATCACCTACAACAATACATTGTTGGCGGCCAGTGAGGACTTGCCCCTAAAGTTTTTTTCCATCCTAAAAAATCTATCTACCCCGGCCGGGTTAAACTCGCGACTCTCTAGATCATAGACAAGGAATTTAATTCCTGGACCACCAAGCTATAGATTGACATATATTGTGGAGCGCATAATGTATATGTTTATTCCTCGCCATAGTTATATTTTATATGAAGGTAGTAGACCTACATCTGCAGTACTTATATAAGAAATTGGTCTGAGAAGCTAACATAAAACCTTATAAATATCGAATTGATTTGGCTATAATATGAAATATTAATGATTATTAAAATGTATTATAGTATAAGCTTCTGTATTCCACCATAATGTATTGCAGACTAATATAATTTCATTAAATATCTCGGTTTGGATTCTGCGGAAATATCCATTTTATCGATTTCCTCTACAGTAACAGATTCAATAATAATTTTGTGAAATATGCATTTTATCTTTTAATTTATCTCTCGTTTGAATTATTTCTGTAAAACAAATATTCTATTGTAAACACATTTTTTCTTGATTTGTTCGATAACAGGATGATTAACGGGAAGTGATATTTTCAGTTACATGTAGCCATTTGTTTTGTTTTATGTTGCTGCATTCGATCTGTAATCGCTGCGTAATGTAAACTCATACATGAATAATGAATTGCTCTCTACCCGAATTTAAATTATATATTTATGCATATAAAAGTACATAAAAATATTCAAATGTAAAATAATTTAGCAGCGGCTATAATGAATTTCCGAGTGAGGAATGGTGTGCTTATGATCAGTAAAATCACAGGCTGCTTCCAAAACATTTAGTAAGCGTGCAGTTTAAGTTATAGAGCGGTTTCCCAACTTTTTTCGACTCGCGAACCCCTTCCACAACGATCTGAGTTGGGTAAACCACTGACTTTTAAGTATACATACAATAGACATGCATAAGATTTAATTTCAAGGAAAATGTATAATAACCTTAAATTAACTTAACCCTTAACGGTTAAAACCTAATGCTACTCTAGTTACGGCTTGAAAGTTACACAACGCGTAGGCCTAGTTGTTGCGAAATCAAATGCATTCCTAACGTTGTAACATAACTGTAAATCAGGCATTCGCGGTTAATATTAATTTATTGTGGAAATAATGTGATAAATTCCCGATATTACACATATGTAACAAGGGGCATTATAGGGTTAATTTAATTTTAAAATAATAATAATAATAATAATAATAATAATAATAATAGGCCTAATAATAATGAAAATAATAATAATTATTATTATTATTGTTATTACAATGCTGCAGAAATGGAGGAAACAATAATAGACCTAACCTCGAAATCCGCCATTACGGAAATGCTTTGGCGAACCCCTTCAAATATTTTGCGAACCCTCTGGGGGTTGGGAAACGATGAGTCATAGGAACATTCAAAATAAAAAAATATCTTACTAGTATTAAATCTCTTATGTTAGCTGATTAAGTATTGATATCTCACCATAAAATAAATTTCAGTTCCTATGTTTTATTTCGTCCCGCGCCGTAACAGAGTGGTTAAGGCAAGAGATCTTGGCGCAGAGCTACGCGGGACTTACGATAGCCGAATCTCCATGAGAGAAGGAATTTTTCCATGGAATTTCGACCAGTATGGGACCGGTGCCCACCCAGAATCGTGAGGAATTTGGATACCTACAATAAGTAGTAGCTCCAGGTTCAGAAAACCAGCTATAACGGCCGGGGGACTTGGCATACTGACCACTTGTCTCCCTTTACACTAGCAGTATGATCGTCTACCTCTGTGATTAGCACATATAGATGTGAGGTCAGCAACCGGCTGGTAGGCCAAGGGCCTTCTAGGCCTGTCGCACCATGGAGTTTTTTATGTTATATTTCATTCTTATTTATTACAACTTAAGTCATGACACTTCTAAAATTTATTTTTGTTTCCATTCTTCGGTTGCATCGAGCGTACCACGTATTATACGACACAGCGGAACATTTACCTCCAGCCATAGCAGCACTGTTACTGCGTCGCACGGACGTAGATACTAATCATGTAATATAGTCAGGAAAAAATAGCAAATGAAGCGCTTACCCAGCTTACTTAGGGTAATAGTTGCACTCCTAGACGCCACAGACTGGCGTGAAATAAGTGTACTCGGGATGACACGGCATTAGTTCGCAAATCATCCATAAACGAAGCAGGTCAATGTTCCGCTGTGTCGGATAATAGCAGACTGTTTATTTATATTATTTTATTTGCCATAGCATTTTTTACAAAAGTTCACTGACTTAGAATTTGTGTAATGTTATTATGATGAATTAGGTAATGAAATTATAATTCGATATGAGCCTTAATAACTAATGAATACCACAAAAAATCTAATTTTGGTTAATTGGCCACGGAATTTGAAAACAATGAACCTCCAGAACACGATTCTCAATTTCTGCCGTCTGAGCCTAGCCGCTCGGTTAAGGGGGGAGATGGGTAAAATTTCTATTTTCTACATTTTTTGAGCTAGAGACTTGATTTTTTGTACAAACATTCACTGCATGATACATAATGATGTGTTTAAGTTTTATTCTTGTTAGACATTTATTTTTGAGTTATTAAATATTATTTTTTTTAAAAAATTGCATATATTATAATTAAATGGGCCCCACAATTTTTTAATAAAATGTCTGATTTTTTAACAAGACCCCTAAAATATTTAGAAAAAACATCATGCATTAGAATTCTTATAATGTGAATACAAAGAGAGAAAAAAAATTGTACCTCATGCGTGTAATTACAAAAAAAAATGCATACATTTTATTTTTTATTTCATAAAATACTACTTAAATCATGAAAACCCATGCACTACTTTGTTACCCATTGTTTTTAGGACATGCAGTAAAAATTGGAATCTTCTAGGACAAAATTTCTGAATTCCATTCAATTTTGAATGTACAAAAATGCAGTAAAAATAAAAGTGTGGAAAAACAAGTTTAAAGATTTCCATGCAAGTGGTATTTAACTGGCGCAGCCTTTTAACTCTGACGTAATTTAGGGCACTTAGAAGCGCCCTTAGGCCTCTGAAACTTTACCAATATATACATCAGAGCACGGCTGAATGCTTAACAATATCAAAAGAACCAGTAAGATGCAAATTAGAAGTGGAAAGAAAAATTATGGAACAAGTGTCAGAATTTAATTATTTAGGTGTATTAATAACAAACACTAAAAATTTAATAAAAGAAGTAAAGAAACAAGCTGATAAAGCAGTAAAAATATCAGGGTATATGAAAGATTTAATTTGGCGCAACAAACATATGTCAATAGAAAGCAAAACCCGCAAATACAAAACGATAGTTCGACCAGTTGTCGTATATGGAGCAGAAACTAGGGCTGATACAACAAAAACTAAACAAATAATAAGCACATGCGAAATGAAAATCAAAGAACTATTCAGGGGAAAACATTATTTGATAAAATACACAACACAGAAATTAGGGACACATGCCATATTCAAGACATAACCAAATTTATTATAGATACACGAAAATACTGGAAGGATCATATAGAAAGAATGGAATAAAACCGGCTTGCAAAAAGAGCTAAAGAAGATAGACCAATGGACGGGAGAAGAACAAGAGGAAGACCAGCTAAGAGATGGATAGACAATGAATGCACATCCAATACGTCTTCCTCCGAGGAGTGATTTTCGAAATAAACAGGATGAAAATCCTACAATTGAGTTAAGAAGAAGAAGAAGAAGAAGCTATTTTTTAGTACAAAAAACAAAAAATACTAATTTTGATCTCAAATAGTAAATTTTTCACCCGTCACCTCCCTTAAAGAAAGTAAAAATAAAGAGATGGAAGACAATGTGATTGAACAAATGAAAGAGCCAACTTATGATGAATGACTTTTTTAAACTCATTCATATAATACTATAACGTAAAAGTCTATATCTAAGAATAGCACAAACATAGAATAGTAAAAATCACAAAGTTCGTAAGTGAAGTAATCCAATATTTACAAATCTGTCATCATGATGACGTCACTACCTGCCCTTATTTCACTACATGAACCCTATCCAATTTACTAGACTTTGGAAGGTGACTGAAGGAATAACGTCTGACGTCAACCAATAGAATTAGGTCTCCAAGAAACTGGATTACATGTATGTATTCGATGAAATGAGATTCCGTAAGGAGGGCACTGTACTATACCAGTGAGGCAAACAAAATAGGTCAATAGTAACAAATGAGCTTTGTAGTCTTTAGGTGACAAAAATACTTTAACACTTTCCAAGGCTGCTTATTAGCAAACATAGCCACGTGTATTCAATGCACATACCTCTCAAATTAAAGCGGTCATATATTATGATGTTTACTATGTTAGAGCGATGATTTAGGAGGTATGGAAGAACAGTTTATTTTATGCTCTTGTACATTCTTTCTCCTAGAGGTAGGGCTAACACTGAAATCACATTTGTCATCTAATACATAAAAATGAATATTTGTTTATTTGTTTGTTATCTATTATGTTCTAAAATCATTAGGTGTAGGAGTTCACCTAAAACGAAAATTTAAAAATCGCTTAGCAATCGCAATTTTCGATGTTTCACAACAAAACTCGGAATATCGTATTAAAGTAAACTGAGGTATGTATTTTCCAAAAATCAGTGAAATCCAACCGTTAGAAGTGGGAATTTACCTGAAATTTGAAATAAAAATTTACAATAGCAACCGCCATGTTTGGTTGTATCAATGTATACCATATAATTAATTAAATCTCAATATTTAATTTATTAAGGCGTAGCAGCGCACGCCAGCTATTAACTGGTATATAACATTTAGTAATAATACTATAAAGGTAAGGGGCACGCCGTAGCGTAGTGGTTAAGGCACTGAGCTACAAGCCGGAGGATCGAGGGTTCAAGTCCCGTTGGGGTCAGGATTTATAAACTGACCCAAACCTTCTGGCAGCACCATGGCCCTGGGGTCGACTCAGCCTCTAACGGAAATGAGTACCAGACACTTGTTCTGGGGGTAAAGGCGGCCGTCACGCAGGGCTGACAACCCGGCTGACATAAAGTGCCGATTGTCTAGAAAAAGTGGGAGCCTTAACCTCCTACTGCCCCAAGGGCCTCCGGGCCTGTTGTGGGATCACTTTACTTAACTATAAAGGTACCTTAAAAGTGGAGGGCTGGTAACCAACCCAGGGGACTTCCTATTACCCGAAGAAACTTAAGCAAAGACTGGAATGATATAGACTTCCAAAATTGGCATTCCAATATACCCCAACTGGACATAGGGACCAAGGAAGACCAAAACATCGGTGGAAAGATCAAGACCATCTTCGCTAGGTTTACCGTACAGGCCACATGGCCTAAAACGAATTTGTTCATGATGATGATGATGAGGTATCTTAAAAATTGAATGACTAAAATTATTAAGTAACATTGGATAACAAGATGTGAAAAACATTTTATGCAAGTTTTTTAGTCTTGGAAATTGTTTTATAAAATACTAGCTAATACCCGGCGTGCGCTGCTACGCCGAAATAAATGAAATTAATGTGATTTTATGTATAGCTGAATAAGTAAATGGGAAAAATAATTATAAATTTATATTTTTATATACCCCCGTGCTGATTAGCCGGCGTTGCCCGGGAATCTACTTATCCGGATCTTCTTGACATAATGAGCTGAAAGACGAACATTAATGTACGTCTTATGATTAGTTGAATAAGCAGAATGAACAATAATTATAAAAATTAATATAAAATTATAGAATATTCACCTGAAAATATTCTATAATATTCTATAATTTTATATTAATTTTGAATAAACCTCAACGGAACACATCATGAATCTTATAAAAGTTAATAATTATAAATGTATATCGTATGTATGTATGTATATCGAATCTACTTATCCCGATCTTCTTGGCAAAAATGAGCTAAAGACAAAATTCGTTATTGTGAGTTATCCGTAAAACAATACCCGCCATGTGCACAGGAATCTACGTACTTGTCTCGATCTTATTGGCTTCAATGAAAGACAAAAATGGCTATTGTGAGTTATCTGTAAGAGATAAACATATGTTGTCGCGGACTTTTTTCTAGAGCTTTTTGAGATATTCAATTCTGTATACATTAATTTTGTGCATTTATTATGGTTTAGACAGGGTAAACCATTTAAGCGTCCGAAGAGCTACTTTTATCACGTTTTCCACTACAAAGGGCGATTTTTAATGGGGTAGTAGTTGAGTATCACAATTATTTTATAGCCTATGTTCATACCGGGAATCCCCTGAACATTTTTCAAAAGCCCCATCACAATCGGTCAGCGGTATGGCCGCGCATAAAGAACAGACAAACAAACATTTTTATATATTAGATATATTGATAATACCCAACACATTCATTTTATTACATTATAATAGGGGCGCAATCCTTATAATATTTAAAGCATTTAAATTTTTATCAACTAATTAGATTTTTTTTCGAAAAATAAGGCAAATCTATGTAAGATTCCTTTCGGGGAGTTTTGTTCAGGTCTAACCTTTCCAAATGTATCCCATCGTTCATTCGTTTCCCACAGATTATTATACAATTCTGAGCATTGCATTTCATTATAATCATGCTCTGATTTTGGTAACCTGCAGAAATAGTAATTTATTTTAGTAGAGGGCCTACTGGACACCATACCATCATCTCTTGCCATATTAGCTTCGCCTGTTGTACCGCGTACCCGCACTAAAATCTATTATACATTTATACAGTACGTACCTGACCTCGAAATTATATTTATTAAATTCTACACAGGTCTTCCTTTTTTTTTTTTTATATATAATACATTTCCTGACTACATGATTTTCTCGGAATTTCTGTAGCGATGTTGCCCTTCAGCTACTATATTATGATTGATATAATTAAAAGTTCGTCTTCAGTAGCTTTTTACAAATAAAAATACGGTTTGATTTCGAGGATTGGAATTTTAGATTTTATTAGATCGATCATGCGTCTTTGATATTAGAAATGAAAAACAAATCTTTATTAGGCCGTGCATAAAATACTCATTTATATATCAAAAAGTGTTCACTGCCTCTGCAATGTTTAGAAATAAACTCAAAAAAATGAAAAGTACTGGAAAATCAGATCACTTATGGGCCATTGAATTAAAATTTTCTTAATTGCTTACATTTATAATTATATGTAGATTAAAACAAAAAAAAGCACTGAAAACAAACTAAATTTATTATATGTGTGGCTCCATAAACGAAGTCCAAAGAACTAAAAGTAGACACCTTTTAAAATGTTACAAAACAATGGCGGTTCCAACACTACTGTATGGATCAGAACATTAAAAACTATTGGTCATCAATGATATTGAAGTTATGAATATTCAGATTTTATAAAAGTAGAGTTTGATTCATATATAATTCCACAAAATGAAAGAGAAATAAGAAATGTTCGCTTATTAGATGTAGATAATCGTGCTGCCCTTAACACTGGGTCTTAACCAAAAACCAGGAACGAAAAATATAAACCTTCAGAAATGAGATTTCTGAGGAGTATGGCTGGCTATACAATAACAGATCGAAAACGAAATGAAATATACGAAGATAACTAATATATTCAAACTATTAGATAGAATTACACAATACAGAGATGAATGCTTGACCACATCAATAGAAGGGATAGCAATATAATCCGAAACGGATTCTTCATTACAAACCACTAGGACGAAGACCCAGTAAAAGATGGACAGACTAATTCTAACATGAGATCGGAACAGAACCAGCAGGGTCTAATCCTTGATGCTGATGATATAATGATCATGACTGATATTACTGCATTCGATCATTAGAATAATAAAACATTTAGAGTATCGCACAAATATAAATACCTTATTATTATTTGTACTAAGAGTTCTTGCACACGCACCATAATAAGGAAATTGATAGGACTTTTGTAAGTGAAAAATATTAAAACAATCATCATCCTTCACGGATTAGGTCTTTGCCTGTTCCGAGCTCATATCTGTTCAGGCCCAACGCTTCATGGGTTCTCATCGATCTTCGTCCCTACAGGATTATACATCAATGCCATCTTTGGTAAATCCTCTGTCATTCTTTGCAGACCCTCCATCCAATTGTTCCTGTGCCCTTCTACTTGTTGAAGAGTGGTTGTACTTTTAGTTCCTCTCTAATATTCTCATGTCTAATATGTTATTCTCTTGTATAACCTTTTACAGCCGGTAAGGATATCATTTCCGCTGCCTGAAATTTACTTTTTTTCCTTTGCAGAAACGACCTTCCTCAAAACTCCGCACACGAGTAAGCCGGATGAAATTATAAGAAATACTAAAATCAAAGAAGTAGGTGATGGATGTTCAAAAGATGTTCTACAAGTATTGAAGAAAGAAGACTGAAATGGGTTGGGCTACGTAAAGAGGATGTCAGATGACAGGGATACCTAAGATGATCTAATTTTGAAACGGAGGGCAACAGAAGAAATGGGAGATCAAAACAAGAGTGGGTTAAATGAATGTATAGGAGTATGGTGTCGAGAGGATTAACAGAGTGTGTTGCAGAGAATAGAGATTAGGAGGAGTTAAATTTACAATGGTTGGAGGAAACTACTGTATTGTAGAATAAAGTCCTAATAAAGAGAAAATATGACTTGAAATGAGCAAGTTTAAAAAATTAGATAATTGTGACGAACTGATCACACGAAAAAATCTTATTCATGGTGTGACCACATAAAAAACTGAGCACAAAAATAAAATTGTTGATAGTCTCAGAAAGAACAAATATGTGATTCGATAGTATTCTTCTCCTGAATTCACATTTATATCGGTTTTTCTCCATACATACGTTTCCGAAGACAGGAATTTATAATTTCAAACACGTTATATTTTCTATTCGTAAACTACACAAACTCGAAAATTCGGACTCACCAAGAAGTAAGAAATACTATTTTCTTTATATTTCGCTTTGGAGAATCCCTCTTGATGGTCCAACAATAATCGGCCAGCATATTAGGATTCATTTGCCTTGATATCTCTTTTCCTAGTTCAAACCATTTGAGTTAGCTCATTTGGTTTAGTTTACAATGGACAAAAGGGACGAAAAAACGTTTTAAAAAAAATAACTATTTAAATCCATTAATGAAATTGAAAAAAAAAGCTGTGGGTATGGACAATTCCGATACATATTTGAAAACACGATAAAAACTAAAATTAAGTACAATTGTTGGTACTCTTGAGACAAAAATCATGTGACCAGGGTTATAATGAATTAAAAATTAATACAATGGGCATGGCGATCTTGGACTCAAAATTAATAAAAGAACGTTAGCGATGATTGTGGCATTAGATTCTTACCAATTAGAAATCTATACTAGCTAGGCCCTGCGTGCGGTGCTACGCCTATTAAGTGAAATGTGTTTTTAGGTTTAGTTGAAATAATAAAAAGAAAAATAATTAGACTTTTTATCGAATTATTTATTGATACCCGTGCTGATCCCTAAAGTGCCCGGGAATCTACTATCCCTATCTTCTTAAATTTAAAAGCAAAAAATGTGTACCTGTTTGGCAGGCCTTATCAACAAATTCTTGTATAAAATTTTCAGCTGGCCTTTCTGGAACTAGGTCTTTGGCATCAATGACTGAAAGACGAAAATGATGTGAATTATCCGTAAAAGATGCGGTACCGACTTTTTTAACTGAATAATACAAAAAAAATCATAATAAATAATAATAAAATAGAATAAATAATATAATAATAATAATGATAATAGTAATAACAATTTTTAGGATATTACATTCTGTTTAAATTAATGGGTAATTTTATGGTTAGCATAAGCCATTTAAAGCGCACAAAAGCGACTTTTTTTAAAACACTGAGCTTTTTTTTTTGGCTTCGGCCCATAGTAATAAAGTAATATTGATATACGTGTAATTGTCCCAAAAAAATTCTTAAATGATGGTGAATCCCCATTCAAATCGGTCAGTAGTTTTTTTGAGTCCATAAAGGCAACAGCAAACAACTCACACGCATTTTTAGATACAAGATGTATTATATTACTAGCTAATACCTGGCGTGCCGCTGCTACGCCAAAGAAAATTAAATTAATGTGCTTTTATGTTTAATGAATAAGTAAAAGAAAATAATTATAAAGTTATACTTTTTAAATACACCGTGCTGATTACCGGCTTTCCCGGAATCTTCTTATCCAGATCTTCTTGGCAGAAGTGAGCTGAATACGAAAATTATGTGGTTGTAGTTAATAATAACAGGAAAAAAGTATAGCGTATTATTTTAGAAGCCCGTGTGTGTACCCGAGTTGTCATAATTCTACCAGCCCGATCTTCTTGGAAAAATGAGCTGAAGAGAACATTAATGTACTTCTTATGATTAGTTGAATAAGTAAAAAAAAAAATTATAAAGGTACTCTATTATTTTAAGATAACCCGTGCTGATTACCCGGTGTTGCCCGGAATCTACTTTCCCGATTTGTGGCAAAATGAGCTAAAAGACACATTCGTATTGTGAATTATCCATAAAGAACACTGTCAGTCGGCTAGTCCTGCACAGATCTACGTACTTGTCTCGATCACCTTAGCTCAATGAAAACCAATATGGTTAATGTGAGTTATCCGTAAAGATAAACATATGCTGTCGCGGATTTTTTTTGAAGAGCTTTTTGAGATATTCTAGTCTGGATAAGTTACATTAATTTTTGTATATGTTATGGTTTAGCAGCGTAGCCATTTAAGCGTCCAAAGAGCTACATTATTTTCACGTTTTCCACACAAAGGGCGGTTTTAAGGGGTAGGAGTAGTTAACAAACTCTTATAGCCTATGTCATACCGGGAATCCCAAAACTTTAAAAAGCCACATCACAATCGGACCAACGGTATGGCCGCGCATAAAGTAAAGAAACAAAACAAACAATTTTTATATATTAGATGTAGAACTAAGTCGACCTATAAGATTCCTAAAACTCTGGCGCGACAGGCTACAAGGCCCTTAGCCTACCACCGCTGGGCATCACATCCACATTTAAATCCAGAGGTGATGAAATCAGCCAGTGTAGGGTTACATGTGGTCAGCTTCGAGTCCCCCAGCGTTGAGCTGGTTTTCTCACCTGGAGCCGCTCTTATTGTAGCTACTCAAATGCATCACGAGCTGGGTGGCACCGTTCCCATACTGACCGAAATACCATGGAAAATTTCTCCCCCATGGAGACGCGAACCAGCGCAAGTCCCATAAAACGGCGCCAAGGCTCCTGCCTTAACCATCGGCTACGGCGCGGAACTATTAGATCCTCATTAAGCATACTGAAATTTGAGTTAAGTAAAAAGATATTATTTATACGGAACTCCCCCCCACTCGGTGTCTAAACGAGGTCAAAAAAGCGGGATATAATTTAACAAATACGACTGTATGTATAAGTGTTTCTCTATATCTATTGTAGTGTTGATACACAAGTTATTTTAACTTTTAAAGCAGATCTCGACAAAATTGAACTTTAATTAAATAATATTTAATTTGCCATAACTTCATTAATTTTAAATTTAAATTAATATTATTATCTAAAATAAAAGCGTTTTGCCAAACATTCGTGTCTATTAAATTCAATTATAATCAATTAACTTTTGATCATATAATTATTTACAATCCATTAATATAATTCGTATAAACGAAGTTTTATTTAATGTGAGGATAAAATATGACTTGGACCATCAGAACTCAGGATGATCGTCCATATGACAGCCACGGAGATGAAATTTCTTGCGACGAACTCGTGATAGCCTCTAGACCACCAAAGAATCAACAATAGCCCGAGAGTTAACATCGTACCTATACTAATACCTCCAAGAATATAGAAAAATTGCTAGCCCATATCAGCGCATGGATCGTCACAGATACCAAAAAAATCTCACTACATTCCCGAGGCAAAGATCTGTGGGTCGACCTTTTCGGAGATGGCGGAGACCGTACGGGCCACTGGGCCTAATACTTGAAAGGACGATGATGATGATAAAAAAATGACAAGGGAATTTTTACTTATTAATATTAACTATTTAAGTGGAAGTTAAATTTTTAAAGTCATATCGCGTGTAGATCTTTTGTTGTTTTTCAATACGTATATTCATTGGTTATTTTCAGATGTTTTATTATGATTCAATTTTCATGATATTATATAAAGTGTCCTGTAATGAAATTTTAATCCAGCATTTGTCATTAGAAGAACAAGGGAAAAATCCCAGCCAAAGGTGTCATAATTACGAATCTCTAGCGCTACCGGTAAAATTATCACCATTATTTTATTATTATTATATTATTATATATTATGATTAGTATTATTATATTATTATTATTATTATTATATTATTATTATTATATTATTATTAGTATATTATTATTATTATTATTATTATACTATCTGGTCAGACACTTGGGCCATGACACGAATTCTAACATTGCAGGCTTTTAGAAATGAGGGTTTACTAGTTTTTAGATAAATTTTAAAATAAGGAGTAACGAAAATAATTAATTTAATATCATTAGAGGAAAGGCTTCATCATTACGAGATCATGATCGAACCCTAGAAAGAATGAGCTTCAGGCGTATTCCTAGAAGATTCTTGATTATGAAGGAAGGAGAGACGTGGGAGACCACGGGGAAAACGTTATTTTGGAGAATATGTGAGCCGAACCGATTTAAGAGCCTACATCCCTGATTTGAAGAGTATTATATATTATGTCGTGTAACATTCCTGCCGGAAGTCCTTACCCATGGCCGGACAGGTCGGAAGGCGAGAAGACAGACGAAAAAGGTATACCCTGGTCGAATGACGATCTTCACCGTAAAAAATACATGCGTCAGGAACGGGGATTGTGTTCACTAAGGTAAAATAGTCCTTCATTCCGATCTCCGGGGGGGGGGGACTATTCAGCTAATCCCGTGGCGAAGGCTCAAATGCAGGGAGATTATGAAAACTCCTAGTACGAAAACCATATGAAAGCGACCAGTAGTTTTGCCAAGAATGAGGATGGGAGATTAACATTTAACCATCATCGGAGGGGAGCGCTAGGAGATGAGGGAAAAAAAATTAGCTCAGGATAGGGATTGTATGGAGAAAAATAATTCACGTTTCGCGCAGCGTGAACCTATGGGTTCATAATGCAGCTGAGTAATAATAATAATAAAGTAATATAATAATAATAATAATAATAATAATAATAATAATACTAATTTATATATTATTATTTATATATATATATTTATTTGTATATTATATTCTTTTATTTATTATTATTATTATTATTATTATTTCCTTATTCTGAAAGTCATTTCATAGTGTTAGGCCAGTATTAGACGTAAACAGAATTTTCGCATTAATTCCAATGATTCCGGGAAAATATACCAATTTTCGCGTTTGATTCTGAATTATTTAATTAAAAAGAAGACCCGAGATTGCGATGAAATGGGATGACGTGGAGAAAGGACTTAAGAGTGTGGGAGTTTTAAGATGTGGAGAAAGTAAGGCATTGGATAGACAAGAATGGGCATTTGGTCTATCTAGCCAAGATCAAACTGAAAGGACCTTGTAGTGCCTACGGAAGAAGAAAGATGTAGAAGTATTAATTTTGGAAGGGTAATTTTTTTTTAATTAAAATTTTATTAAAAGTGGAGGCTCTGCATAAACGTTTTCCTAATGCTAGACCACTGTACTTTTAAGAATAAACTCTGTAGGTCTCTGTTGGATGGGAAAACAAGGCCACTTACTTTAAGGGAAGAAAACATTGTTATTTGCAAAGCGGATCCAAGCGAATATTTCGGTTCCATAAAGAAGAAGAATTCTTCTGATGTACTCTTCTCCGTAATTCACTCCGTTGTCCTATCTTTTTCAGGGTGCAGTCTAGATGATTGAAGTGATGGGTCCGTAGCTCCAATGAATACCTGTAAAAATTGTTTCAAACTTTTATTGGGAAACCTTCGGAGGCAAAGAATAACGAGGAGGGCTAGTAGGCCGTAGATGGGATAATATATTCGGTTGAATCTTAGGGAACTGTTAATCGTTGATTCTGTTGGTTGAATATCGGGAGGGAGTAGTATAGGAGGGGCTCTGTGAATCAGAATACCAAGGCCATAAAGTTTAGTACAAACTGTTCTTTTCGTATTAAATGTCAAAGTAAGAATCTCTATATATAGATATATATATATATCTATTATATCTATATATATATATTATAAGAAGAAGAAAACTGAATGCTTGATTCGGGATTTGACCAGAGTCCTCCTAAACTCTGTATGTTAGCGCTCTAACGACCTGAGCTACCCAACATTCCAACACAAACATACATTTTTCTTATACGGGCTTCCATATAAACTGGACCGCCTCAGGAGTTTCACCAGCACGCAGTGATGTCCTTTCCTCCCGCAATTCCCCTGCTGCCACCCGTCCTGAACTGTTTCTTACTTATAGAAAAGCTGGAAATGTGTCCCCCCGCAGTTAAACAGGCATTATACCGAGTAAACACATTAGTTGACACCTGTACGCCTTTGCGTGTGTTTCTTATTTTGGTACTGAACAGTGGTCTCAATTTAGTCACAAGATCGTGATTGTCGATCTGGAGGAGTAATTGTCCAGGGAAGTTCGAATAATCCTCGGAACCGACGAGCTGATTTATTATATAACTTACACACATAAAGCGCTGCTCAATGTCAACGACGTATCATCTTGTCGAACGATGTAAACTGACTATTCAAGGACGAGCGGCTGCAAGGGAAGCGGAAAGAAGAGAGGCGAGGCCTGAAGGGTGAAACCCCTGAGGCCGTCCGGTTTATATTGGAAAACCCCTTTATAGTAGTATGCTCAATTCACACAAAAGTAGCGGAAATTGTTCCGATGACATCTAGTGGCTAACAAACAGTTAACCAATTTTTAAAGAGAATATTTACTTTATAGCAGTAACGCTTATATTTGCCAAATTCAAAATATAGTCGAAACAAACAACACACAACAAACACACACACACACAAACACATAGATATAATTATTATATATAATATAAGCGTCACTGCTATAAAGTAAAAATAGTCATAAGTAATGCAAGAGTGATATACAAATTTCGATAAATTCACGAGCACGAAGTGAGGAGTGAATTTTTGAAATTTGGAATTCAAGATAAAATTTGTTAGAATATTTAGGATAAAATTAAGCTGTTTACTCACAATCCTTATTTAAATAAGTTATTTTAAAAAGGTATATGTTTAATGTAACGGCGATGTGTGAAAAAATGAGCAACGATTGTACGCTTCATTTGCTTCTTGTCGTCACTGCAACCAGATCATATTATTTATGCCAAAGGAATCAAATTGTAAGAATGCACTCTGTGGAGAAAAAATGAAACACAAACTTATATTAAAATCATTTCTGATGTCGTATGATGTAAATATATAATATATTTTTTGCTTAGTGCCTGGAAAAAATACATTTAAGAAAGTGCCAAACAGTGGTTTTTTTTTTTGTATAATCATGCCTACAATGTTTTTATATTAACTCCGCATGCGGAATGTGTTGACATTATGCACTATATATACAATGTGGCAGCCGTTTTTCTTAGAGAGGCAGTCACTGCAAACAATGCTATACCTATTCCAATGTTAAATAGGAGGTGATTTCTTTATTATGACTTTAACTCATGCCCAAATGGACTCACGACAATCACGTTTCAATGATTTCTTTTTACAACCAATAAGAAGTCGTGTTTCACGAAATAATTTATCAGTGTTATATTTACCATATTAAAGAAAGCTCCTGCGTTTTAATATTCTGAACAGGTCTGACCATTATTATGCAGTGATTCAGCCTATAAGAAATATGGCTACCAGATTGTAGAGATAGTGCATAATGTCAAACACAGGAGTTAATAGAAAAACATTTGTAGCAATTTATATACCACCAAAAAAAAGAAACCACTGTTTGCACTTTCTTAAATGTATTTTTTCCCAAGTAATAATCCAGAAAAATACAATTGTCATATTTACATCATATGACATCAGAATGAATTAATATACTGTTTGATGTTTCATTTTTTCTCCACTAGAGAGCATTCTTACAATATTGCGTTCCTTTGGGCAAATAGTATGATCTTGTTTGCAGTGTATATACACAAAAAAAGCGGATTGAAGCGTACCGATCGTTTCTCATTTGTTTTCAAAACATCGCCGTTTACATTAAATATATAAATATTTTAAAAATAACTGTAGTGAAATAATGATTTGTGGGTAAACAGCTTAATTTTATTCGTTAAAATAGTCCTAACAAATGCCACTCTTGATTTCCAAATTCTCTAGATAAATTCACTCCTCACTCGTGAGTCGTGAATTTATCGATAATTTGGAAATCAATCGTAGCATTACTTATGATAACTTTAGTTGGTAAAAATTTTAGGCGAAACACGACTGTTGGATTGGTTGTAAATAAAAAATCATTGAAATGTGATTGGTCAGTGACTCCCATTGTGGGGCATGAGTTAAATAGTCTCTTTAATTTGCTTACTTGTTATAGTCAGATGCCAGTGAAGACCGAGTCCTAGCGACATCTAGTAGTAATAATGGAGAATATAATTAATATATATATGTCCACCGCTGTGGTCTCGAAGTAGCGTGCTGCCTTGTCACGCAGTGGGCCCGGGTTCGATTCCCAGGTCGGGACAGGCTTCTGGGTGAAGATTTTTTTTGGGGTTTTTCCTCACCTGTAAGACAAATGTCAGGAAGCTTAGGGCCCAACGGTCCGCGGAAAACGAAAATCATCCGCCATCATTATCATCATCATCCTTCATCGGTGTGGAAAGCAACGGGAAGTTACCACACCTATAATTCCCTAGGAAAAGCTGCAAAGCATAGCATGAAAATGCTACGGTTGCAGTGCCCTCGGGCAGAATTACTATGGATGGGTGGATATATATACGTACAAGAAAGATAAATGTTTTAATTGGATTTATCTGGTGGTGGGGTACCAACCCAGAGGTCTGGGTTCAAATCCCATTCAGGCATTTATTTTTCTTATAATGTCATATTATTCTATATATATATATATATATATATATATATATATATATAGATGCTAAGAAAACAATACTATAAATATAAAACATATAATTAGTTTCGATCAAATTAATCTTATTACTATTTCCTGTTTTAGCATTTTATCTAGGAATCATATGATGTGATACATACAGTATACACCGTACTGAATTCAGGACAGTTAGACGCAAAAAAATAGATTCCGTTTCAAAGAACTTCATTATATGACAGACAACTCTTTTATTTTGTAAACAAAAACTCCTCATCAATACTAGAAAAAAAACATCTGGAACGCGCTGTACACATCATCACACTAAGGCCACTAAAAACAAACTCTTCTTCCGACCTAAATCCAACATCCATAAACTAAAAAAAAAAAAAAAAAAAAAACTGACCAGCGCCCGTGATCCCAAACGAAATGCTACGAAAATTTATCCAAATCAAGTACATAAATGACATTCAAGACACTGGAATAACATTATTAAAATAATGGCCTAAAATTAATAACTGATTAAAGTGAATAAATATCAAGCAATAACTCCAAGAATGTATAAAAAAGGATCAATATTCCATATTTGACAAATAGCTTTAGTAGGCCTAATCCGTAGACTAAATATCCTGCGATATACCCACAGGGTTATAACGCAGGTTGAATATGAACTTATTAAAAAAAGTAACAAAAAAAGTCCGAAATTTTTGGTGAATTATTCCATGTGCGTAGTAGTAGGTCTAAATAGATAAATAAGTGGTATTTTGTTTTTTTAACACCACATATCAATTATCATAGCAATTAAAAGTGTGGGCGGAAAAAGATCAACAAATTTGCCCAGAGACCTCTAATCTCGGATTTGAGATTATAAATGTATGGAAAAGGACTCACGGCTTTACTTCTTTTTCGAAGGAGACGTAGTCAGACATTTTACGCCCTTAAAAATCTACTACAATGATCATATTTGAACACGCAAATTTCAAATATGAACACTAGATAATCGGGACAGACTTCATACGTATGTATGGTGCTCTTCACGCTACGCACATAGGCCCTAACTGAAAATAATAATCCATCCATCCATAGTAATTCTGCCCGAGGGCAGGTCCTTCACTGCAATCATACTATTTTCATGCTATGCTTTGCAGCTTTAATAGGGAATTGTAGGTGTGTAGTAGCTTCCCGTTGCTTTCCACACCGGTGAAGGATGATGATGATGATGATGATGGTAATGATGATGATGATGGCCATATGATTTCGGTACGACCGTTTGAGCCTTAAAGGTTTCCTGACAGTTGTCTTACAGGTGAGGAAAACACCCCGATAAAAACCTCACCTAGAAAAACTGTCCCGACCAGGGATCGAACCCAGGCCCGCTGGTGACAAGGCAGCACGGCTACCTCGAGACCACAGCGTTGGACGTATAATAATAATAATAATAATAATAATAATAATATTAATAATAATAATATAGTAATATAAACTAAGATACACATAATACATAATAATAATAATATAAAATAAACTAAGATAATCCCATTACATACCTTAGGCATAAAGAATCCGACATGCCAGCCAGATTGTCAGCCCTGTAGGCCGCTTTTTACCCCAGAACAGTACGTCTAGAACTCATTTCCGTTAGAGACTAAGTCGACCCAAGATTATGGTGTCGTCAGAATATTTAAAACCATCGAGACATGAACTCGCGACCTTCTGGCTTGTAGCGTATTACCTTAACAACTATTTCTACTTCGCGGTATGCCCCAATAATAGGCCTCTAATAATAATAGGAATAGTAGTATAATAATAATAATAATAATAATAATAATAATAATAATAATAATAATAATAATATAAATAATGCTAGTATTATTATTATTATTTATTATTATTAGTAGTATTATTATTATTTTATCAATCCCCAATGCATCATTTCGACATTTATGGTTTCTCTCCTGGCATTGGCGTAATTGAACCCACTTCTGAAGTTGGGGCGCCTAGGAAGGCGGAAGTTACGTTACCCCGATGGTATGGTAGGTGATAAATGATAAACGAAGCTCCAGGAGCGTTCTTAACCTAAACTTAACCTAAATTCCAGACCATGGGAAACCATAGGAATAATGCCCTTAAGGAAAAATTCCTATGGTTTGACCGGGAATCTAACCCGGTCCTCATGAACAGGAGTCAGAAACACTAACCACTAGGCCATGAGGCTGGCTATTATTATTATTTAGCTATATGTAAAAGTTTTCACTCACTCAAGAGGCCCTCCATTTCCTGTGAGGTCAATAAAGGCATGTATGTGATCCATGAGTTAAAAATCCCTCTCCCGACAAGTCGTGTCAACTGTAAGGCCCGTGAGGCACGAAAAAGTACCTGTAAGTTGAGGGGTTATTAAATGAATTAATGGAATGGAATGTTCTAGTTAGCCAATAAGATCTTATTCACTTTGTGTGCAAAATATGTAAGATAATAATTAACCCTACACCATGGCTAAAAGGTCTGAAGGATCGTGTCTTGGTAGAGAGCTATGGAATATGTGCTGTTTCGAGTCCCATGGGGAACAACTTTCGGCCAATGTATGAAACCAGCGTCACGAGGAAATTAGGAGCTGCAATAAGTAGCAACTTCAAGTGATAAAAAACCAGCTATAACAGCTAGGGAACTCAACATGCCGACCACATGCACCCCTACACTGGTTAGATGTAATTTACACATGTGGATGTGAGGCCAGCAGCCGGATGGTATGCTAAGGTCCTTCTAGGCCTGTCGCGCTATGGAATTATTATTAATGTAAACGGTGATGTTTGAAAACAAATAAAAAATTTGGGGCTATGTTTTCATTTGTTTATTCACTGCAACTTGATCGATCATTTATTTCCAATAGGATCGCAATGTTGTAAGAAGTGTACCCTAGTGGAGAAAAATTAAACGCATCAAACTGTATATTATAATAAAATTATAGGTTATGATTTCATTATTTGGTAAACAACTCAGTAAAATCATTATTTACAAAAACATGATTATTGAATATACAACTATCCAATGTGTAGTTCGAAGGAATCGGTTCATTATTTGCTGTAGTCAATGGTATTTGTTGGAGATGTCAGTCACTGCCAAAATAATGCTCTGACTTTGTTCAGAATATTGAAAAGAAAGAACTTTCGTTATCACAAAACCAGGAGATAGTAAAGAGAATTCGATAAAGAGTGAGGTAAAAAACACGATGTCAGTGGTTGTAAAACAAAAATCATTGAAACATGATTGGTCATTGCACTCCCACTTGCGGCATGAGTTAAATAGTCATAGAAAAGGACATAAAAAAGGGAAAATTTTAATAAATAAAAAATACTTAGAATGGGGCAGAACGAAATAAATGAGAAAATAAATGTTATTAATCATGCTACTTTTCATATCAATTATAATTGAAGAAATATACATACTTAATCATTCAACATTCAATATACCTGAAGGTTAGTATGTCTCATTGAATGTGTAATGTCTTTTTACAAGAAAAAAGAAATCGTTCTAAACACCAACAGTAAAACCAGTTCGTGACTCTGAGGTCCAAATTACTGCAGTTCACAAGTTCTCAAGATCAGATTTTTGTTAAGCTTTGTTAAGTTTGTCATTTTTATTGTTTCTACAATAAAACAACGTAAATTATTGAGATTTATGTAAAACATTGTCAAAAAAGGGGACAATAAAGACTATGGGCCGGATTGAAAATATACATTAAAATGTAATATTAAATATTTTAAACAGCAAACAAACTCTTATATAGATTTAGTGATCTGTGATCTAATATATAAAATGAATGTTTGTTTGGTTTGTATGTGTGTTTGTTGTTGTTTCTTACTTTATGCGCGCCATACCGTTTAGATCCGATTGTGATGGGAGTTTTGCAAAATGTTCAGGGAGATTCACGGGATGAACATAGGTTATAACAGAGTTGAGATACTCAATCCTACAACCCCTTAAAAAACACTCTTTGTAGTGAAAAACGTGAAAAAGTTCCCTTTTTACCCTTAAATGCCTTACGCTGCCTAAAACATAAGAAATCCACACAAAATTAATGTACCACAGAAATGAAGATCTAAAAAAAACTATACAAAAAAGTCCGCGACAGCATATGTTTATCTTTTACAGATAACCACACAAAAGCCATTTTGTCTTTTATTGATGCCAAGGAGATCGTGATAAGTAGATTCCCAGGCAAGCATGTGCTACCATACCAACTCTCCGATTGTCATGGGGTTTTGGCAAAATGTTCAGGATTTTCCCGAGAAAGGTTATAGGTTATAAGAGAGTTTTAATGCTCAAGCCCTTAAAAAATCACCTTATATAGTGAAAAAAACGTGACAAAAAAAATGTCGCTTTTGCAAGCTTAAATGGCTTACGCTGCCTAAATCATAAACAAATACACAAAATTATTGTAACCACAGAATTGAATATATCAAAAAACTGTAACAGTAAAAGTCCGCGACAGCATATGTTTATCATTTAAGGATAACTCACAATAACCAGCACGGGGTATCTAAAAAAAATTATGTATTTTTTTGTTCACTTATTCAATAAAAGTAAAAACTGATTTATTTAGGCGTAACAGCGCACGCGGGTATTAGGTAGTATAATATAAAAATGCATTCCCTTTAAAATCCTGATTCTATCAATAACTGAAGTCATATTATACATCTCCCCGCGAAGCAGCTTGGATTAAGACAATTGTTTTTTTAATGTTTTGTGAGTCGGGACATTCCTTTAGAGAAGAAAAGCTGGAACAAAGGAGAGGTGAGGAATAATGATTGTTTGATTGTAAGGATTATATTGGATTAGGGTATTAAATATATAAATCCAACAGCCATTGGACTATATTGCGAAATGTAAGCTAAGTCAGCAGTTGGGAAATAAAGTGGTTTCTGGATTTAGTGTTCATATATTTTAACCTATAGAGATAAGAGACATTTTCTCCAAAATTTTTGTTGTATAGTACTATATATATAGGGGTAGGTTATTTTAGGTTTTAATGCCCCAACGTTGGAAGATATGTAAAATAAGGATGTAAATATAGGTCTCCTTCTTATAAGGGTAAATGGTAATAAAGGATTTGACTAGGCGCCGGATTTAGAAAATGATTTCCTCGGTTCGTGAGGAATTTGGGTACTCGGTCTGCTCAGGTATTGTTCGGTAGGCATAAGATTTTCTGTTCAGGGATGCACAAGGACTTTCGTCGGGCAGAATTAATTGTTGAGAATGAATTATGATTGATGGTAGTTTTATTATAAACGTTTTGTACCTGTATACTACCGTTCCTCAGCTATAATTTTTCTATTTAAAACTTTTCGTTGATTTCCTCTAGGCCTTTGAAGCTGCTTCATCTTCTGGAGTTGTTGTAGTAGTATTTAATTATCTGTATATGTCTAGTGGAGGGTTTTGTTCTTTAGGCATATTTTCGTTGAGAACCCCTCTACTAGACATATACAGATAATTCAATACCACTACAACAACTCCAGAAGATGAAGCCCAAGGTTCGAAAAGGCCTAGTGAAATCGACGAAAATTTAAATAGAGACATTATAGTTTGAGGAAGACGATAGTGTACAAGGTAAAAATTTTTATAATTTAACTTGTTATACCTCAACGGTATAAAATACAATTATTACTTAAAAAGTATGGATTGATGTCGTTTATTGTTGTACCGATGCTCACTTGAAATATATCCAACACTTTACACTTGTCCAGATATAATCCTCGGCAACTGATCTCAATATTGCAATGCAATTATGATAGGTTAGTTGGGTTGATTTTTACCCGATCAATCGTTAAGTCACAGATAGGTATACAATGGAGGAAATTGGTATAAAGGCACTAACTTTTAGTAATAAAACAACCTAAAATATTTATGCAAATACCGTATGCGTGTCATAGATTACATATAATTATCTTGGACATAATTTCATACAGGTCTCCACATTTTGTATTTATTATATACGTAAATATTACATAAAAACTAAGAAACCCTGTCCTATGGGTGGAAATCGGTATAAAGGCAGGTCAACTTCTGGCTCTTACACAGACATAAATGTAAACAAAACACTGCAGTTTCATGGAGAAGACGTGTCTGTGAGCATCGTTCATCAGTTACAACTCAGTAGTGCGTACAATGCCGCGTGGAAAGCCTCTATCAAATGAAGAGAAAGCAAGTGTTAATGCCTTCAAGTAGATGGGTCTTTCCAATCGACAAATAGCTACGAAATTGGGACGTTCAAGATGTGTCATTGATAATTTTGTCAAACTGGGCTCACAATGTAGAAAAAAGGGAAGAATGGACGGACAAGAAAATGGTCTGAGGGCACTAAACATGTCATTTTACGTAAAGCAAAAGGTAAAAGTATGTTTTCTTCTCTAAATCCAGGCTGATTTGAAGTTGTCATTAACAGCCAGACGAGTAAGACAAATTCTGTCAGAAGACAAGAACCTAAAATAAAAAAAAAGTCTTAGTAAACTACCTCTGAACAATGCACATAAGAAAGCTAGAATGACTTTTGCTGAAGAACACCTGTCCTGGACCTCAGAATGGAATAAAGTAATATTCAGTGACAAGAAGAAGTTTAATCTGGACGAGCCTGATGGCTTTCAGTATTACTGGCACGACCTCCGTACTGAAGAGGAAGTTAGAATGAGTAGAAACTTCGGTGGTGGAGGCGTTATGATTTTGGCAGCAGTCTGCTTTAAAGGAAGATCAAAACTTGCATGGATACGCACCAAGATGAATTCTGAGTCCTATACTGAGGAGCTTCTGGAGTCCGAATTGATACGAATGTATGAGGAATTTGGCGAATATCTAATTTTTCAACAAGATAATACTTCCATTCACGTGTCTGCCAAATCAAAGGAGTGGTTCAGGAAGAAAGAAATACCTCTTTTGACGTGGCCAGCCAGAAGTCCTGATTTAAACCCGATGAGAACTTATGGTGGATCCTGGCAAGGCGTGCGTATCGCAATGGACGGCAGTTTGGGACAACGACTGAGCTCAAAAATGCTATTCGGGAAGAGTAGGCTTCAATCTCAGTGGAAGAAATAAACACCCTCATGAAGTCAATGCCAAAGAGAATCTTCCAAGTAATTAAGAACAATGGAGGTTCAACTAAATTTTAGAACTTTGTTGTAAACTTTGTACTCAGTCTTTTTGGTTTAATCTGTGAAACACAAAGTGCCTTTATACTAATTTCCACCCATATGTGAGAGTGGTTTCAGTTTTCATGTACTTTTTTGGACGAAAATGGATAATTAATTTTTACATTATCTGTGTGTGTTTTATACTCAATCACTTCCTAAGTTAAGATAGAAAAATGCCAAAGAAGGAGTAAATAAACTTGTGTTCACACTTCTAACAAGTGCCTTTATACCAATTTCCTCCACTGTATTAGCTTTCGTGGAATTAAATATTCAAACTAGTCCCGCGATCACATTGTTGAATCTCATTTGCTTCTTACTCTTAAATATTCAAAGTTATTCTTAATATTAGCTAAATATGTTAAGTCCAAATATGGGATATCATCATAAAAAGTTTTAAGTCGATGACTTTAAATAACGAATTGTTGGAGCAATTACATTGGTCAACACGATTTTTGTCTCATGAGTACCAATAATTGTACTTAATGCACTTTTTATCGTGTTTTCAAATATGTATTCATAATTTCTCCATCACCCACAGTTTTTTATTTCAATTTCAATTAATGGATTTAAATATTATTTTTTAATAAACTTTTTTCGACCATTTGTCCATTGTAAAATAAAACCAAATGAGCACGGGGAACATTTTCTTCAGGAGATTTCAGCTATGGAAAAGAGATATCAATGCAAATGGAATCCTAATATGCTGGCCGATTATTGTTGGACCATCAAGAGGGATACTCCACAGGCGAAATATAGCAGAAAATCGTCATTTCTTACTTTCTAGGTGAGTCGGAATGTTCGATATTTTGTGCAGTTACGAATGTAGAAAATATTAGTGTTTGAAATTATAAATTACTGTCTCTCGCAAACCTTGCGTGATGAAAAAAAAAAACCGATATCAAATTTGAAATTCAGAGAAAAAGTACTATCAGAATCATATATTTTTCTCAGACAAAAAAAAAAAACGTTTTTTTTGTTGCTCAGTGTTATTGGTGTCGGTATTGGAGTTAAAGACTCCATTGACTGTATTGCTAACCGATGTCGAAGGTGCAAGTTCGTACAAGTGTCTTAGGTTTTACCATGGGTTCATGTCGGTTAGTTTACAACTATGCGTATTTCTGATAAAGAACAGTGTTAAAAAACGCAGAAATAAGGTCATTGATCTGAAGTTGGCAGAGAATCCTTCACCTTGCATTGAGTCGTAATATTTCTTCTCCGCTGCACGCGACGGACCACTACGTGATGTAGGATTACGCTCTACTGACTTTCACCATACAGTGCATTCAGTTATGTCTGTCTACATTTCTATCAAGTATCAAGACAGATGGCTATTGGGACAACCGACCTCTATCATCATTTGTTTATGGGTTTAATTAAGGTTGCCCATTTCTCTCAAGAGTTCAGCCCTGAACAACGGAGAGATCCTGTATTTGGAAATTCTTCTTCTTCTTCTTCACGGTTTAGGCTTATTTACTAGCCTGTTCCGGCTCCAAACTGCTGCTCTTTCCTCGTGGTGAATCGTTGTATGCTGCTTTTGGTATTATTTTCTAAGTCATCCTTGTCAAGTGTTCTTTCCAGTTTGTTATTTGGAAATTGTATCAGGAATATTCTTTTTATATCGCACCACACATCAATGTTATGGTTTTAGCTTTTTCTACGGAAAAAAACAGTGTAATCGTTTTTTTTATCTTAACAATTTCTGATTCTGACCGGGTACTTGCTACCATTTTACTCGAAGCGATGCCCTTCTCAGAGACCACCAAGGAGGCTACTATGTGATAAAATATATATATGCGATGACACAGTGGAAATTAAAAATAGAATCGCACAAACAAAACAAGCAATAAATGCTTTAAACTCTGTTTGGTGGAGGAAAAATATTACAAAAAATAGAAAATTACAAATATATCAAATCATAATTCAGAACATTTTAACATATGGTGCTGAAGTCTGGCAAATTCCTATCAGGGAATGAGAGAGAAGAATTTTAAGTACAGAAATGAATGTTTTAAGAAGATCAGCTGGAAAATCTAGAATGGATACAATACGAAATAAAGAAATAAGGGAAATTATGGGTGCACAAGAGGAGCCGGACATCATATACATTATAGAAAAGAAACGATTACAGTGGTATGGTCATGTCAAAAGAATGCCAGATCAAAGATTGCCAAAAATTGTTATGGAATGGATCCCAATGGAAACGAGGAAGAGAGGAAGACCGAAGAAAACTTGGATAGAAGGGGTACAAGCAGCTATGAATATCATAGGAATGGAGGGAAGACCAGTGGATGGACAGAGAGGAATGGCACATTGGGTTTCCGGAAGCCGGCGCAGAAGCTGCCATGATACCGGAGAATAATATATATATATATATATATATATTACGTATTCATATCTAATATAGGCCTATAATATCACAATAAATACTCAGAATGAAACGTGAATGACAACTATAGAGAAAAACCATTATTAACACTTTATAACATTAATCTACCTATATATTCTAAATAACAGTTTAGAATCCTTAAACGTTATTTTACCCTATTTTGTTACACAGGCTAAGAAAAGTTAGATGCCATAATTGCAAAATATTACATAACTATTTTATTAGATATAGGAGAGAATAATGAATCCAATTCCGACACAAAAAATATTATTTTAGTACTTTTGATGAGGTTTTTATTTAATTAAAATTTTAATTAAATATTCCATACAGTGACTTTTTATTATTTTTAATCACGAACTAAACCATACAGACGGGAGCATTCAATTTTTAAAAAGGGACAATAACATAATCTCTCATACATACCAATACAATAGATCGACTAAAAGATAAATCGTTTCAGTGTAAAGAAAGGGCGCAAATTCTCTAGTGAAGGAGACGGATATAGAGTAAATTAAAAAAAATATATATTTATTAAGGTCATAAGGTCTTCTCTTCCACTCAACCAGCACAAATACAAATAAATATTTGACAAATACAAATATACACTATACTAATTATAAACAGTTGAAGATACATTTAATGTAGCAATGTAAATTTCATGTACAAACAACATTTTATATTTAACGGAGTCAATACATTTTATACGATAATAACAATAATAATACTTACGATAATAATAATAATAATAAATAATAATAATAATAATAATAATAATAATAATAAAATAATAATAATATTATAATAATGATAATAATAATCATTATAATATTATAATATAAATATGATGAATTATTCGAGAAACACCAATTAATATATATACTTTTCCCTGGGTAATAATGAAGTCGAGGTTAGAGCAAATATAAATTTAGTTTTCTTTTAAAAGATGCCAAAGTCTGGCAGCCCCTTATTTTTTGTGGTAGGGAATTCCAGTTGCGATAAGTGGAGATAGTATATGACATGGAGTGATGTGATGTCCTATATTGCGGTATATTAAGCAAGAGACTATGTTGTGATCTTGTGTTTAAGTTATGGTTTGAGTATAGATACTGGAAACGAGATGGTAAATAATTGGGAATCGAGGTATGTAGGATCTTAAATAAGAGAATTAGACAGTGCGATTTTCTTCTCTCTTTTAGATGTAGCCATGACAATTCGTGGAATAATGGAGAAATGTGATCGTATTTTCGAACATTAAATATGAATCTGATACATATATTATGGACACGCTGCAGTTTGTCCGACAATCCGTCACGTATGTCAGTATAACGTCACAATAGTCAAAATGCGGCATCACTAAGGTTTGAATTAAAATTCTTTTAAGAGCTGTAGGAAGAAAATTTTTGAGACGCTTTAGGGAATTCATTATGGAGACTATTTAACTCATGCCCCAAATGGGAGTCAATGACCAATCACGTTTCAATGATTTCTGTTTTACAACCAATCAGAGTCGTGTTTCACCAAATATTTATCAGTGTTATAATTACCATATTAAAGAAAGCTCCTCCTTACAATATTGCGTTCCTTTGGCAATAAATAGTATGATCTGGTTGCAGTGATAAACAAAAGAAGCGGTAGAAGCGTACCTATCGTTTCTCATTTGTTTTCAAACATCGCCGTTTACATTAAATATATAAATATTTTAAAATAACTATAGTTAAATAATGATTTGTGAGTAAACAGCTTAATTTTATTCGTTAAATAGTCCTAACAAATGCCACTCTTGATTTCCAAATTCTCTAGATAAATTCACTCCTCACTTCGTGAGTCGTGAATTTATCGATAATTTGGAAATCACTCGTGGCATTACTTATGAAGATTTTTTTAGATGTTCGTTTTACTTGGGCATGCCAATTGAATTAGAATCTAAGTAAAGTCCCAAGTTTTTAACGACGTCGGTATGAGGAATTTGTTCGTTATCTAATATGACTGCCGGCATATTGCCATTATTTATGGAGTGTAATAGTCTTGGATGTCCGATAATTATTGCTTGCGTTTGTTTACATTTAGTTTTAGCCCAATACAGATGGTTAGTAATAAAAATTTATGTCCCTGTGCAATTGCTATGAATTTGTAGCCATTTATAGGTATACATAACCCTCCTATAGGAGCTTTTTTAATTCGGTGTGCCATGAATGAGCCGTGGTGTGCCGCAAAAAATTAAAACACAGAATTAAGAATGCAAACTCCAAATAAAACTCACACTTCAAAATAAAATTTTGATAATAGTTATAGGACCTTATTATTTTCTATTTGTTTTTCATGCAATTATCATTCCACAAAATGAAAAGACTAGCTATTAAATGAATAATTTTAATAAGACGGCAATGTTATGTTCTTTGTGTTGTTAAAGTCGGTTGCTGTAAGAAGTTTTATTGTTAAGGCTTTTTGCTTCGATAGAACATATTATTGACCAGCGTGACTTTTTTTAAATAGAATCTTGAATTTGTACGCTTATTGTAAAAACCGTAATTGAAATTAAAATGAATAGGTTTTTTGTTCAAAATAGTGAAGTTATAGTGATGAAACGGATATGACTTTATGCTTCCACTAGCTCTTTGCAGATGTCTGAATATATGAGTAAATGTAAAAGTGTTGTACGGAAATAAGTTACAAAATGTAAATCAATATGTTTATATTACATTGTAATAGTTTTCTCTCGTCAAATTATAGTTACATTTATATCACAAACTTGCAAGTAAGAATAAAATTATCATAAGTAAATGCCACTTCGTGAGTCGTGAATTTATCGATAATTTGGAAATGAAGAGTGGCATTTGTTAATACTATTTAACGAATAAAATTAAGCTGTTTACTCACAAATCATTATTTAAATATAGTTATTTTAAAATATTTATATATTTAATGTAAACAGCGATGTTTGAAAACAAATGAGAAACGTTATGTTTCACTTGTTTATCACTGCAACCAGATCATATTATTTATTGCCAAAGGATCGCAATATTGTAAGAATGCACCCTAGTGGAGAAAAAAATGAAACACATCAAACTGTATATTAATTAATTTCTGATGCACTATGACGTAAATATGTAAATTATATTTTTCTGGTACGTTATTACCTGGGAAAAAATTCGTTTAAGAATATGCAAACAGTGGCTTCTTTTTCTTTGTGGTATAATGAATTGCTACAAATATTTTTATATTATTTCCCGTAGCCACGATAATGTTACATTCGTGCACTATATATGCAATCTGGTAGCCACATGTGTTGCGTAAAGTGATCCCACAACAGACCCGGAGGCCCTTGGGGTAGTAGGAGGTTAGGGCTCCCACTTTTTCTAGACAATCGGCACTTTATGTCAGCCGGGTTGTCAGCCATGCGTGACAGCCGCCTTTACCCCCAGAACAAGCGTCTGGTACTCATTTCCGTTAGAGGATGAGTCGACCCCAGGGCCATAGTGCCGCCAGAGGGTTTGGGTCAGTTTAAAAATCCTGACCCCAACGGGACTTGAACCCTCGACCCTCCGGCTTGTAGCTCAGTGCCTTAACCACTACACTACGGCGTGCCCCCGTGGTAGCCGCAAAATGATGATATGACCTATTCAGAATGTTAAAAAGGAGAAATTTGATTTTACATGATAAAATTAATCTGATAAAATCGAGGTGAAAAACGACTGTGATTGGTTGTAAATAAAAATTACGTTAATTTTCGTCTTTCAGCTCATTTACGCCAAGAAGATAGGGAATAGTAGATTCTAGAACAACGCCGGGTAAACAGCACGGAATAACTCGTCTAAAATAATTACGATATAAATTTTTCGCCTTACTTATTTAACTAAACATAAAACATATTCATTTTCGTATTTCAGCTCATTTATGCCAAGAAGATCGGGATAAGTAGATTCCGGGTAACGCCGGGTAATCAGCACGGGGTATCTAAAAATATAAATTTATAGTTATTTTTCCTTCTATTTATTCAACTAAACATAAAATCACATTAATTTTCATTTATTCAGGCGTAGCAGCGCAGGCCGGGTATTAGCTAGTCGAGCATAAAATTTTAACGGCAAAATATTTGAAATATAACAAAAATATTTTAAACTGGGAAATTCGAATTATGAACTTTTTGAATTGGTTTCTTGAGAAGATGTGATATAAGTGATTGCTATCCGATAGAAAATCAAATTTGTAATAAATCTCCACTTATTATCGTACAGGTACTAAAACAATTGGGGATACTCATAGGTAGATGAATACATTTCTTAAAATAACGTGTGGACGTAATTAATAGTAGGTTTTTTCCTACTACAAGGCAACAAGTTTATTAATATGTATAACTACTTACGTGTTTTAAAAAACATTCAGGATGAATCATTAATAGGCACCGCCCACTCTATATTGAATTAAATAACTTTTATTTTGACAACAGTAACTGACTCATTATAACTTTTCTACGAACCTTTTGCAGTAAAAATAAGTAAGGTTCTCATAATTTTTAAGTACAGTACTGTAGGAAATTTTGTACTTAGCCTACTTAATAGGCTACTTAATACAGGCTTTTCACTTTACAGCAGTTCGCCCTTAATTCCTGCTTTCCAGATATTCTTATTTTCCCATTGTCCTTCTTCCATACTCCTCTTCATCATGGCATCATATATTCCCTCATACCATATTCTGTCCACCGTTGTGGTCTCGAGGAAGCGTGCTGCCTAGTCATACAGCGGGCCCGGGTTCGATCCCTGGTCGGGACAGTTTCTGGGTGGGGTTTTTACTGGGTTTTTTCCTCACCTGTAAGACAAATGTCAGGAAAACTTTAAGGCCCAAACGGTCCCCGAAATCATATGGTCATCATCATCATCATCATCATCATCCTTATCCTTATCATTATCATCATCATCCTTCACCGGTGTGGAAAGCAACCGGAAGCTACCACACCTAAAATTCCCTAGTAAAGCTGCAAGCATAGTTGAAAATGCTATGATTGCCGTGAAGGACCTGCCTTCGGGCAGAGTTACTATGAATGGACCATGTTCTTCTGCTTCTCCCCCTCTTGCGTCTGCCTGGTACCATCCAATCTAACACACGTTGAGGCCACTGTTCTTTCGACATTTTATAATACGATTTGTAATAAGCCAAAATTCGAGATTAATGTGATGAAATATTTAGATCGCGCGCGCACACACACACACACACACACACACACACACACACACACACACACACACACACACACACACACACACACACACACACACACACACACACACACACACAAACAAACAAACACACAAACAAACACACACAAACACACGCAAACACACAAAAACACACGCAAACACACACAATCACACACTAACACACACACACACACACACACACATATATATATATATATATATATATATATATATACATATATATAACAATCCACATTAAAAGACAACTCCCTGTTTTGAAACGCCTCAATTTAAGTGTAAATATACATTTTGAATGCTTTAATTCAATTCTAATGTGCATGAATACAACTTTCCATAATAGTCTTATCTGTAAGGGAGAGAAATTCAATTTCGAATGTATAAAATTCTATTACGTCCATCGATGAATATATTATTTTATTCTCTTATGTATATACATATTTTCGATCATTGTTTTAAATGTTTAAGCCTATGTTCGATTCTAAATTTAAAAAAAAATCCTCTTATAACTAAAGAAACAGGAAACGGTTTCTAAAAATTGCTATTTCAGCGCTATAAGACGTTTCATGTAACCCTATTAGTGATCTGAGAAAAAAAATAGTTATTGTGGTAGTACCCATGAAAATATTAAAAAAAAGTATTTTTATTAATTAAACAGCGTGTTTATATATATATTTGTGTGTATGTGTGCGTAGTAACGTTCTGGCGAACGCAGTTTTTTTAACAAAACTCACTATATAGCAACCAATTAAGAAAAGCAAAATCCATTGCGTTAACAAGAAAAACCGGACTATTAGAAGTGGGGGTTAACCTGAAACAAAATTTAAACATTCGATCTAGCGGCAGCATTTTTTTTTCGCAACGAAACTCTAATGATGTCAATTTCTGTTTACTCACAACGAAACTGAATACAAACGACTTAATTAACAGAAGAAAGATATATTCCGTAAACCATCTATTTTGCAGCAAGAATTCAATTTGCTGAAGAATTCGCCTAGCTTACGCAGTTTCTGCTTGACGGACATCTTGAAACATTGGATTTAGTTTTCAAATTTTAGCGTTTTTGTTACTTGTTGCGAATTACTTTTATTGTCATATTTTACTGTTTTGTATTTTATTTGATAAGATATTAATACAAATAAGATTTCCAGGATATAAGAATGACAAATGGTGGTATGTCGTATCGTAGATGGTTAAGACAATACACTACAAACCGGAAGGTCGAGGGTTCGAGTCCCGGTGGCACCATGGCCTCGCAGTTGACTCACTCTATAACGAAAATGAGTACCAAACGATTGTTTTGAGGGCAAAGGCGGCAGTCATGCAGCGTTAACAACCCGGCTGACATCAATTGCCGATTGTCTAGAAAAAACTGGGAGCCTTAACCTCCTACTATCCCAAGGGTCTCCTATGACCTGTAGTGGGATCACTTTACCTCTTAAGGTAGATTAGACAAGATTCTAGAGACTTATATACCTGTTCCTATAATTTCACTAATATTTATTACATATCAAGAAGGAAAATATACTGGAAAATCATCACATACAATTCTGATCTGCCAGAATATAGTTTTGTTATTTAGACTTATTGAATTTTAAGTACAGTTTCTAAAATTGGAAATATGTTACACGCAAATAAACTGCCTGAAAAAATCGAAATAGCACGTTAAATATCTTTGGCACAGAGCATTTAATTCTTGCAAAAGAAAAACATTGTTAGACCATGATATTAATTTATCAGTTGATAGCTTGTGTATCTTGAACACACATGGACGTTACATTCAATTACTGGACAACAGAGCAAGATTAGTTTTATTTAGATTGTATTCTCTTGCGGGATGTAGATCCTGTAAAAATTAACAGTACTTACTAAATATTGAAAGAATCTAGGTTATATATTTTATAAATAAACCCATAATTAAAATGAAGTCATCTTTCTGAAATTTATATTCAACACGTCTACACGCTTAGGCCTATACTTTGTTTTCTACTTTTTGATTTGTTTGTCCAACAATCCTTCTCTACTCAACTCTCCATACGTATATCTCCGAACACCAGTTTTATATGCAATTCCATAATTCTGATTTATTACTATATAGGGATCGGCCTTGGTGGTTTAACGTTAAGTTTATTGCCTCTGGTTTCGAGGGTTGCGGTTGTTTAAACCTGGCCGGGATCGATGGATTTTTTTTGCGGATTAAAATTCCAAAGGACATTATTGGCGCTGAATTTTAGTGCTTTGCAGTTAAAAACGGCATATATTTTTTGGACATGGACTTTGTACATCACGTGCTTCTCTGTAAGAAATTTAACTCATGCACCATCTAGGCCCATCCATCCACCCCTTGGGATACCTCGGTCGTCCTGACCATACTCCCAAGTCCTAGTTCTAGTCCTCCCTATTCTATGTTCACGTCCACGTTCAAGTTCACGGTCCTTACACCAACACCCTAGGGAGAGAGTGTTGGAGTTTGCAGTTCTGGGAATTGCTGAGCTACATAGTACATCAGGTCGCTCAATCCTGACGACCCCACAATTGGTCCACGGGCTCCATGAGCCTAGCCGGGAGGACTGCTGTCGCAGATCCACCGACCATTCCCCTGTTCTGCCTCCAGGGACGTGTCCTGCAGCCGTTGTGAGACCGGCTAGGGCTACAAGCCCAACAGTGTGAGACTTTTAGTACATCCAGGTGCTCATCTCCTGGCGACCCCACAGTTTGTCGACGGGCCCGTAGGCCGAGCCAGGAACCAGTACAGTAGCTCCCCTCTGGACTGGTCCGAGCCGAGCCCTGGTGTGCCCCCAGGGACGCCTTCTGCTGCTCTTTGTGGGCCAGCACGGAGCTCGCAAGCTCCAACAGATGAGCAACTAGTACGACAAGGCGCTCAACTCTTGCCTACCCCACTAATGGTTTAACCGGGAGGACTGTCTAGCAGATCCACCGATCTTTCCCCCAGTGCACCAGCTGGGGACGTGTTTGGTTGCTGAAGTGGGTCCAGCCTGAGCATTAGTACGTCAGGTCGCTCAACTCCTGACGACCTCACAGATTGTCCTTGGGTCACTCGGTTCCAGAGTCGGCGCTAAATCCCACCAACAAAGACCGCGCTTCCTCCTTTCCCGAGCTTATTGACCTGGTGGTAATTCCCAGCATTACGCCCGGTATTGTTCCCATCCAGCCCGTTCGCAAGACTAGGCCTAGTCGTGTAGCTGCTGTGAGGCAGCCCACTGAGCAATGTAGGATCCAGGGAGCTCATCTCCCTGGTGCCCCCACAGATGGTCTCAGGTTCAATGAACCAGGAGATAGGGGGGCACGAACCCCTAGTCTCCCACCGCCACGCCAACAGCGGCACATGCCCCCGCTGTGGGCCGGGATAGTTCTAGGCTTGACAGCAGGCCCCTTTCGCATATGTTTTTCCTACTGACCCCACTCATGGTCCGCGAGTCCATCGGACTTGGAAGGGAGGACTGACTAGCAGATCCACCGACCTTTCCCCACTACGCCACCGAGCGGACGCGTTTTGCTGCTGGAGTGGGCGCAGCACGAGCTATATAGTACGTCAGGTCTCTCGAGTCCTGACGACCCCACAAATGGCCCGCGGGTCCGGTCTGGACCTAGCCGGGAGGAATGCAAGCAAACCACCGACCGTTCCCCTATCCGCCACCCGGGGACGCGCCCTGTTGCTGTTGTGAGCACAGCTGGGGCCCGACGGACCCCCAGGGTAACTCTTGCACCATGGAGATAATCCATAAACACAGCCTTGCATTTAAAAACGGCAGCACTAACTGTTTCCAATTTTTAAAATGATAACACTAAAGCTCGCCAATAGTTACTAAAAAATCGGTTAACAAGCGGAGAGAAAATGTCATTTAATTGTTTTGTCTTAGCATATATATATATTACTATTATTATTATTATTATTATTATTATTATTATTATTATTATTAATAATATTATTATTACTATATTAAATAAATGCGTTCGTTACATGAAAGGATTAAGGATGCGACTTTCCAATCCCTATAAAATGAAATTTGAGGACGATTGGGAAAATCTGTTTTATGTCTGAGTAGATAAGTAGGTCTACAGTATGTTTTGACTCTATATAAAATTTGGTAGAATGCAAGCTGCTGAAATGAGATTCCTCATACCAATAGCAGGATATCAAAGAACAGACAAAAAACACAACACAGAAATAAGATATCAACTAAAAGTAGAGGATAATTAAACACAACAATAGAGAAATACAGAACAAACTGGAAAGAACACTTGACTGAGAATAGAATACCCAAAGCAGCATACAACTATTCACCACGAGGTTCAAATATAGCTCAGATCATTGATTTGGAAGTTTTCGATATCTGAAAGGAACGGATAAAAACCTCAAATGTTTAAATAACCAATGTTTAACTTGGTTAATTGCCACTGCATGTCCATTAACTGTTAAAAGCGACTATAAATAACCACAATAATCAATTAGTATCATGAGTCACGACACATAACGGTATTGTCATAGCTATTTAGAACCAAATAAAAATGGATTTTAGAAGTAGAAAAAGCGGATGTCAATTATGTAATACACCGTGTTCCAAAATGATGGACGGGGGTTTAAGTAGTTGGTATAGCTTTACAAACGAAATTGGATGCGTGATTATTTACTATAATGAAAGAAAAACTGAAAGTTTCATATCTGTATGCAGTAATTTGTTTGTCGTTATTACGTGGTCAGCGTTAAATTAGTGAAAATGGCGATTCCTATACAGAAGTCATTCTGTGTGTTTCAATTTGCGAGGTCTGGTTCCATTGTTACAGTGCAGCGAGCTTTCCGACGGCAATTTGGAATTGATCCTCCGACAGATAAAATTACCCGTCAATTGTATAAACAGTTAGAAACAACTAGATGTATCTGTAAAAGGTAAAGTCCAGGACTTCTACGAACACCAAATGACATGATTCATTCCCATATCCTCCACGGTCTCCCGATCTCACACCTTGTGATTTCTTCCTGTGAAGGACCATATGTATGTACAACCACTTTCCGTCGAACTTCCCGACTTGAGAAGAAGTTGCTGCTGTTGAATCCATTACTCCAAATATGCTGACCAAGGTTTGCGAGGAATTCGACTGTCGGCTAGATGTGTGCCTTGTGACGAAAGATGCTCTAAAGTATGTTAAGAAAACTCGAAGAGTTTCTCTTTAATCCCATATAACTTTTGTTTATATATATATATATCATATCATATCATATAAGGGAAATTAAATAACTTTGAAACCCCGTCCATCATTTTGGAATACCCTGTTTATTGAACACGAGAGCAAAAATACATTTTACGAGACCTCTATTTAATTTTCAATAAATGCCTTATTTAAGTTGTAATGAAATTTATAAAGTATCATTTTCTATGGTATATATATATATATAGTTATAGTTTCATATTGACATTTATTTTTCTCTTCGTGTCATTATATATATCCTGGCGCGACAGGCCTAGAAGGCCCTTAGCCTACCATCGGGCTGCTGGCCTCACAACCACATGTGTCAATCACAGAGGTAGATTATCATCCAGCCAGTGTAGGGGTGACATGTGGTCAGCATGTCGTGTTCCCCAGCCGTTATAGCTGGTTTTCTCAACCTGGAGCCGCTACTTATTTTAGGACCGGTCCCATAGTGGCCGAAATACCATGGTTTCCCATGGGGACTCGAACCAGCGCAAGTCCAGTAGCTCTGCGCCAAGGCTTCCTGCCTTAACCACTCGGCTACGGGACATATGTATATATATATATATATATATATATATATATATATGGTATACAACTTATATATAGGCCCTATATGACGTGAAAAAGCCTGAACCGAGATTTGAACCGCAGGCTTCTAACTTATGTTAGTGACATAACTACAGATTTACTCGGGCTCTTAGCATAAATATTTATTTTCTTCCTTATATCATTCTAAATCCTGAGAGGCACTGCCACCTCGCGGCTTCTACGTATATAAAAAAGTAAGTATTTTTAAAAGAGAATATTTACATTATACTAGTAATGCTTATTTATTTCGATGTTATAATTAAATGTTGACATAGTTTAACCTCTTCCTTTCTATGTACTTTCACGTGCCTCATACCCCCCTAAACAATACCTATTAGGAAATATTTTAACTATCGATCACACAGGATCTACATGCTATTTAACCAAACGTAGACATGGAAGGCCTCTCCTCGTGAGTGTAATCAGAGGACCACATCAGCGACAACATGAACATTTTAACCAAGACACACAATTCATTCATACGTTCAAGTTAAACAGGCACAATATGATATGCGTCATTATGAAGGCTAGATGATGTTGATTGTTTTTATCTTAACATTTCTCGAGATTTGTCTTACATGTAAAAGAAACCTAATAAACATGTCTCCACCGGATCGAACTCAGATCTATGTCTGAGGAAACTCCTAGAACAGGGGTCACAATTAGATTTCATGGAGGTCCATTTTCAAAGTAGTAAATTAAGTCGAGGTCCGGAACCACAGTTGATTAAACATACGTAGCTTTTATTAAGTAATTAATGTTATAAGGAAATTGTATTGACTTAGACTTTCACGGCCGGAGTTGCTATGATGATCTTGAAGAAGATTTTCGGGCTGTAGGCCGTGGTCGTAAGGCTTATAGTTCCCCGACGTTTCGCCAGAGACGGCGTCTGGCATCCTTGAAGAAGTCTCTGGCGAAACGTCGGGGAACTACAGCCTCACTACCACGGCTACAGCCCGAAAACCTTCTTCAAGATCATTATTCATTCATTCATAGTGTTCTGCTCAAGAGCAGTCTTTCACTGCAAACTCAGCATTCTCCACTCTTTCCTTGACTCAGCTTTCCTTTTTGTATCTGCATACAAACAATTTATTTTAATATTGTCTATCATCTGATGCCTTTTTCTGCCTCTAAATTTCTTTCCGTTGACCATTCCTTCTAGAGCATCCTTCAGCAGGCAGTCTCTTCTTAGCCAGTGGCCAATCCAATTTCTTTTCCTCTTCTTTATGAGTTCCAGCATTGTTCTTTTTTCACCCACTCTGCCTAGCACATCTTCATTTCTTACTTTGTCTGTCCATTTTATACGTTCCATTCTTCTCCATATCCACATCTCAAAAGCTTCCAGTCGCTTTTCCTCATTCCGTCGTAATGTCCACGTCTCTGCACCATATAATGCTACACTCCACACAAAGCACTCCACTAGCCTCTTTCTTATTTCTCTTGCCATAGGTCCGCAGAAAATGCTTCTCTTCTTGTTGAAAGCTTCTTTTGCCATTGCTATCCTCTGCTTTACTTCTTGACTGCAGTTCATGTTACTACTGATAGTACAACCCAAGTATTTGAAGCTCTCCACTTGCTCAATGGCCTCATCTTTAATCTTCACGTTTATCTTCCTTTGTTTCTTTCCTATAATCATGGCCTTTGTCTTATTTATATTTATCTTCATCCCATAATCCTTGCACTTATCATTCAGCTCCATCAGCATGTTCCTCAATGTCGTTGCATCTTCTGCTAGCAAAGCCATATCATCAGCAAATCTTATGCACTTTATTCTTCTTCCTCCCATGTTTACGCCTCCCGTATTACTGAAGCAGTTCTTCATTAGGTCTTCCAGGTAGATGTTGAAAAGGGTAGGTGATAGAGAACATCCTTGCCTCACCCCTCTTCCAATTTCTCTTCCCTCTGACATTTCTTCTCCTATCTTCACTTTTATTCGCTGTTTCACATAAAGACTACTTATGAGCCTCCTCTCCTTCCATTTCACGCCAATTTTCTTCAAGATCTTCAGGAGTTTATTCCAATTTACTCTGTCAAAGGCCTTTTCCAGGTCAACAAATACTGCATAAACGTCTTTATCTTTTTCTATATATCTTTCTCCTATTGTTCGTATCAATCCAATTACATCTCTTGTACCCTTTCCCTTCCTGAAGCCAAACTGTTCTTCTTCCAATTCGCTTTCCATCTTAGAACGTAAACGTCGATTTAGTGTTCGCAGGAGAATCTTTGCTGAGTGTGATATCAAGCTGATAGTTTCTGAACTCCTTACATTTCTTTGCATTGTTTTTCTTCGGTATTGGTATTAACACTGTCTCAGTCAATTCTTCGGGCCATTCACCTTCTTTATATATCTTGTTGCATAAACGCAAAATTCCTTCTTTCCTTCGCCCAAGCATTTAACTAATTCAATGGGGATTCCATCTACCCCTATTGCTTTACCATTTTTCATTTCCTTAATTGCTAGTTCAACTTCTTCCTTCAGAATTGAAAATCCTTTTTCATCTTCTGATACGTCTTCTTCATTTTCTATATCCAAGTTAGTCGGACGATTTCTTGTCTCATACAGCTCTTCTACATATTTTTCCCATGTATTCATAATTCCCTGTTTGTCTGTTATTTCTTCATTATTTTCGTCCTCAATCAGCCACATAGTTTTCCTGCTCTTTTTTCCATAGTCCAAGCCTTTAACTTCCTGGTACATTAAATCATATTTTCCTCTCCTCTCCAGATTCTCTAGTTCTTCACATTTCTGCTTCATCCATTCTTCCCTTGCCTTGTCAGTTTCTCTTCTAAGTTCGTTGTTTAGTTTCCTGTAATTTCTTTTGGCTTCTTCTGTATTGCTATTTTTCCATTTTCTTCTTTCTTCTCCAACATTTTTTCTGTGACCCAAGGTTTTTTTAATATTCTTGCTCTCTTTGTATCCTATTGTTTCCTCTGCAGCTGTCTGTATAGAGGTTTTCAAATGACTCCAGTGTTCCTTTGTATTGCCATATGAGATTTCCATGGTAGAGGCTTTCTCCTGAAAATGTTGTTGGAATTTTCTCCTTTCCTCTTCAGTTTTGAGTTTCTCCAAGTCAAACTTCTTTGTTGCCTGTCTTCCTCTTATCTTCTTCAGGCAAATATCTACTTCGCCTATTAGTAGGACATGGTCTGAATTGATATCTGCTCCTGGTAGGGCCTTCGCATTTTTCAAGCAATTTCGGAATCTTTCCTGTATCAGTATGTAGTCGATCTGGTATCGTTTGTTGTCCATAGGGCTTATCCATGTGTATCTTCTTCTTTTATGCTGTTGAAACATTGTATTTCCAATTATCATTGAATTCCTTTTACAAAAACTCACCAGTGATTCACCTCTCTCATTCCTTTTTCCTAATCCATATCTTCCAACTGTACTTCCATCCTGTCCTTCTCCAACTACAGCATTCCAGTCACCCATTAGGATAACACAAGCCCCCTTCTCCTCTTTCTCAACAATCTCTTCTATCTTGTCATATCTTTCCTCCACTTCTTCATCTGCTAACCCACTGTGGGGCATGTAAATTTGCACTATCACCAAGTCCACTTTTTTCCCTTGTAACCTCACCATTATCATCCGATTATCCACATAACGCACTGATATCACTTTTTCTTTCACACGTGGTCCTAATACACACCGATACCATGATTTCCTTTAGAATCACCACTGGAATAAAACATTCTAAATTCATCACTCACTAATTCACCACTTTGTTCCCACCTCACTTCTGATATTCCCATCACATCCACTTTGTTTCTTCTCGTTTCTTCCTTCAAATTTTCCAGTTTTCCGGCTTGCAGAAGAGTTCTCACATTCCAGGCTCCAATCCTTAATCTTCTTTTCCTTCTGTTGTTTAGACTGCATGATGTTTCCTTCCGCAGTATCCCCCTCCCGGACATACGAATGGGGGGATATAAGGAAATTATTTCAATTATGTTATGGGTATCAATTGCACAAATTAAACAGAACACATGGTAAATAGGCCTACTAAAAGGATACAGCACAGTGGTACACAGTTATTAATTCCAATATTTATTAATAAGTTTATGATAAACTTGATTTATGGTCAGAGTAATATTTAAATATCTCACTTCACAAATTTCGTGTTCCTCACGATACCAGGTTTCAAACGGAATCCCGTTCATCTTCAGTCAAATCCCCAACCATAAGCAGTACTGCCAACCGAACCAACACAATAATACTATCATGACATGAAATTTAGTACAACTAGTTGTATTCGGTGTTTAACCGGTTTTAAAAATTCGTATTAATTATATATTTAACCGGTTCGGAAACCAAAGCCCCAGGGTCCGAATCCGGACCGCGGTCCGCCAATTGGAAACCCCTGTCCTAGAATACAGTGGTGAACGCTTCACGATGTCATTATTCAAGCATTAATATTTTAAAAGACTAATAATGACTCTTGACATTTCTCTTAAAATCCTCTAGAACTACTATTTACTTGTAATTGGACAATTGCCAACTATAAAGCTGCATTCAGAATTTAATTTTTGAGAAAATATTAATAATCTGAAGGCCAAAAAATTGTTGTGTCATTATCTAATATCACCAAAGTTGTTTTTTTAAAGCGACTTTCTAGAAAAAAAGAAAGTGTCAATATTGCATGTGTACTATCTTCCTGATGATATTAAACAAATGCGACGATTAACACATTTTGAGTTAATTTATAAAATTACAATAGAAATACTAAAAACTTACATTCTCTTCTTTCGTGATGCAGTGTGTATTGAGACTGTCGCATTCCTTGCGTGCGCTGTTTCGTTCCAACTATGTAAATTTAATCTGCTTTATGAAGATTTTTAACACTTAATTGTTTACAATTTGGTGATATCAGTATTCAACCGTGGTAAGTAAAGCATAAGTTGTGTTGATAATAAAATATTAAAGACGTTAACACGTGTTTTATTGTCACTTGTGGCTATGACTTCATCTATTTGTTTTACAGTTGAATAAAGAAGAATTATTAATATAATTACAGAAATAAATATATTTGGCACTGTAAAAATATCATTCATTTTATGGCATAGTTTGTTAAAGTTAAATATATATATATATATATATTTACGTAGTTCACCGCTATGGTCTCGAGGTAGCGTGCTGCCTTGTCACGCAGCGGGCCCGGGTTCGATCCCCAGTCGGAACAGGCCCCTAGGTGAGGTTTTTTTCGGGGTTTTACCTCACCTGTAAGACAAATATCAGGAAACGTAGGGCCCAACGGTCCCCAAAAATCATCCGGTCATCATCATCATCCTTCACCGGTGTGGAAAGTAATGGGAAGCTACCACACCTATAATTCCCTAGTAAAGCTGCAAAGCATAGCATGAAAATGCTATGATTGCAGTGAAAGACCTGCCCTCGGGCAGAATTACTATGGATGGAGGGATATATTACGTGAATATTAATTCTTTTCTAATTTGGTATTTATGATCGTAATCCTGCGAATTTAATTTTTTTTTCTGCGGCACAGGGTTTAACAGGTCTCTAAACCTAATTTTAGTGTGCTGAATTCAAATATGTTAAGTGTTTTGGTATAAAGAAAGGTTTTTTTTTGCCATGTTGAAATTAAATATTTATTATAGAATTATAATAAATAGTGTTATAATCATTATTATGAAAATTATTTATCTTGCAAGTACAAACTTTTTGATTGGAAGTCAAATATACTAAATACATTAGATAAATAATATTTATATTTATTTATTTTATCTTTTGCATTATATGTAATAGCCATAATCGTTTAAATTGTTGTATAACCTATAGAGGCTTCATACAATATCAATTATTCAAGTTAAAACAGTTTAAAATTAATAAAAACTACTAATATACCTTAAGATCTCCATTTTTGTCCTCCGCTTAGCAAGAAATGAATGATGAGTTGATTGGTTTTTTGTGCCCCTGCCGAGGATTTTCTCTTACTTAGCACCAATGATAGTAGGCAATCTCGTTTCCATGTCTTTTATGTCTTTATGACGTTCTTCACTTAGTGCCCCTAAATTTTCTGAAACATTTTGAAGATGAGAGTGGAGGAAATGTAACTTCAAGCTATATTACATCCCAGTATCCCGAACTTTTCGACCATACTTTTTACAATTATCTCACATTTGTCATCTTTATAATTTCCCAGAAACTTCTCGATGACGTCCTTGTACGATTCCCAAACTTGTAGTTTCATGTCAGATATGCAGTTTTTAAAAGTAACATCCCAAATATGTTTGCGAATCTGTGGCCATCAAAATGTCTTCCTTCACTTTTGCCTCTGAGAATAATACATTTTTTTAGCAATATATTGGTAACAAGGGAAATTTTTGTCTAAAACTTTAACAAATTAGACCTACTTCATTAATCCTAGTTTTATGTGCAAAGGAGGTAGCAATATTTTATTCAGAATCAAACGGGCGATTTATTACGATTTTTGTTCCTGGCATCACTTGATTTCTTTTGGCCAATTAGTAACTTTCCAGTGCCTTTCTCCGGCTCTAGAGTCCCAATCGCAAGAAAAACAAGGAAATTTCGTGTACCCTCCTTTTTGCCCCAATAAAACACACCGCACACCTTAAGGTCACAGCACACGTACCACTTGTTTAATTATATATTTCTTTTTCTAAAGTAGTACATATGTTGTGTATGTACAATGAATGAACTACTGGAACTGAAGCTAATTTATTTCCCAGAAGAACGCCCTTTACACTTATTTTGCTATAGTAAATAAGTATATACTAATCTGCCGGTTCATAAATTGTTCCTAGGCGACCATTGAAGCCAGAGATTTAACAACAGTCTACTACTTCCCCTTTTTAAATTCTTCTTCACAATGTTTATACCAATGAAAAGTTGTACCAGGAGCTAAAAGACTGGCTTCTTTAAATCTCGAACCTACAAGCTATTTTTTTCTTAATTAAATAAAAATAAAACGTAGTTTTATTTGATTTTCATATTTATTATATAAATTCAGTGACAGCTGTTTCGGTACACTGTACCTTCTTCAGACATGTTAACAAATTATGAATTGTGTTCCAACTGATACTTTAGTAGTAAAAAACTGTTAAATTCTCAACTTGATTTGAATGAATCCCCTTTGTTAAATTTAAAAATTTAAATAAATATTGTTGTATTGTTGCTTAGATCAGTTGGAACACAATTCATAATTTGTTAACATGTCTGAAGAAGGTACAGTGTACCGAAACAGCTGTCACTGAATTATATAATAAATATGAAAATCAAATAAAACTACGTTTTATTTTTATTTAATTAATAAATATGGATTTTCATCAAGTAAACACCAACTCAATTGATTATTTTTTTCTTTTGTAAGACCCAAATGGCGTACCAAATCGTTTAATTTTGATTAATTGATAGGGCGCAGATTGTTTACATTTGATTCTAGGGACAAATTGAAATCATCTCCTGTGCTGGAGGTGGAAGTAGTGATGGTACTACTCTCTTGTAATGTTGTTGGTGCTATTGGAATTGTAATATGTTATGTGCTGGCGGATTATTGTTTAAGCAGTTTTTTTTGCCGGAAACTGTGCAATGTAAACAGGAGAGGGTCGTAAGAAGAACCTACCCTCAGTTAAACAGAATTGCAAAATAGAATAAATAAAATCAGTGACTATATTATAAAATTGCATTATATTTTAGGCTGTTAACATATTTTAATACAGCGCGTATATATACAAGTGGTGAATCGCGCGCTCCATTTTTTGTTTTAAAAATATAATTACGCAAAATATGTGCGTGATACGCAAAAACTAGTAACAGTTCCGTTATCAGGGTAATTATCTTGACTTATTTACATTAAAATATCTCGTGCCGCAGAATCTTCGCAGGCCTGTATAATCTATTATAGTATCTCTCTCTCTCTTCTTCTTCGGCTTTCCCCCACTTATAGGTTTGCCGTCTTCAGTTTCCATTTATTTATATCATTCCAATCTCCCTTCTCCAAATTCCTATCATCCATTATAGTTCTGACGTAGGTTTTCCATTTCCATCTTGGTCTGCCACGTTTATTTCTTCCAGGGGGTGACCATTGGCTATATATTTTAGTATCACGTATAAAAATATCTAGGTCATGCACAGCGTAGTTGATAAACGTAACATGCTACAAGCCGGAAGGTCTTGGGTTCGAATCCTGATTTAGTCAATTAGTAAACTGGCATCTTTTAAAAGAAATCTAAATTTATATTTGCTCTAAACTCGACTTCATTATTATCCAGTGTAAGATATATATATTAATTGGTGTTTCCCGTATAATGTATCATATTTATATTATTATTATTATTATTATTATTATTATTATTATTATTATCGTATCATTATTGTTATTACCCTATAAAATGTTGTTTGTACATGACATTTACATTGCTACATTTATTGTATCTTTAACTGTTTATAATTAGTTTAGTGTATATCTATATTTGTCGAATATTTATTTGTATTTGTGCTGGTTGAGTGGAAGAGAGGGCCTTATGGCCTTAACTCTGCCAGAATAAATAAAGTATTATTATTATTATTATTATTATTATTATTATTATTATTATTATTATTATTATTATTATTAAACTGGCCTAACTCTTCTGGCGATAACATAGGCTTGGAGTCGACACATAATTTAACTGAAATGAGTACAAGATGTATGGTTGGGGTGAAGGGGGCCGGTTGAAATCTCTGCCGATTGTTTAAAAGAGTGGGAGCCTTAACCTCCTACCATCCCAAGGGCCTCCTAAGGCCCGTAGAGGGATCACTTTACCTTTATAGAAATAGGCCTATCTGTGGACCTCCATGAAATTAAGTTCGATCTTTTGCTCTTTAAGCTAGGTCTCGATTCTGTATCTTAGTGGTGATTTAAAAAGGTAGGCTACTTAGTACTTTTGTTTAATGAGGATCTCATTTGTAAGAATAAATTAATACAGTAAATTCTAATGCATCCAGAATTTTATCATACATACTCAGATTATAATCTACATCAAGGCTATCCATGTGTCTATTAAAAGTTTTACGATCGCATAGATCTGTTTCTTATTTAATGCAATTTTGACTCGCATACTTTTTTCTAAAATAAATCTAAGACTTATATTATTTTAAGAATATGTTTTATATAAAGCGGTAATTTCTAAAATGATTCTGAATTAGGCCTACATTATGTTCATTATAGACAAAATGGTTTAATGTATCATACACAAATACATTTTAATAACAAAAGTTTAATTGAAATTTATTAAAAATTACAATTTTTATATAATACCGGTATTCAATATCAAGTTGCCTTAATAATCAATATAATTGGATACAATGGATATTTTAATACCATATATTGCGTTACTTATATCTTATTCGTTCAGATAATGGTTTTTCTTGAATTTGTGGACATCAGTTCCGGATAAAATTTATAAGTTCGGCATCGATTAAGGGTTATAATTAGTATTGTCGTATAAGCTGAAGTTCATATTATAAAAATAAAAATGTAAGCAAAATAAATTAGTTTGAAATCTGAACTTAACTATTTACAAATGTAAAGAGTCAAGAATAGTGGAAAGACCCTCAATCGGAAAGAGTTAAGAATGCGAATAAATAGATTGTTAAGTTATTATTAAAAGTGTGTGTTTTTAGTGTAGTAATAAAATGTAAGATTAAAACTATAAAATAGTTACTTTGTAGGTACGTCTCCTCAACTTAAGTTCTTTTAAAACTCTGTAGGCCTTTCCGGACTAGTCCCATCATCAGCAGAATGCATTAGGTCCGTACTTGTTGATCCTTGTAGAAGCACTCAAAGATCAACAAGTACGGACCTAATGCATTCTGCTGATGATGGGACTAGTCCCGAAAGGCCTACAGAGCTTTAAAAGAACTTAAATTGAGGAGACGGACCTACAAGATAACTATTTTATAGTTTTAATGTTACATTATATTACTGTGAATTAACACATCAACGGAAACTTACCATACATTTTACTAGTATCGATTTTTAGTATAGGCTTAAGCCTTCTATAAGCCTACATGCTATATCGTTAAACTAACATATAATATGTGATTTAAATACATGATAAGATAGGACAAAATATTTTAGTATTAAATTTGTTATTAACTGCAAATTTCGACAATGTTTATCATCACAGGTGCACCTACTTATATCTGTAAACATCTATATAGGCTATTATGATCAATTCTGATTTAACGTTTAATTCAGTTTGGGCCGAAACACTACAAAAATATAAGTTCATCTCTTAATCAACCTTTTATCTGGCGATGTCCATATAAAAGCTCATACGGTTGGAAAAGTATTAAAAGTGAACTGAACACCGACAGATTTCAAAGGATTTTGTATGTTTTTAACTAGTTAATGCGCGGCGTGCGCTGCTACGCCTAAATAAATTAAATATTGAGGGCTAATTAATTATATGGCACACTACAACGAACTAAACATGGCGGTTGCTAGAGTAAATTTTTAATTTCAAATAAAAAAACATTCCTATAACCCTATCGCGCCATTTACTGGGTCCAATTGTGAATCTAAACCATAAAATGAAACACTAAAAAAAAAATATCGGTCCAGTCGTTTAGGCAGTGTTTAATTTCGGATTCCAAGTAAACTTCTACTTCTAACTGATTTTGCCCATTTTTTGATAATACCTACTTTGGTTTATTTGAATAGGATATACCGAGGGTGTCCACCGCTGTGGTCTCGAGGTAGCGTGCTGCCTTGTCACGCAGCGGGCCCGGGTTCGATCCCCGGTCGGGGCAGTTTTTCTGGGTGAGGATTTTATCGGGGTTCTTCCTCACCTGTAAGACAAATGTCAGGAAAACTTTAAGGCCCAAACGGTCCCCGAAATCATATGGCTATCATCATCCTTATCGTCATCATCATCCTTCACCGGTGTGGAAAGCAACGGGAAGCTACCACACCTACAATTCCCTGGTAAAGCTGCAAGCATAGCATGAACATGGATGGATACTGAGGGTGAAAAATATAAAAAATTAAATTATGACCGCTAGAGTGATTTTTAAATTTTCACTTCATGTGAACTCCTACCTAATAGTTTTATAGGGTCCAGTTGTGAATCTAAACAATCCAGACACACACAAAAAATTTTCATCAAAATCGGTCCAGTCAATTAAGGCAGTTTTTAATTTTGGATTTCAAGTAAATCTCCACTTGTAATTGTCGGAGTTCGCTCATTTTTAATAATACCTATCTTGATCTATTATAATAGAATGGTTTCGTTGTGAAACATCGACAAATGCGACCCCTAGAGCGATTTTTAAATTTTCGTTTCAGGTGAACTCCTACACCTAACGATATTAGAACATAATAGAAAACGACTAAATTTTCGCCGCATCTGAAAACCTGTATATACAAATTTTCACGAAAACCGGTGAACAATTTATAACGGACAAACAGGCAGACATACATACATACATTTATTTGTATACTAGCCAATAATCGATGTGCGCTGCAACATCCAGATAAATTAAACGTGTTTCCATGTTTAGTTGAATACATAAAAAGAAAAATAATTATAAATTTATATCGTAATTATTTGTAGATACCCAGTGTTGATTACCTGGCGTTGCCCGTGAATATACTTATCCCCAATCTTCTTGGCATAAATGAGCTGAAAGACAAAAATGCTTATTGAGAGTTATCCGTAAAACAATACCCGCCGTGCGCTGCTACACTTGCCCGGGACTTCTTGGCATTAATGAGCTGAAATATAAAAATGGTTATTATGAGTTATCCGTAAAAGATAGACAAATGCTGTCGCGGACTTTTTTTTTTGTAGATTTTGTTTAAATATTCAATTCTGTGTACATTCATTTTGTGCATTTATTATGGTTTAGGCAGCGTAAGCCATTTAAGCGTCCAAAAAGCTACTTTTTTTTTTCAAGTTTTTCACTACATAGGGTGTAGCAGTTCAGTATCACTACTCTCTTATAGCCTACGTTTATCCCGGGAATCTCCTAAACATTTTGAAAAAAAGCCCCATCACAATCGGATTAACGGTATAATGCGCATAAAATACGAACAAACAAACATTCATTTTTATATATTGGATAAAAATAGATATTTACATTTGCAACAAATTACATAATAATGTACGATAATAAACTTTTTACATGATTTAGTTTTCATTGCGGTCCGGAACATTTGAATAAGTGGAAGGATAAATTATTGTTTCTCCAATTTAAGGTTAGAAATATCGTTTTAACTGTTTATTGAATAAGATTCTGATGGTTTTATTAGAATTGGCACTTACTATCAGCTTGTCCCGAACAGTAAAATTGACATTACTTCAATAACTGATTAATTTATGGACTCGTGTTTAAAGGGCCTATATAAACATAATATCCAGAAATAAATAAATAAATAAAAGAATATAAAATGCTAAGAAATGTTATTTTTCAATAAATAAAGTACTTAAATTCAAAATATCCGACACTTGAAACAAAAACCAGATTGTATAAAACACTAGCTAACACCCGGCATGCGCTGCTACGCCTAAAGAAATGACAATTAATGCGTTCTTATGTTTAGTTGAATAAGTGAAAGGAAAAATAATTATACATTTATATCGTAATTATTTTTACATACCCCGAGTTGTTTACCCGACGTTGCCCGGGAATCTACTTATTCCTACCTTCTTGGCATAAATGAGCTGAAAGACGAAAACAAATGTGTTTTATGTTCAGTTGAATAAGGAATATGAATAATTTATATCGTAATTATTTTTAGATGCCTCGTGCTGATTATCCGACGTTGCCCGCGAATCTACTTATCCCGATCTTGGCATAAATGAGCTGAAATACGAAAATTAATGTGGTTTTATTATTAGTAGAATAACTGAAGGGAAAAATTTAGATCGTAATTATTTTTAGATACCCCGTGTAGATTATCCGGCGTACCCGGGAATCTACTTACCCGATCTTCTTGGCCTATATGAACTGTAAGACGAACATTAACGTGCTTTTACATTTAGTTGAATAAAAAAGAGGAAAAATTCCTATCTAATTAAATACCCGTGCTGATTACCCGGCGTTGCCCGGGAATCTACTTATCCCGATCTTCTTGACATAAATGAACTGAAAGACGAAAAATTAATGTTTTTATGTTTAGGCCTAGTTGAATAAGTAAAAGGTAAAATTTATATCGCAATTATTTTGAAATACCTTGTGCTGATTATAGGGTGTTGCCCGGGAATCTACTTAGGCCTATTCCATTCTTCTTGGTATAAATGAGCTGAAAGACGAAAATGAATGTGTGTTTATGTCTGTTGAATAAGTGGAAGGAAAAGTGATTATAGATTTATATCGTAATTATTTTAAGATACCCCGTGCTGATTACCCGGCGTTGCCCGGGAATCTGCTCATTGCGATCTACTTAGCATAAATGAGCTGAAAGACGAAGATTATAAGTATAGTTGAATAAGTGAAAGAAATATTTGTATAATAATTATTTTTATATACCCTGTACTGATTATCCGGCGTTGCCCGGGAATCTACTTATCCGATCTTCTTGGCAAAAATGAGCTGAAAGACGAACATTGATGTGTTTTTATGTTTAGTTGAATAAGTGAAAGGAAAAATTATTATGAATTAATATCGTAATTTTAAGATACCACTCAACCTCATGAGGACAACAGACTCGTTACTTGATTTGAGAAGTAGTAAATTACGGTTCAGAAACTGAAATTGGGTTAAAGAATTGCGTCACGCTAACAAAGAGATTCATTATACTGTCTCCTGTTTTCGAATGACATAATCTAATTCAGTTGGTCTTAGTTCTTCGGAATAGTCATTCCACATATTTATTTATTTAATATAAAAATATTCTGTAAAATAAGCAAATAGCGGAGATAAATAACAGTCCACGCTTTAATACTCTACGTTTATTTTATTTTACTTTGATAAAAATTCTTTTATTTCCTAATGTAAAATGTTTGGGAATTAAATTAACGATTTGCTTCAGAGATCTTGGAGATTCGAGAACATATCATTACGGTATTTGACATTGGGATTAAATCTGGTAATTCCGGAACGTCAGTCCCTTTTGTTAAGCCAATTCTCTCGATTTAGAGGCATTTGAGAGGATAACATTTTATAAGATGATTTGTTGGAAAGATGAGACAATTGCTCTTCTCTAATTTAATAGAAGAAATTAGTAATTGGAAAGAATGCTTAAAGATCATAATCTTTCATATAAATCACCTGCGTGAAGCAAAAGGATGATGGCTGCGTGGAGAAATCATTACCACTGCTTATGAAATCGTTCGTGTGAAGAACTAGTTCTTTGGCCAATATCATAGCAGAGTATCTTGAGTGAGTTGGATTCACGGTTGCCGCTCAAAAGCATGTCTGACCTTAATGGTCGCTCAGACATAACTACTCAGATTCTACATGAGGAGAAACTATTTGCGATATTGGAATGCAGTGAAATCTGTCAAACGAAACAATACAATGATCTCTCTATTCTTTGTCAAATTAAGAGCACTTCAATGCTCGAATTTCCCTTTCAAAATTTTTCATAAGTATTTTTAATTTTACTCTTTTTTTATTATAAAGCAGACCCACGACGTAGCTGAAAGGCATCATGGATTGGCGCAGAACATTGTTTTAAAGGAGACATATGAAAATGTAAAGTTTTTGTTACAAAAACTGAAATACGAAAACCATCTATGCTAGTCTGTGGAGATTTCATGATTATTGGACTATTAGTTGGTCAGCAAGTTGGTTTAACAAAATACCCTTGTTTCGTATGTGAATGTGATAGCAGAGCTAGGTCAGAACACTGGGAAAGAGAACAGTGGCCACGTAGGACTAATTTAATACCGGGCGAAAAAAAAAAAGAAAAAAAGAAGTGAACCTCTTATTGATCCCTCAAAAGTATTGTTGCCACCTCTCCATGTAAAATTAGGTTCAATGAAACAATTTGTGAAAACTCTAGATAAAGACAGTGAGTACTTTAAATAGCTTTGCGCTACATTTCCTTCATTATCCTATGACAAAATTTAATCTGTTGTAATCGTTGGCCCACAAATTCGAAAACTGATGATGGACAGTCAGTTCGAGAATACTATGAGTAGAAAAGTTAAATATGCCTGGAATGCTTATAATTATTAATTACTATTATTAAGTTATGATCAATTAGTGGCAAATAACAAATTCTGGCCTAGTTTTTCACACAAAATTCTTGCTGAAAGTAATTTTTATTTCGTTTTACAAAGCTATAATTTCATTTCAAGTTATTCATGTACATTTTGAAAACCTGACGTGATGGGAGAAACTGGAGATAATTTTCGAATTCAGCACAAGAAATCCGTTTAGAATCACCTATCAGATAAAAAAAAAACAAAAACAAAAAATAAGTTTTAAAATGCAGAACGGTGATATCGTTGTTTATCTCTACAAAATTCGTTTTTGAACGAAGCGAGGAAGGTTTATAAGAAGGTAATTCGTTCTTAGCAAAATTATAAATGCATGGAGAAGGAATCAGAGTTTGGAAATTATTAAAGTATTACTATTATCCCAAATACTATATGATTGTCTTACACATTGATTTGTATTTATTCTTGGTGAACTTATTGTAAATACTGTCTTACAGTATACAAATTTGAGTAGCCAATACATTTCATTTCAACTTTTAAAAATGTATGTTTGCTATACGACCGACTCACTTTATAATCACATTATGTTCACATGTGTCAGGAGGAAATTTACACCACTCTGACTGAATCCAACCAATACTCTATTCAAGGAACAATTGAGAATTCAATTCAGAACAAATAATGCAATATTATCTGACATGACGACATGATTATTGTATTCTTCTTCTTCTTCTTCTTCTTCTTCTTCTTCTTCTTCCTTCCAAGTATTAGGCCAAGGCCTGTTACGATCCTATAGAAAATTTTCCCTCCAGCTTCTTCCGGAAAATTCTCGTATAAGACTTGAAAGCATAATAATAGACCCCTTCGATTGGTTGCTGGCCAAAGGAAGGCAAGACCAGTGACGGGCCTGCCATCTTATAGCCTCTGGTCAGGCTTTTCTGGAGAAGAAAAGCAAATAAAGGAAAGAAGAAATGGAAGAAAGGAAAGACTCCCTAGCCCTCGGATGCCCTAATAGCGACGGGGTCGAAAAACAAGAGTTAACCAAGAGAGGTTAGATAGTAAAGTTAAAAGAGTGCAAAACACAAGTAAGTGGAAGAAATGTTTTGCTCGGCTTGGGCACCTTGTGGTCGCCATCCACATATCCCCTAGATGAGGACCCCTGAGGGGGATTATTGTATTCAAAGTAATAATTCGTTTTTAAATCTTACTACACTTCACCAATCGTAGTAAAAATTAATAAAACATGAGTGAAATCATTACCTAGTATCTTCATATTTAGGGCTGCTACCACCGAGTATTATCGAGAGAGGAGAGAAAAAAAAAGCGAATTGATTTGTCTCTCAATAAATTTGCGCTCTGAAAAACCTTCTTGCTATTATTCTCCTTGTATTATGTTGGCAAGATGAAATCGGGGTAAAATGTGTTATTTGTTAGAAGGCTCTCATAACGTTCTAGGAATGTTTATCATCATCAGTACCATCTCACAATGAAGAAACACTTCAAGCATCATCTAGCTTATACATGTGACCGCTTCACCTGTGTAACGGTGGCTCAGTCCCATCCCAAGGTTTCTAGTTCTATTCCCAACTATATAACAACATTTTTATTTGAGTATAGAGTCCGAAACGAGGTTCACTCAGCCTCGTGAGTACAAATATGTATTTAAATAATAAGGGAAGTAGTGAAATGCAGTTGTTTTCGGATACTTTTGAAATTCACAATGGGTTAAAGCAAGGGGATGCACTATCTCCTCTACTATTCAATTTGTATTAGAGCCTCGTGAGTACAAATATGTATTTAAATAATAAGGGAAGTAGTGAAATGCAGTTGTTTTCGGATACTTTTGAAATTCACAATGGGTTAAAGCAAGGGGATGCACTATCTCCTCTACTATTCAATTTTGTATTAGAGCCTCGTGAGTACAAATATGTATTTAAATAATAAGGGAAGTAGTGAAATGCAGTTGTTTTCGGATACTTTTGAAATTCACAATGGGTTAAAGCAAGGGGATGCACTATCTCCTCTACTATTCAATTTTGTATTAGAGCATGCCATAAAATCTTTGGAGAATGAAGAAGACCTACAACTTAATGGTATTAATAGGCTGTTAGTTTATGCTGATGATGTAGTATTATTGAGCGATAACGAAGAGATACTAAGGGCCATCACATACACTCTATTGAAGAACACTAAGAAATTGGGACTGGAAGTAAACATCAATAAAACTAAATATACGTTCACACATAGAAACGCATTATATAATGTAAATTGACAACTAAAGACAAATGAAGGAAATTTTGAAGAAGTGGCTGATTTCAAGTATCTAGGAACAATAGTTACAAATAGGAATGAGATGCACAAAGAAATTGAACATAGGCTCAATTCTGGAAATATATGCTATTATGCATTAAAGGAACTCTTGTCTTCCCAGTCCTTTAAAAAAAATTTAACTGAAAATATATAAAAAAGTTATTCTCCCAGTTATATTATATGGATGCGAAACATGGACTCTTAATTTAAGGGAGGGAAGAAGATTACGAGTATTTGAGAATAAAGTTCTTATGAAAACTTTTGGGCCAAAAAGAGATGAACAGACAGGTGAATGGAGAAAACTACGTAATAGTGAGCTACATGATATGTATTATAGTGTCACATATAATAAGAACAGTTAAGTATCGTAGGCTGCGATGGGCAGGACATGTAGTACGTATGGGGGATGAAAGATGTACATGGAAACTTCTGGTAGGAAACCAGAGGGAAAACGACAGTTGGTAGACCAAGAATGAGATGGGAGAATTACATATCCATGATTTGAGGGAAGTAGATTATACAGGGGATGATTGGAAAACATTAGCTCAGGATAGGTATATATGGAGAGCTTATGTCCACGCAGCCATGAACCTACGGGTTCGATAGTGCCAGTGAGTTAGTGAAATGCAGTTAAGGAAACAAACTAAATTGTTCGACTCTGCGTCACAGTAAGCATGTAACGGCTTCTACTACCACGTGCTAGCCAATGATGCAACTCATTTTAATCGACCTTGGCTCTTCGAATCTGTTAGCACTGATTATTTATTTAACTAACAGACCTTTACGTTGATGGTCAACATACTTTATTATGCGTTCTGATTTTTGTTGTACAAAAATAAAATAGATAACGACATAATTATATCCCAGACATTTATTAATGTAATTTTATCAAGTAATGCCTGTTCTTGTATTGAAGTATGGATCGGAAAGTCGGACAATCACTAAAAGACAAGAAAAATATTGGAAGCAGCTGAGATGAGATTTTAAGAAATATATATATATATATATATATATATATTTTTTTTTTCAAATGCCCCAGGTTTGTCTTTCGACATTCCTGGTTTCTCTCCTGGCATGCCGTACTTGTAACCCACTTCTGAGGTTGGGGCGCCTGGAAGGCGGGGTTACGTTGCCCCGATGATTTGATGGGTGATGATGATGGTAATGGTGCTCCAGGAGAGTCTCTAATCCTAAGCTTAACCTAAGATGAATATGAATGATGATGATTGCGATGGCCATATGATTTCGAGGACCGTTTGGGCCTTAAAGTTTTCCTGACATTTGTCTTACAGGTGAGGAAAAACCCCGATAAAAATCTCACCCAGAAAAACTGTCCCGACCGGGGATCGAACCCGGGCCCGCTGCGTGACAAGGCAGCACG